>CM017901.1:30972981-31171579 GCA_008369825.1 Triplophysa tibetana
GAGGGAGAGAGGGAGAGAGAGTGTTCCCAGAGGAAATTGTCATTGCTCTGGCGTTGCTCTATCATCAGATGTGTACATGTATTTGTTCTGCTAAACACAAAGGAGGATATTTGTAAGAATGTCAGCAACCAAACAGATCTCATCCCCATTGATGAGATCTACTGTATTTGGTTACTGACATTCTTCCAAATATCTTCCTTTCGTGTTCAGCAGGATAAAGAAATGTTCACAGGTTTGGAACAATCTGAGGGTGAGTAAATGATGACAGAATTTTTGGTTGAACTGTCCCTTGAATTTATTTAGTCTCAGATGTCTCTGCTAAAGTTGCTTGAGAGAAAAAAAAGAGAAAGAAATGAGAGTGTGATTGTTAAAACACAAGAGCATGGAGGTGTAAATGAACGTAAGGTAGATTGTAGAGGTCAAATAATCTGGATCTGGGTAAATCTGATGGGAAATGAGTTTGAGATCTTCAATAATGGAGACATTAGTCTGAAACGTAGATGTGTGACTTAAACAAATATAATGATTTACTCTCCATTGCATCTGATGTCTAGAAAATGAGATGATTCTTACGTGTTCGTTCTGTATTTCAGGTATTCTGGAGATCACATCAGTGGATATCGGGATCGTCGCCATCCGAGGTCTGGGCAGTAACCTCTATCTGGCCATCAGTAAGAAGGGAGAGCTGCATGGGGCGGTGAGGACTCAAAATAATATGAAATCACAGACGAGAGATCTGTTTTATCTCAAGTATTGTTAGACATCAATGAAAAATATGGAAAGCAAATGGAAACTTTATTAAGTCTCGTCTGCATCTCAAATGTTTCTCCTGAGTGACAGAAATGTCACAAATGTCTCGCTCAGTAGAGTTTTAGAAGAGAAAATCTAATTATCAGATTTACTCAAATCCAGATTATTTGACCTCTACAATCTATGTTCATTTATACCTCCATACTCAATAAAAATCGAATTTGATACTTACGTAAATGAAACTCAACTGAGAACTCCATCTGCTTTGTATATTTCCAGAGAAGCTACGGTGTTAACTGTCGTCTGAAGGAGCGGATCGAGGAGAACGGGTATAACACATACGCATCTGCCCAGTGGAGGAACAAGAAGCGTCAGATGTTTGTGGGTCTGAGCGCTCACGGCAGGCCTCTCCGCGGGAGAAAGACTCGCAGGAGGAACACAGCAACACACTTCTTGCCCATCGTGGTTTGACTTTCAAAATGCTGCTGAGACAGAGAGAGATCTTATCCAGATCGAAGGAGATTAAAGACTTTGTCTCCTCATAACGTCTGTGCTCATTTGAGATGTTCAGTGTTTGTTTGCACCTTTCTTGCTCTTCGGTTGCTGGCACTAGACATTATATTCTCACACGAGTTCATATTGAGTTGTATCATGTAAAGGAGAGCAGGTCAACGGACGAGGAAAGATAACCGCAATACTAAAGTTATGGATTTTGTGTGGAAGAATTTCCTTTCAGCTCTTAATAATAGGATCACATTTCTTAACAGATCTGTTTACTTTTATTTTTTTATTTAATGGACTGTTGAACATCTTGTAGCTGCACTCAAGCTACATGTACTGCACAGAGAGAGAGAGAGCGAGAGAGAGAGAGAGAGAGAGAGAGAGAGAGAGAGAGAAAGAGAGAGAGAGAGAGAGAGAGAGAAAGAGAGAGAGAGAGAGAGAGAGAGAGAGAGAGAGAGAAAGAGAGAGAGAGAGAGAGAGAGAGAGAGAGAGAGAGAGAGAGAGAGAGAGAGAGAGAGAGAGAGAGAGAGAGAGAGAGAGAGAGAGAGAGAGAGAGAGAGAGAGAGAGAACTGGGGATATGTGAATACATATGAGAAATTGGTATCTGTTCTGAAGAACTGTTTTGGACTGCTTTAAAGTAAATTATTTATTTGTATTTAAATAAAATACTTTTAAAAACATATTAAATGCATATAAAATGGATGACTTCCTTTAATTCCTGTGAAATAAAATCTATTTTGTTATGCTCCTAGTTCTGTGTTTTCATACTTTTTACTCTGAGTGTTCAGGCCAATAGACATCCTATAATCTGGATGTAGTTAATGGTGTAAGAAAAATTAATAAAACATAGGTCACATTTGATCTGAAATCTAAATAAAATAAAATATATATGAGAAAAACATAATGTATAATTTAACATATAATACATTTAAACAAATTATATACCAAATAATATTTAATTTAATTAATTACATTTTAAAAATAATACGTAATGTATTATAAAATTTATTTATAAAAATATAAAAAATTAAACACAAGTTGTGCCTTATTCCATATGTTTTATTTTTCATTTTTTTTAAATCATAATTCTCGAAGTTGATCCTCAATACTGTGGTTAAAAAACAACATAATGATTCGTACATTTAAATCAGTCCGAATATAATAAATATGATCTAATTAACGTTTATTATGAAAATATTATTTAGATAATAATAGAAACAAATCATTATATTTTTTTTAACAGTATTGAGGATCACTTTTGAGAATTGTGATTTAAATAATCATATATAAATTATTATAAATATTATCTAAATATGTTTTCATAATAAAGTCCATTATATCTTAATGTTTTGAAATTAAACAAGAGCTTTCAAATAAAATCTGTATAGTAATGATGACCATTTTTTTGCATTACAGTTGTTATCTTGTTAGACAACAAGTACATTTTAAGTTGACAGGGTCAAGGAAGCTTCTTGGTTATAAATGATTATGGGACAAACAAATGTGACCTCAAATAAAATGTCAACATTTAGCAGAATGTTACTAAAACATCTAAATCCCCAAAACCTCATTAAATTTTCCACTCGCTCCTCAGCTCTTATCACACAATTTGTTAAGTATCTCACTTTTTGCATCCACTTGCACAAACATTTGTGTTATTTCCATTATACTCAGCCATTTACAGAAAGAAACAACGCTCTGTAACGGGAAGTTAACCTCTCTATCTTTTATCTAAATAGCTGTTGAAAATTTGGAAGCAAAAGGCGCTCACTCAAATAATGTGATCCAGCTTAGAGAAACATGTGGAAAAAGACTTCAGGCCAATCGTCTAATGAGAAATGCTGACACACACACACACACACATGCACACACACACATTCTGTTAACTAGGGTGGGCAAGCCGCTGTGGCCCCCTGAAGCCTTTTGGGGAGGTCAGACTTGATTTATACGGCCCTTCCTTATTAGTGGCTGTCATGCTGCTTTACTCAGGATATTTCTAGAGTTTTAGAGACTGAGGGACCCCCGCTGTCATAAAACATCAGATATTAATTTGTCTTGACATTCTTGTTAGTACAGTGAATTTCAGATGTATTTGACTCAAGGCCCCCCTGTTGTTTTACAACAAATTTAAAGCTCTTTCCAAAAATAAACTATAGAATTAGGCATAAATCGAAAAGTTTGTTTTGTTATAAAATTTCTTTATTTTTTATGATTATTTTGTCTTTTCCAGAAGCCCCTTAGATGATTGTAGAGGCTCCTTTTATCAACATGCATTAGGAATACATTTTTAGACAGAAACTTAAAAATAATCAAACCCATGACTTTTGAATTTCTGAAGTTTCCTAGAAAATGATTTCCCCCCTATCTATCATCAATAAAAATCGCGCAATATTCAAGTAACCCTTTCAAACACATTCCCACGTCATTTAAAAAATCGGGAACTTTTATTTTGAAATCTCCCCTATGCGGAAGTGCCGCAGAAAGTAGACGCCTTCGCGATCTCTCCCCACGTGTGCGCCACACTCTCTTGGTCGCAGTGATGCACGTAGACATGGGAGAAGTGGATACCGAAACCGTGAGACCTAAAGTCACCGATGCCAAAGGCATTCTTCAACAGAACCGGGAATTTCTCGATTATTTCTGGGACATCGCGAAGCCCGAGCGCGAGATCCGCCTCGCAGCAATCGAGAATCTCGTTGAACACCTGAAGAAGTCTGAGAAGGTATTGGGTCGAAAGTCACGTGTGAACATCTTGATGTCCACTTTACATTATTCTTTATTTAGTTTAACTCTTGTTTGTTGTTGTCTGCAGTGTTTATCTGCTATAATAATTTGTCAATAAAACGATATACTTACCAGCATTAGGTGTCGATTTACCCACGTGGACGTAAGGATGGATATAAATTTGGAGAGTGTTATATACTATTAGAATAAGTTATGTAATATAAGTAGCTTTGGAGTTTTTTATGTCTGATTCTTCCGAAATTCTTCGTGTTAAAGTGAAAGATTTTTTGATTTTCACTAGATTTTAAATTTTATAATAAATAAGTTAGCTGGCCAATATCCTCCTGTCATTGCCATCATGATTATCCTATTGATGAAAAATATGTATTGGCAGAATGACAGTGACAGTTTGTAAATCTGAATTCATTGTCAAGAATCACTTACATGTGACATGTCCTGTATGAAAACATCTTGAATCAAAATAACATCCCTTTATTGTCTCTAAACCTTATACACAAGTGCAACAGTAGGTGAAAAACTCATCTGTGGCTTCGAGCGAGTCTCTTGTAATTTTCATTTTTTACATGCCTTTAATTTTGATTTTTCGCAGTCGGATGAGCTGAAATATTCTCTCAAGAGGCTTGTAGACGGTCTGTCTCACACAAGAGAGGATGCACGCTCCGGGTACAGCATAGCACTGGCTCAGGTAAGCTTTTGTTTACATACACACACCTATTTTTTTTACAGGAGAAGTGTGGTGCTTGACTGTTATTGCTTCTCCCTGAAGTTGCTGAGTGTCTTCGAGGAGATCTCTCTTAAATCAACGCTGGACAGCATCAAAGAAAAGCACAAACTCCAGACAGCCAAGAAGGTGAGGAATACATCGCTCATCTGGAAACATTATATCCCCTTCGTGGTGAATTGTTTTACATTCCTGAGCATACAATGCAACTCTTTTCTGTGACAGAAATTGATCCGAAATGTAGCGTTCGGAAATTTCTTTGGAGTTCTGGCCCTGTCTCAGTCTACACGTCTGCAGAAGGTAGGCGACATAAGCGGGCGTTTGCATAATATCTCTTGATATTAACACTTTTTGATTGCTTGTTAGTGTCAGCATCTAAATAAATTCATTCCTATATCCTAAGATTTGGATTATTGAAGGGTGAGAGAGTTATATCTGATATAACCCCTTTAAAGTCAGCGGTTAAGATCTTAAAAATCTGTAAATCTGCTGCCTTTAACTGCTCAGTCATATACAACTTAACAGGAATTACACAAGAGTATTGTAGTTTTATTTTTATCAAGTGTGCAATATTAGTTAATGTGGATCATATGCGTATGGAGATGTTGGAATAAATCCAGCGACTGAATCTCATCCGTCTGTCATGTGACCTTCAGGAGCCGCAGGTTCTGCTGGAGTGTGTGCAGGTGCTACAGAGTCTGTCTCAGTACAGAGAACACCTGAGAGATCTGCCCAGAAAAACCTTAGTGGACATTCTGTCACAGGTGACCCTTTCTTTAATTGGCTCTATTGACCTCATGTGTGTCATCCAATGTTTTTTTTATATCAGATGAAATGTCAAGGGATTTATTTGAGGTGTGAATTGTGTTTTTGTGTGTTGCGCAGACGTCTACGGAGGTGTTTGAGGAGGTGCTGTTTAAGGCCCTGAAGTCTGACCTCACCTCGGCCCTCAACACGCCTGAGCAGTTAGAGCTCCTCCTGGTGGCCATACACAAGTTTCCCTCAGTCCTCAAACCCCAAAAACTGAAGAAACTGTTGGGAACCACAACCGTCATCACCGAAGAGAGTTTGCCAAAGTCAGTCTTTCTCTTTTATTAAATCATAGTCCGGTTTTATCTTATTTCCCACGGCTTATTACAGAAAACGAAAATTGGCGAATGTACTTTATATTTTTTCTTTGTTTTATAACGTAAAAGCACTGAAATGTTTTATACCCGGCAGATTAATATCACAGTTTGTTTTACGCGTGTTTGTGTTCTCTCAGGTTGGTGGGTGTGTTGAAGATGGCCGCTCGCTCTGTTAAGAAGGAGGTGGTGTTGCCGCCGGTGGCTTTAGATCTGCTGCAGGCGTCTCTGCGTGAGAAGAACTTTGAGACGTTCTGGACCGAAGCTATCATCAAAGGCATGATGTCTGAGACGCCCGGACACACACAGTGAGTTTAGTGTCTTATATTAAACCAGGTCGACATCAGATGAACCAATACGAGTAGATAACCACCCAGAGAAATGCTCAAACTCACCTGATGCTGGTGTTTTCTGTGTACACATCATTCAGATGCTAAATTCAGTGAAGTGACAAATTTCATTTCAACCGTTTACATGTTAATATTTGTACATTTGTAAATTGACGGCGTGTTATTCCACATTAAAATTACTGCATTTTGCTTTAATATTTACTGTAATAAATTGTCGTCATATTCCAAAGTGTTTTTGCACCTTACCATAGTAAACATTAAAATGTACTTCAGTTTTTACTACAGTTGATCAATTCTTTGTAGTTCTAGGTTTAGGGCTGTCAAATGATTAATCATGATTATTCGCATCCAGAATAAAAGTTTGTGTTTACATAATATATGTCTGTGGACTGCGCAGATTAGTGTTGTGTAAATAAACACATTCATGCATAGATTAAAAAAAGTGAAGCATAAATGTAATAAACTCATATGTTATTTCAATTATTGATAAATATTAATAAATACATTGAAATATACATTATACAGTATATACATGACATTTGTGTCTACGTTTTTGTGTTAATGGTTCCAGTATACTCAACAAAACATTGAAGTATTCATTGAATTTTTTATTAATGACTACAATTTACTACAGTTTAGATTAGTGAATGCTTAAGTTTACTAAGCCTACAGTAGTTTTTTCACAAATGCTTTATTTTCTCTTTCTCAGTTATTTGAGTTTTCGTCTGATGGGAGCCGCACTGCCGCTGTTGTCCGTCTCTCAGCTTCAGTTTGTTTTGTCCAGTGATGTGATGAGACATTATGGCGGACACGTGCTGTCTGCTCAGGTCTGTCGTCTGCATCATCATCACACTCATTCTCAGTGATCTGTGTAATCCACTGTAAAGGTTTTATATTCACATTAGGTACTGGATAATGTAGCCTTTGCATCTTTAGCTGTGGAAAATGATTTATACGATTGAGATTTTGATCTATGCAGTCCATGATTGTTTGGTTTGACTTGAGTCTTAGATATAACAACTTATACATACTTATGACACTCATTTGAATGCTTGATTCTGATTGGCCGGTCGCGACATTCCAAGGGATCAAAACTTAAAATC
Organism: Triplophysa tibetana; assembly: GCA_008369825.1. NCBI lineage: Eukaryota > Metazoa > Chordata > Actinopteri > Cypriniformes > Nemacheilidae > Triplophysa > Triplophysa tibetana. The sequence continues at coordinate 30,980,277 of CM017901.1, forward strand.
GTTTTGAGAGGGGCAGTTTAATATAACATAAAATTAATTATAAATACGTCTTTTAATAACATATATGACATATTGCCTGTTTGTGACGTTTGAACGTCGTTTCTTACTTTAAAACCGTAATTAAACGTCTTTTCCTCGCGGAAGGCTGCATTCGGTAAAATGGAGCAAATAAAATATTTCAAATTCACATTTTTTGTCCAGTTTTCTGTAGCAAGTAGCCGTGTAATAAGCGGGATAATGTGCAAGCAGCCGACAGTTATGACGAAATAAGACTTCGGGGGCTTATTTGACAACAACCGGCTGCCTGTACATTATCCCTTACATAACCTATGGCAACCCATAGTGATATTTGATATATATAACTTTTCACTATTGCACACAAGTTTGCTCGGTTACTTGTAATTCATTGCCTTGTATTGATTGTTTATTGTGTGTGTTTGTCTTCAGCTGCCCGGTCGGTTCAAGTTCGCTCCAGAGATGGCGAGATACGTGAGCGAGTTCCTGCAGGGCTGCAGTGATGCTGACAGACAGCTGACCGTCTTGGTGGGTTTCTCTCGACTCACTAACCGAGGTTTCCCCGTGGCTCCGTCTCACTGGAAGGTGCTCGAGCACATGGATCCGTCCGCACTGCAGCAATACGCGGAGTGGCTCATAGAGGAGTTCTGCAATCCACAGCTGGACGCGTGTTTGGATTTCACCACACACAGACAGAAGGGGAACCAGGACACGACTGAAGTCAAGTGAGTCTTCCTTTATTCATGTGTGAATCAAACCCTGTGTGTGAACGCAAAAGAAGATATTTTGAGAAATGTCTCTGTGGTTTTGTGTTCAGTCAATGTCGGCCAAATTTGTTTGGTTCCAAGCGTTCTTTAAACCAAACATTTGAGTAATTGTCATCTTAAAGCATTTTTGCTACACGTCTGTTTCATATTAAATCTGGTTTGTGTTTCTCTGTAGGAACGACGACTGTATGACCCGCTATCGTAAATGGATCATACAGCGTCTCGCCTTCATCGGTGAAGACCATCAGATTAAGAAAGACGAGGATCTGGTCATGAAGATCACGAGGTGACGCATCTTTCTGTTTTGTATGTCGCTCACGTGACCTCTGTTGTTCTGATTCTAAGCGAAGATGTTGTGTTGTTCCGCAGGTTTATTTTCTTCCTTGCCTTTTTTGATGTGAAGAAACCCACCTCAGTTATTCCAGAGACGACACGAGCGCTTTCAGTGCCTATAGACAAGCAAACACGAGCCAGCATCGCTTCTGCTTTCTACAGGTATGACCGGCCGTTCGGTTTAGTTAAAAACGCATCTTTTTCTAATGCATTCTGTTAATAGTCGCGTTGGAATAAAAGCATCTGATAAAAGTAATTCACGCTGTCTCCTCACACATCACGTGTCCTCAGTCTCCTGCAGTGCTTGAACTTGATGCCCGTGTTAGGAGACGTCTCTGAGACGGAGGGTCAGAACTCTAGGAGGATTCTGGGAGTGAAAGCAGATGGTACTTTGTGGATTTATTGTCTGGTTCAGTATGCCGCCACGCTCCTCAACCAGAGCAAACACGTGCAGATCATTCAGGCCTTCAGTTCTGAAGAGAGAGAGGGATGGGACAGGTACTCGATCACATCTTACAATGAATTATAGATGCTCTTTTTTTTTTCTAATCAAGAACCGAAGAATGTTATTAACCGTTAACTGTGAAGATTTTAGTATTAAATTGGAATTAAATAAAAAACATTCTGCATCGTATAGAAGGTTGTGTCCTCCGGAGGTCACTGTTGTTGGCCGGATGCGACATCCGGAGGACGCAGACTTCGAAATGAGATCTAAAGTTGACGAGGGTCTGTGACCGGTTCAAAAAAACCCGAAATTCACAGATTTAATTATGTTACGTGTGAATTCACGACAATATCATTGAAATAAAATGGTTACAAATCTCTGAAATAACCATGAACATAACCGTGTGCAGCCTGCTGGAGTCTGTGGAGGCTTTGAGAAAACAATGCAAGAAATCTCCGTCCCCTAAACACGCCGCCTTCCAGCATCTCTTTCTGCTCATCGGCGTTCAGATGTTCAAGGTTTGAGTGATTCGTGTTCTACATGACCATTTGTTTTCAATGTTTAATCCAAAGAAGAACTCCAGTGACGAGTTTTTTGAGAATTGATTTTGAGCGTGCGTTCAGGATCCGAAGGAGAGCGCGGAGCTGTTGAAGGACCTGCGGAGCTGCATGGAAAAAGCTCAGGCTAAGAAATCCAAAAAGAAGAAAGCCACAGGTATGACATCTGAGGATTCAACAGGGAGTTTGTGGGTAGGTACAGCCTCTCTGATGATTGTTGTGTGTTACAGGTAGTGTGAGCTCCGAGGAGGAGCCCCACTGGGTGGAGGTGGTGGTTGAAATCCTCCTCTCACTTCTGTCTCAGCCCAGTCGACACGTTCGTAACGTGTGTCGTATCGTCTTCACCCGAATCTGCTCTGAGGTCAATCAAGGAGCGCTCGACTCCATCCTGAACGTAAGAGAACTCCTAAACATCATCAAACATGCAATAACATCAAGAGGAAAATGGGCATTTCCAGGTTTTCGTTTGGATCGTGGAAGTTAGCCCGTGTTGCTATTTGTTCGTTTTTGTTTTGTACCTCCCATCTGCCATCATCAATAGAAAGATTTGCTGGTTGAGATTTATTTTGTTTCTTAAGAAATGATGTGTGCGCATGAATTGTGCTCAAAAGCAGGGGTTTGATTAGGAAATAAAAACGGGTCATTTGGTTTTCATGTTCATCAGGTTTTGGATCCCAACAAAGATGAGGACGAAAGTGGTGTTGTGGTGACCGACGAGAATGAGAAAGGGAAGAAAAAACACAAAGTTGAGGAGGATGAAGATGAGGATGAGGATGATGATGGGAATGAAGACGGCAAGGATGAGGTAACTTAGGTTTACTAGAACTATTAAACTATTCTTTGTTCATTAAAACCAAATAAAATATCGGCTCAAATATAGATTACATTTTTATCAACGCTTGTTCGAAATATTGCAACAGCAATACACAGAAATAGGTTAAGGCACTAAAATGACCTAAACACATTTTTTAACTAAGCTAGAACTAGGAATAAAAAAACAACTAAAGCATGATAAATAATTAAAATTTTACTCTTAGAAAATATAGTTCAAACTAATAAAAAAACTACTATAACAGCTCTGGATGAGAAACATGGAAGACTGTCCCACAGAACTTTGTCTTTAATCTCATTCTTATCTCATCAGGATGAAAAAGACTCTAATTCCTCAGATGATGATGATGATGATGATGATGAGGAGGATGAAGAAGAGGCTATGGAGGACGGAGGGGATATGGATCAGAACTTCCGGCTGGAGTTGATGAAGGTTCTGCAGGGTCAGAACGCTCTGGTATGAACACACTTTTGTTGGATGATAGTTATATGATAAAATGCATCGCCGATGACGGATGTTCTGCTGTTCATGCGCAGCCCAAAGAGGAAGACGGAAGCGATGAAGATGAGCTGGATGATGAAGGTATGATGAAGCTGGATGGAAGTTTGGCATCTCTCTTTCTGGAGCAGAAGAAGAGGATTCAAGCCAAAAAGGACGAGAAGGACAGACTGCGCAAGGAAAAGGTCCTCGTACGAGACTTCAAGATTAAAGTAAGTGCTGTTATCGCTCAACGCTCAGATGTTGCTCTTTCATTGCTCGGGAGATTCCATGAAGTTCTCAGATGTTTCTCTTAAAAGTCAAAATAAAACGAGAAACTAATGAGATGGAATGTAGAAATGTGTGAAGAGAATAGAGGTGTAAAGGGTGCCGAGGTCAAATAATCTGGATTTGAGTAAATCTGATGAGAATTGTTTGAGTTCTTTTTGAGATCTTCATCAATATTGACTTTCGATTGCAGACTTGACGAATTTGGGCTCCGCACGACACATTGTTAAAATCACGCCTGAAACTCGTGTTTTGTGTCTCATTCAGGTTCTGGACATGGTGGAGATTTTTTTGAATAAACAGGGCAGCAGTTGTCTCGTTCTCAGGCTGGTGGAGCCGCTGCTCAGCGTGATCGAGAACGGCATGAGCTCGGAGGCCAGCCAACATGAGCAAGACTACCTGCGCAGAGCCGCTGACATTTTCAGGTGACATTTTCAATGTAGTTTTTCAATTCTTCATTTATTTGCAGATACAGATTTTCTTTTGTACTGATGTCGTTGAATAAAGTCAAGAAATCTTTGCGATTGGCAGGAACCAGCTCTGTCGTGGCAAATATTACTGCAGGGACGCTGAAGGACGAGAGTCGGAACTTTATGAGATGCTGGAGAGCCTGATTGGTCGAGCTCAAAAAATCACAGACTCATCTGTGTCGCTCTATTACTTCAGGTGAGGGCTTCTGGAATATTTATAATTAAAGGGATGGTTCGCTCCAAATCTGTATAAATGTCTTCGTTGTGATAAACACAGAGAAAGATATTTGGAAGAATGCTCGAACCAAACTGTTCTTGGTCACCGCTTACCAAAGTAGAAGAAATGCTGTCCAACATTCATCAAAATGTCTTCTTGCGTGTTCAATATACAAATTACATTTTCGACTTCAACAATTTCTTTTTATTCTTAAAGGTTTTGATTGACTGTTACTTGTTTTTTCTCAGCGCTGCCCTGTATGTAGTGAAAGTATTAAAAGGTTTGAAAAGCAAACAGGACTCGACAAACAAACAGTCCGCAGAGTCTGAGGTACGAGACCTTATTTGACATTACACTTTTTATATTCAGTTAGGATCAATATTAAGGACGATTCTGTTTCTCTGTGTGTGTTGTTTACAGGGAAGCATGATGGGTAATTTGGATGTAGAGAGAGTCAATTCTTGCTTCAGAGATGCTTTGACGTCCTTCATGACGCGGAGGAAAAGTTCTCTGACGGGAGCCATGTTCATCGACCTCTTCACCCGCTTGCCTGTGAGTCCACGTGACTTCTAAACAATACCATATTAAATATTATACAGGATTTACAACAGTTCATGAGTTAACTGCTGGATGCGCTGACATGCCGGACTTTATAACTGTATAAAGAAGCATGTCTGCGCAGCTAGCGTCGTATAAAGAAGCATGTCTGCGCAGCTAGCGTTGTATAAAGAAGACGTCCCTCACTTTTTAAGTCTTTTAAAGAATATAACATCAGAATAACTGTGGAGCTTGCGCTGTATAAAGATGCGTGTCTGCGCAGCCGGCAGTTCATAAAGATTAAGCGTGTCTGCACACCTTGCATTGTGAAAGCCCTACTCCATTGATTTAACTTCTGAAGAACTGTGGAAGAGATATATTTTTATTTGTGTCATCACATGTTCTTGCTGTGTTTATTTGATAAAACTGAATATTTCTGAAATAAATATCTTAAATATTGAACTCTGCTCATCGAAAAAATCTTGTGATGTCATATTCTACGTGTAATCGATGCGTCACGTGATCTGTTTTTCATGCGTTTGAAGGTTTTGTGTGTGAACCTGTTGGACACTGCAGTGGAAAACATAACAGGTGGTCTGAGAGACCATCAACAGGTACATCAAATGCTCTATAAACGGAAATGTTTGGTTTGTGTTATTGACATGACGTATAATGCTCATTTTTTGTTTGATTGGTGGGTTGTTTTAGGGTCAGGCGTGTGTCATGGTGCTCAAAGCCCTGCAGTCGAAAGACGTGAAGAAGCTCATGTCCGACAGTGAGTGGACTGAACTCTATCAGAAGATTGTGAAACAGATCACTAAGGTACGCAGAAGTTCACACGTCTCAACAAAGTTCATATGTTTGTAATCGGCTTTCTACCCGGGAGCAGTTTTTGTCTCAATTGGATGAGTGACATTTTCGCTCTTTCGTACAGGTTTTTGAGAACGTGCAGGGCAAGAGCAAAGCGCTTCATGAGAAAACGGTCAAAGCTCTGGAACTGTGTCAGTATCTTCTGAAAACCGCTAAGAATCAGGTAATAAATCCGCTTTCATACCGTACAGTTCTCATAATCAGAGATCCAACGTTTGTGCATTCTGAATAATGTTTTTTCTATTTTGTCTGAGCAGAAGATGGCGGTTGATTTGGATGTTCTTCAGAACGTTCTCAAGTCCATGAATGCAGATGGATGTCTGCAGAAAGCAGGACAGCTCGAGGACACCTACTGGAGCGTGATGAGATTATTTGGCGTTCTGTAAGTCAATGTTGTTATTTTGATTGAAGCGTCTGTGGTATAACGTTTGCATTTACATTCATGCATTCGGAAGAGGCTTTCATCCAAAGCAACTTACAAAGCTTAAAATGTTATTTCAATTCAATGCATAAAAAGTCACGATTGAAAAGACGTCTTTGCTCGTGTTTGTTGTTATAAGTTCAGTGCAGTTGCACATATAATTATGAATCCGTATTCCGTCACGTTAACATCTCTATATTATGTAGAAAACCGAAGATGGAGAAGGTGAAGAAAGTCGTGGAGGCAGAGAACACAGAGAAGCCCCCAAATAAGAAAAAGGGATTCCTTCCTGAAACAAAGAAACGCAAGAATCGTATGACGTCCACGGTACTGGAGGGAATAGAGACGCCTGCCGCCGAAAGCGCTGAAGCAACATCTGGAGAAGCAGCGAAGAAGAAGAAGAAGAAAAACAAGAACAAGAAACGGAAACGGCAAGAAGAAGAGACGGCAACTCCGTTGACTGCTAAAAAGGCCAAAACACAGCAGAATCAAAACAAGAACAAGAACAAAAAGAAAAAGAAGAAGGGAGGGGATGAGAAAAAAGTGGACGGTGTGTGAGGAATACTGGACTGGTGTGATGTTTCTTCTGCTTTCAAAAAGATACCACACAGATGTTTTTCTGTTTAAAAGTGTTGATAAATCCACTGCTGAATTCACATTTAAGACATCAGCTTTTCTGTTTAATAATCTCAGCCTATGTGAGAAGTCTGCATTGATATTTCATATATCTGTATTTGCCTCTTGAATGATACAGCTTTTGTAAAAGCAATAGATGAAATACTAAAAGGCTTTTTATTGTTAATATGCATTTTCAGTGTTTTTACTTATAAACTGATATCTGTGTGGCATATATTGCATTTCGATTATAATGTTTTATTTTAATGACCCTGGCCTTAAAGGAATAGTTTAGCCAAGAACTGTGTTAGGTAATTACTCCGAAAAGGTAATGAATTACTCGTTATTAATAACATATTCAATTGTGTAATTAGATTACTATACAAATGACTCTCCAAAAAGTATTTCATTACTTTTTATGAATTACTTTATATATCCTACATTAACCTTGATTTAAATTGAGTCAAGGATAGACGTGAAATGGCTTGTGTTATTCATTCAAATAAATAACCACAAATGAATCTTGTTAACTGACTGAAGTATACACATGTGAGAAGAATACATTAACGCACATTTTTAAGTTAGACTTTTAATTTTGATGTCATTTCTACTTTTAAATATATTACACGGTATTTGGTTCAATTACATCAGAAAAAGAATCCCTTAGTTCACTCTTTCAAGGGGAAAGTAATTAAATTACAGTAGCTAATTACTAAGTGACTAACTACACCCAACTCTGGCCAAGAATGATAATTACTTTATCATTTATTAAAATCAACTTTGATTTTATTCTGCAGAACACAAAAGATATTTTGAGGAACGTTGATAACCAAACAACATTAGACCGCATTGACTTTCATTGTGTGAACACAAAACCAGCGACACATTTCTCGAAATATCTTCTGGTGTGTTCAACAGAAGAAAAGTCATAATACACAACTACAGTTCTTATTCATACCCGCTGTTTATATAATCAGGATAATTATTTTGATCTTTAACTAAACAATTGGACAAAAACCGAATTTAACATTGTAGATTATGAATTATTTCATTGGTGGGAAATGTTATTAAATAAATGTTTTTCTCTAATACATATTGCTTAAAAAAATATTTTACATTTATGTAACCTTTATGCCAAGAGAATTGAGTCTTCTCGCTCCTTCTACGGTTTTTTAAAGTGGAGAAAACCTGATCACCGATAGGTGGCAGTGTGCGAGTAAGCGGGTCTAAATGGAGAACGAGCGAGGAAGAGATCACGGTGTCCTGTCCAGATGCCAGAAACAGAAATAGTAAACATGAAAGTGAGAAGCAGTGCGAGAGATTAAAGCTGTAAGTGTTTTTAGCATTCAGCGGCCTCCAGACGTCAGAACCAGAGCTGTTATTCGCGTCTCTTGAGCGGAAGTTCGTTTCGGAGCCGTGAGATCCGACGGAGCGTCATGTTCAAGAACATCACACCATCGCTGTCGTCTCCATCTGAGGCTGGAGATGTCAGAAGTTCGGCGTTTAATGTGGGCGAACCTCTCCGACAGCCGCGATCTTCTCCTCCGATCAGCGCAGGTGAACTTCACGTCACTGCTGATTAGCACGTCCACCTGCTAGCGGCTAACGACAACAACAACATGTGTCACACATATGGAGCGAAATAAACGCAGTAAATTCGCATAGATCTACAATCCCACGTTTATTTTACTTCTAGTAAGCACAGTCGTAAATCTGATAAGTCACCCTCCCCCCATTTGGAAATCTAACCACGGTTTTGTTATTGTGAAATTGCGGTAAACATGTTTTTGGCGAAGTACTCTTTGTAATGCCATAATTTACAACAAACGTCATTGTTAAACCAAGGTCACTGTGGTTAATTTGAGTTGTATATAAATAGTCAAATACCACAGTCAAGCTGTGGTTACTCCAGCTAGAGGTTTGATTTTACCGTGGTTTTACTACAAATCGTGGTTAAACTATGGTAAGACAATGGTAAACCTTGATTAATGACAAATACTGTAGTCAAACTGTGGTTACTATAATGAAACAAATGGGAAGTCTGAGTTGACTATGATTTTACTACAAATATCATTGTTGAACTAAGGTGGCAATGTGGTACGCTCAGATTTACTACTTATATTATATTATTATGCTTACCATAGTAAGATAATGGTAAATATAAGTTTACTATGATTTAGGACAAGTATCATGGCTGAATCACGGTTACTATAGAATAGTAAAATTAAGGTTAACTATAATCTTACTACAAATACCACAGTTAAACTAGTAAAATAATGGTTAATTTTAGTACGTCTGTATTGTTTTTTGTTCTAGATAGATGGTGATTTTCTATGATGTGTTGTTGTTTATGTGTATATATTTTGTTTACATCACAGTCACAATAAGTAATTTGTGCTCATTTTGGAGGTTTTTGTTTATTAGGGTTACAGAATCAATGTTTTTTTGTCTGTATAGTTTCGTCCTTAGCTGGGAACCAACAGAAAATCATTACGTCATACTGGAATGAGACCCAAACACTCTACATGTAGAAAATGATGTGTTGGTTTTACTGGTAAACAGCTAATGTTTATTCTGCTTCATCTTCTGTTGTTTCATAGCTTCACAATTAGTTCACAACAGCACTAGTGGCACGGCGTTAATATCGCCAGATTCACTGGTGAAGAACTCCAAACTGTCCGCTGCCGCTCCAGAGTTTATCCCTAGCGGTTATGCATCATATCAGGTGAGTCGAGAAAATGCAAAACTTGGTTTATTTCTTTAATAAATGTTGATTTAGTCATGATGAATGTCTGGGTTCATGTCCACACAGGATGATGTGTATTCAGATGGATCTGAAGGTCAATACCCTGAAGCCACCCTAGATGATTTCGTGCATGATTTTGTAAGTATTTTAACTTCGTCGCCCGGTTCCTTCGAGTCAGAAATCGATTACATCACCGACACGCTGAACAGCTGGGTCAACACAGAGGAAATTCTGAAGGAGCTGGTGGAGCTCATCTATGTACAGGTGAATTACTCACAATAGATCATACAGCATTTTGTTCATGTTTATATTTTACAGGCTGAGCAAAAGAAAAACATTTACCGTCAGTCTCGAGGGGGCCTAGTAGCCTTTTGATTGTATTCAATATTTATTTTGATATTTGATATCAGCATTAATTAATTTCCTAAATCCATTTTTTTGTAGCAAGGTCAGAGTTTACCGTTAACTTTGTCACCAAATAGATTCTGGGTTTAGCAGTCTGGGTTAAGTAGTCTTAACTCAGCAAACCCTTAAATATACTGTTTCTACATAAATTTGGAAATTTCTGAAATTGTTTTTACTGAGATTCGCTCCAAATTAAAAGTTCATTAAAACTGTTTTCACATTTACAACTTGCTTAAGTTGTTTTTTGTGTGCATGAAATGTTTTGTTCAGCTAATATTCAAGGGACTGTCAAAACACATCATAGTTGGCAGGAATGGAATGCATTCACAGTTCAAAATAAAACATGTTTGTTTTCCGCAGTCCACATCCATCCCTAACTTTGCTTATACGGGAGCTCGGATCTGTAACCATCTTTCTCAACACATCAGAATCAGTCCACCTAACGGAAACTTCCGGCAGCTGCTGTTAGTCAGGTGAAACACCGTCTGTCAGTCATTCTCAGCAACGTGATGCATCATTAATTTAAGTTGAATAGATGTTTTTGGTCTCATTGTGATTGTCCATGACTCTGTGCAGGTTATTAAAAAAATGCTTGTCAGGAGGTAATTACTTCTTTCTCAGCTCCAAACTGATAAAAATCCAGTTGATATCCCTATTTATATTTGAACTATTCCTTATAAGTTGTATTGCTTAAAAGGGAATGTTAACTTGTTTTCTTTGCAGTACTTGATAGGCGTGAAAAAAATACAGAGCATCTTTTCTGTGATTTTCACCTGTTTCTCCAGCTTTGATTTTCTGCAAATAGAAACAATATTTTTATTTGAAATTTGGGATAAATATTGTTAGTAGTTAAACAAAATGAACATTTTACCTAAACACAGACACTTATAAATAGTACATTTTAAAATCAGACATAAAGTTATCTGAAATGGTCTCTTAAAGTCTCAGTAAAAGAAAAAATGACAATCCTATTTTTTCACGAAATATTGCAGCATTTATAACAAATAGTTATCAATGTGGGTCTTTCTCTTCAAAAATATTTGTACCCTCAAAATCTTCATTTCAAATCTGAAAGTGCACTTCCTTCCTGTAATGACTAGTCATTTTAAATGATGTATGTTAGACGGGTTGGATGTAGCATCTGTTAACTCCTCCCCTTCATTTGTCAGTCTGCTGCCAGTTCCATTTCAAAATGCAACCGCTGTTTTTACACATCCAATCAAATCGCAGAGAAGTACAAAAGCTACGCCTACAATTATTTTCTCATTAGAAATTCTATTTCATTCAGAAATGCGTCAAAATATGGAAGTAAACCCCGGTCTTTAGTATTTTCCATGGCTGTAGTTATAAAAACAAAGCAAACATCTTCGAAAATTACACGAAAAACCCTGAAATCTTAGAGAGATTCTCTCATTTAGTATTTTGGATCATTTCACTCCCTCTTAGTGAACAATTTCCTTTATTTACATTTTAATTTTCAGCTGAATTCTGTGCTGTTGTGTATGTGTGTGTTTGTGTAGGTGTCACACCGAGTTTGACCAGAAAGATCGAGCTGTCAGAGCAGATAAGGAAACTCAAAAAAAGTTTCACTCGTATGTGCTGTTTCTAGGGGAGCTTTACCTGAACCTAGAGGTCAGTTTATTATCAACATGATCACAAAGTATGATAAACATGAACAATAAACGCTAGAGATGTAATTCATGTCTTGCAGGTCAAGACCCGTAACGGCACCATGGGGCGAGCTGACGTGTTACTGGGAGCCCTGAAAGATCTCATGAACACACTTTTCTCTCATCCTGACGACCCAAACCTAATCTGCGCTGTCAAATTACTCAAGGTTTACAATATTCCCCTTTCCAAGTTAAACCTGACATGTATGTTACGGATGATATACATTCAGATGATAAGGACCTTCAAACAAACCGTATGGATGTGGTAGTTTGCAAAAATAATCACCTCACTGTCCTGTATATTATCCCGCTTATTACACAGAGATTCACCAAAGATAAAAATTTAAGTATTGATTTGAGTTAAATGAACATATAATGTTAGACAACACACAAAACCCAAATTCTCCTCTAGAGACCTCTAGACTCAGTCTTGATGTAAAATAAGACCATGAAGTTTCTGTGACTATAGAGTCACTTGGTGCAGTATAAAAATAGCACTTAAAGGACATTTTAGATCGGCAGGGACTGTATCAGTAGAAATAAATGACTTGGACATGTTGTGTTGACATTTTCACTGTTCTGATCTAATTTAAAATAAAAAAGCTGTGCGGCTCAGTTCTGGAGGACACATGGAAAGAGAGACAAAAACCGGACATGAGTGAGATCATCAAGAAGATTCAAGAAGTTGTGTTAGATGCGAACTGTAGCAGGTTAGTGAATCCGGGGAAAGTAGAATCCGGTTTATAACCATTGAGTTAACAAAAGGATATGAATTTTTGTCTAAAGGAGCGTTCACACAGTTACTGTAGTGATGACGCGTTATATTGTGTGTGTGTGTGTGTTTGTAGAGATGTGAGACAGATGCTTCTGAAACTGGTGGAGTTGAGGTCGAGTAACTGGGGACGAGTTCACGCGGCATCTGTATTGCGTGATGCTACACCTGACAACGACCCCAACTACTTTATGGTGTGTGTACACTGTAAAACACCTTTACTTTTAAACACAATCAAAACAAATACTGGATGGCACTCAATCAGATTATTGATGCAAGACTTGATTTGTGTTTTTTATGAGTGGGAAGTTTCTACATACTTCAATACAAATGTTATACTTGTGCTTCACAGAATGAACCGACCTTCTACACGACAGATGGGACTCCGTTCACAGCAGCCGATCCAGGTGAGTGTCATCAATGTCTTGAATCTTTAAAACTGTGTCAACCAGAGGTGGGGGACTCAAGTCACAATTTTCAGGACTTGGGACTTGCTTGGTTGATGTAAGAAAATGACTTGACTGTGACTTGAGAGCAAGTGACTTGAGACTTGACTTGACTTATAGTGGAAGACTCGACAATGACTTAAAGTAAGATAAAGTAATAAAATTTGTTTTAAAAATAATTATTGTGACTCAGCAGCACTAATTAGCGCCTGTGTCTTAGCGCTGCACAACGCCAAACATGGCAGACAACAGTCGAGCTCCACAGATAGTCACGTTCGGCTATAAGGATTTTGAACTTTATTGGACCGTGCCAATAAAAACAGATTTCCTAGATGCAGAGTATGCAACGCAAGGATGTCTGACACGTCAACCACAGCGTCAAATTTCATCCGACATTTCAAGAACCACAAGGAAAGATAAGAAAGTAATTTATTTATAGTCAATGTCATAAAACGATTACAAATGTCATGAATTAATCGTTTATGTTTGTCATAATTTGGCCTTGGTTGTTTTTTTATTAGTATTATAAATGTGATCAGCGATCATCACTGATAAGCCTACGTCTCATCTCATAGATGTCTTGGGGAATTTGGCTGTAACAGTGGCGTAGCCCGATTTTTAATGTTGGGGGCATTTTAAAAAGAAGGGCATTCTCTATTTTACATGTAGGCTAATGTCTATATTAAATATTAAGCCTGCATGACAGGCTGATGGACGCGCCGGTGCGATCACTTCTACTTAAAAAACTCTTTAAAACCTTTTCGTCATACTGACAAGAATAATTGCGTCAGTCATATCGTATAACCGTCTACATTTTTTTGCGTACACTCACAATAACAATATAACATTTTGTGCTGTAAAATAATGAAAACAGTTCAAATAGAAAACAAATGTTCTCAAATGATATATTACGTATGAAACGAGCATATTGCGCGTCCAATGTAGAGATAACGATTAAGCATCATAACTTCATCACTGGGCTATATAAATAAATACATTAACATTTTATTTATATTCTGCCGAAATGAAAAAGATCCGTTTATTTTGATTAACAAGATTCAAGATCGAAGTCAATAAAATGATCCGAGATTCCCAACACTAGATGTAAATTCCCTACTGTGACCTATAATGGACAGCACAAGTATTACAGCATCATATATATATATATATAACATATAATAGGCAGATTTTCACGCACAATACTTAGTTTATAAGCTTCATAGCCTGTATAAATGCTTAAGTCTTACATTCTGTCAGTTACAAGTATTTCCATTTCAGTGTCTATGTAAACATATGAAAATGTGTGACTGCTGGAACCAAACTTTGAGCACACACATAGGCAAGTGATCAGCACTTAGAATTAATTTATATTAACAATTGATTTTCCTTAATATATGTATATAAGTTCATCTTTTTTTAAAAAATAAACATGTATCGTAAAAATATACCTCTGTTTATTTTAGTACTGCGACTTAACTTGACTTGAAACTTATCCGGACTCGACTTGACTTGGTGAACCCTTGACTTGCTTGATTTGTCTAAACTGTGACTTGAGATTTGACTTGAGACTTGATGGCTAAGACTTGAGACTTGCTTGGGCTTGACCATATGTGACTTGTCCCCACCTCTGGTGTCAACCGAACATTAAAATTGATCCAAAACACAAAAATGATCCAAACACATTCATGACAGGATTCCTTCAGAATCAAAAATCTCTTTATCCTTCATGTTTTGTATGTGTCTTCCTGCGAGACATCCAAATGCACACAATAGTCAAGTGGAAGAAAAAGACAATTCCTTAGAAAGAGGTTGTGTCCATTCAACCGAGTGGTCTTGTGTTTTTCGTCACTACAGACTACTCCGAAAAATATCAGGAGATTCTGGACAGAGAAGACTATTTCCCTGACACGTGTGAAGAGAACGGAACCGAATCGTGAGTCGACTTTTTTGAATCCCAATATTTCTAGAAGAATATCAAGTCATATATCCGATAAGTTTATTGGAAACTCTGTAACATGCTTCTGTTTTAGCAGAGACACACAGCAGCACCAGGTAATGCTCAAACTCCAGTAATAGTCCGTCTCAGAATGAGACTTCAGTGAAGTCAGCTGTGTGGGTAGAGAGGGGGGCTTTAAGGGGTGGTTCATCCAAAAATATTTTTTTTCACCCTCACTTTATTCACCCTCAGGTTGTTTCAAACCTGTATACATGTATTTATTCTGTTGAACACAAAGATATTTGGAAGAATGTGAGCAATTCTAGTTCTGGGTCATAATCCACCAACATAGTTAGAAAAAAAGTAAAACAAAATGAGACTTTTGCAGAATTTAGGAACACAAGCAGTTCTGGGGCACCTTTGACTACCAGTTAATTTTTCAAAATATGGTAATCAATGATGTCCCAGAACTGAAAATTGCTAACATTCTTCCAAATATCTTTCTTTGTCTTCAGTAGAACAAAATAATTTATACAGGTATGAATCACATGAGAGTGAGTAAATGATGACAGAATTTTAATTTTTGGGCAAACCATCCCTTTAACAAGAACTGACGGATTTGCCGTAAATAAAGGGTTCGTTTGCATTCATGTTCATTTAGAGCTTTCACACCATTGCTTGGTATTCTAAAATAAAACCTAAACTGCGATAAGGAGATAACGAGACAGAAGCTTAATTCAGCAGAACATTTAAAAGTCAGATGCACTAAAAATACAATTTATTTCAATTATTGAGATTTATTCCTTCAAAATGTGATGGTTTCGTGACAGCCTGAGATGCAGAGTTTGGAGCGTTAATTAACATTATTTGAAAATGTTGTGTTATTGCTTCTCTTTGCCAGTTTTTGCGGTGAGGAGGATGAAATGGATCCTGAGATGGAAGAGGCTTTTGAGAGATTTTGTATGGAGTCGGAGTCGAGAGAACGGAAATGAGATCCATGAACCGCAAGATCGCCATCATACCATCCAACCAGCTGGAATCTTGGCAGAACCAAAAAGTGTTTGGGTTGATTTTTGTTGTTGTGATGTTTAATTTTCCAACACGAACTTCACGGCTACAATGTCATTGTGTTTTATAATAGGGTTAATTGTTTGACTGTAACGCGACATTTCGCAAGTCCGTCAAGCCACTGGTTTGCCATTTGCCTTGTGTGGTTTATCATTTTTATTTGTGTTCTGATTCGACAACCATCCAAACACGTTTGCAGTGAGTTTTTAATAGAAAGCCAAGAGTAGAAGCATCGAGTGATTGACTGCCCTTTGTTTGCTAATTCATTTCTTCATCTGAAATAAATCCCAGGAGACGTGAAGTGTGCAATATCAGTTTGATTTTATGTTCTAACTAACTTTCTGTTTAGATTGTTGATTTGCCATTCAAATGCTTAACACAACACAGGTAGAAAGAAAAAAATGTTATGACTGTTCTTCCTTTCACAGATTCAGTGCAAACTATTTTACAGTTTTACTGTCATGTAATGCACGAGGTGAGGGTGAAGAGAAGCTCGTTTCACGCAGGAATATATGTTAACTGTCAATAGCTGAAGAAAAGCTCTGCACAGGTTAAAGAGTTCACACGGATTCACAGCCACTGTGATTTTATTCACTAACATCTCACAGATCCCATATAAAAGAATGTTTATTTTAATATAGTTGTAAATATTATTTACTGCTTTGTTTGCCTGCAATAAATCTTCTTCAAAACGATGTCATCGTCTTTGAATGGTGTTTTTTGTAAAATTATTGTAACCATAATTAATTACATATGAAGATAAGTTGTTTTTTAAAGCGTAAATCTAACGAAAAAAATAATCACTAAAAAATGTTTGGCCTAGCGTTTAAAAAACGTCAACGCACAATATCAAAACGTATCTTTATTTAATTAAGCCTCGTTTCTACTTATTCTATATTTTTTACCACAAGGATGGCAGTAAAATGCCGTCAGAGCGCTCAAGCTCGTCAATACCGGCGAAGAAGACACTCTTCCAATCAGCGTCGTTTTCGTCATCGAGCGCGAATATTTACCCCAATGCATCAGGTGTAGCGACGCTGTTTTCATGTGTTGACCTGTCAGTCGTGTGTTTGTTGTGAAGTTTGTTAATGATGTGTGCGGTTAGGTTCATGGTCATGTATGTGGATGAATCCGTGGATGTGTTTTATACAGACGGCCGCAGACTGCAGCTCTCACCCTGCGGCTCTGAGTTCATGATAGACAAACACCCGCTGTCACCCTCCTGCTCACCCGCTACACACTAGAGAGAGAGTGAGACAGAGAACACGATTCACCATCAGCGAGTATAAGGTAACACACATGTTTATAAACACACGTGTTTATCTTATATACAAAGGGTTTGGTTCCAAAATGAGATTTAGTTTAAAAAACTTTTTTTATTATGTTAGCTGTATTTTTTTAGTTATTCAGGCTTAAATCAAAACAAACCAACTGCTGTTTAATTGATATTAATTGGAATGCACAATAAAAAACATGATGATTGACATTTATTAAAATCGAGTTATCATTTTGGAAACAAACTCTTTATATGAAAATGAGGTAATTTCAAAGACACAAATAGTTATAAATACTACAATTTAAACGCGACTTACACCAAACTCTTAATCATAAGAGAAAGCTTTTAAACAATTTTACAATTACAAAAATAACTTTTATCTACTATTTTGATTTTCTTTTATAAATAAGGACCTCCCAAAGAAATTGGTCAGGTTTTGTTCACTTTTGTGTGCACATTTGTTAAAATATATAGTTAAGTGTATACTTACATTTACTATATACAATACACGTTTACACATTTCTACTTCAACACGTTGATACACAGACACACATTTATACACAAATTTATGCACTTACAGTATTCACAAACTTCATTTGCGTACACATGTTCATATCCACATACTGTACATATTTACGCACATACACATATCTGTATATCTGTCTTGTATAAAAAGTCAAATATATAATTTGTTTTTCTCTCGTTTTTTTTCCAGACATTGGTGGTTAATGCTCTGGAGTTCAGAAATAAATATTCAACTTTTGCATATTTGCCTGAAGAGCTTATAGCAGTGGAATTTAAAAAGGTTGAGCTTCTGATTTAAGATGAATTAAGGTTAGAGATCTCATTTCTTAATCGCTCATAGAAATGCTTTTACTCTCCCATCCAGACGTTCAGTGATGCAGTGACTGAAGTACAGTGGCCCTCATCTGACTCCTGCAACATTGAAGGTGGACCTGAAGGGGAGATCTGTGTCTGCTCTCTAGATGGACATGCTAAACTTATGCTGTCGTCTTCTGGAGAGGAGTTCACGGTGGAGTTCACCTGCAGGTCCAGCCAGAGGGAAGCAGACACACGATATCAGCAGCTTCAGGGGATCCAACACAGAAGCACATGTGTACTAAGTGACCTGTCATCAGTTAATGATGTAAACTTCTCAGGCGCCTCAGAGGATTCTCGCGCACACCGCTCTAAAGATGAAGAATGTTTGAAATCCAGAAATCTGTACACCAGAACAATCCAGCAATTTTCTCGAACATCTCATCCACAATCATGGCACTATCCTCTACTGTTAGCTGTCAGGCATCTGGAGTCTCAAAAAACTGAAAGAACTGCTGGACAACACAGAACAGATCACGCAGATGTACAGGACAGACACGTTCCGACGTCTAAACTCCCTGATGCTTTACCTGTCAAATGTCCTTCTCCTCATCAGCACAGGTGATACACAACAACAGCGATGCCGTTTTACAACGCACCTCAATTATTCAAATGTTTATGTTTTAATGAGAATTGCTGGGCTGTGATTGAAATAATTTCATTTCAATTTCATTTCAGGGCTAAGCGTGACCTTAACATGTTAACATAAGATTGATCTGTATATTATCTCACAGTATTTTGTGTTTGGTGCAACCAGTATGTGGTTCAGTAATATTGATCATGTGATGATCAGGTGGAGGTACGAGAGAGTGAATCCTGATTCGCTGGAGCAGGAAGTGGAAGTCACCACAGAGCTGGTAAAAGTGGTCTGGTGTAACGGCGTCATATACCGGTGATAATCTTATATTTCATCTATATTAGCAAATAAAAAGTAACGCAATAGAAAGATTCAAAGTAATTTGACTTGTCTTTAGCATAAATAAATTTGGTGGGGGGTTATTGCTTGAGCATTTGTTCACTTCAGATTTCAAATGCAATTGAGCCGTTTCTATAAAGAAAGGAAACGGTTCTTTCGTTTTTTTTTATAAAAAAGGTTTGTCATTACATGCCACGTTCCCCGCAATTGCATTTTTCAACATTTAGTTAGTGTGTAATATTGCTGTTAGAGCGTAAATAATACCTGCAAAATGATAAAGGTCAAAGTTCAGTGGTAAGCGAGATATTGTCTTTAACAGAATTCGCTTTTCAAGGAATACAGAGATGTCTGGATCGAACTATACAGCCCTCTACTTCCCGGGTACATGATGTCACTATTCAGAGTGTTTTTAATATCCTCCACCCACAGGAATACGCAAAAAATATGCGAGGCCTTCCTTGGAGAAGAGGAAGAGCCGCTGGAGTAGTGTACGGTTATCAGAGATTGTAAACATTAGACTGAGCTACATGCTAAACTACTTTCACTTTAATCACAGTCTTACAGCTGGTCATAAGAGTTCAGCGACACACATTCTAAGATAACCAACGCTCAAATAACAGCTTCCATGACTTTAACATTGGCTGTGAAAGCTGTTCTGTGTAATACACTGATATTGTGTGTGTGTGTGCGCGCGCATGTGCTTACCTCTTAAACACATTAATGACACGTCCTCTGAAGTCCTGCTTGCAAATGTCTCCTGGTCAATCTGCTTCTTCTTTTATGGTCCAATATAAAAACGCAAACGCTTTCTTTATTAGTGTTAATTAATACAACCGGTCTGACGCCATTCGGTCCGGTGTCATTTCCCCTCGCCATAGTAGGAAACAAATGTGCGATCTCAAACAAAGATTGACATTTACACATGCACTAGCAGACCTCCGTTACACTTCAATGGATCCGCATGTTTTTAACTGATAAAGTGAAGTTCATGACATTGTTACTGTTAATTGCTTAAAGCCAAAGTTTATTAATACACGTGCACTGAGAGGGGGACCGACCAATAACAACAGCCTTAGAAGCGGAAGCTTGCTGATATGTTATGGGTGGGACATCTTCACAAACACACTCTAAGCGGGGAACCAATCACGACAGACCTGGTCAGCTTTACCAATCAGAGCGTTTCGGAAGGAAGGACTTTATATAGACCGGAAGAAATCCAGTCGTTTTGTTAAAAGAGGGACAGCAGTAAACAATAGACTTAGAATATGTGGTTTTTTTTTAATAAGAAACATGAACATTCATTGTTAACCACCCAAAAATCATAATCAAAGCCTCTAAAACAGCAAAGACTGACTCCTATAAGAATCTGGGGCCGGATTCACGAAACTGTTCTTAAGACAGTTAAATCTTAAATTGTTCTTAAGATAAATTATGGGAAGTTCGTAAGAATGTTCGCAAGTGCGATTCACAAACATTCCTCAAAAGACCATCTTAATTTTTGTCGTAAGGATAAAACAATATGTTTTGTCAATGATTACACTCGCTCGTTTGGTTATAAGCATTCTTTCAATGTTAAGAAATGATGACAGAATTTAAATTTTTGGGTGAACTGTCTGAGAAATGCTTTGGGCATCCGGCCCCAGCTTCACAATGCTTTTGATGCTGTATTTTTTATTTGATATTTTAAATGTATTTTTTTGCAGTATAATTGATGGAGTGACAGCAGTGGTTGAGGTGTCACCTGGTGACGGTTCACTCATCCGATCTAATGGAGCTCTGGCCAATTACTTCACACATCACAGATCTAAAGCCGCTCACAGAGATGTAAGGACCTACTTTAATCTCTTTCATCACGCTTGGTGAATCAGGCCACTTTTCAAATGTATGGCTACGAAAAAAGTACTTCTGACATATGTAAACTGGTGATGTCACCGGCCCAGGAAGAGCTGTCTTCAATTACATAAGGATACATGGTGGTGGCCATGAATATCCTTTACTATTGTGTAACCCACAAAATATCAATGCTGCTGGTTGCAGAATAATTTCATCATGGGTGGGACCTTTTGGACGATTGCTTTTGTTTGTTCATGAGTCTAATATACAAAAGGTTGTGTGTAAGGATTCTTGTGTGTTTGCAGACTGTGGAGTGTGTGTATTACCTGAGTGGTCTTCCACCTGATGTACCTGGGCAGCTGTATTCTGTCAGATCGGTGGTCACACGGGCCAGCAGGTGAGACGCAAACACCATCATTCAGATAAAGCTAAAGTCATTCTTTTACAAAAAATGCAAATGATTTAAACCAGATGTGATCCGCAACATTATGAAGAATGCTAACAGTGAAGCTTGCTTTTGAGTACACAACACGAGTATGAGAGAAGTGACGTGTGATTCTTTAGGATTCTGCAATGCTACATCCAGGCTAGAACGTCGCTAAGGACGCAGGTCTCTGTTTCCTGTTGGAAGGAGGTGAATGTCACAATTTTTCAATGTTTGGTGTACAGATGTGTGTTGATGTAACAGGACTTTGTATTCTTGTGGTTTCAGCAGGCGGCAGTGTGTGATTGTGTGAACGTGGTTCAGGAGGTGAACGTGGTCGGTACGGGACATTTTAAAGCTCTCTCAGATGGAACTGCTGAGGTCTTGTTTGTGAATGGGGTCAGAGCTCAGATGACGTGGACTTCAGACACATACACACCTGCACAGGTCTCATTTTTAGCATAATGTTTAGCAAAGTTAACTAGGGCTGTCAAACGATTAATCGTGATGAATCGCATCCAGAATAAAGATTTTTGTTTACATAATATATATCTGTATACTATGCATATTAATTTTGCATTTATAAACACAAAACATACACTTACTTGTCCATATGTTTAAGAGATGTTTAAATTTATTAATTTATAGTTTCCAATAATTGAAATTCTACATAAGTTAATTCATATTAATATTTAATATAGATTTTTTTCTTAAATATATGCATTTATGTGTATGTGTTCATAAATACAAAATTAATATTCACAGTACACCGACATATATTATGTAAATACAAACTTTTCTTCTGGATTCGAATAATCCCAATTAACACATTTTTAATCATGAATGAACATTTTTTTACACAATCACGTGTTGATGAATCGTGAATGTATACTACCGTGTGTATTATTTGGACTTGCCATCAATTATTTAATGTATTTACCAAAAATATATTTACTATATAAGATTGTTAATATACTTATTGATAATAATACAACACGTTGAACAACCGGAGCAAACAAACAATTCTGATATTTAAAACTTTGGAAATTTACAAGATTTCTGGATTCATATTATAGTCTATATTTTAGAATATAAGGTAAATAATTTTGCTTTCAGTTTATCTGCTTTATATTCCTCGTGTACGCAGAGAGCTTCTGAAAGATGGTGTCAGATCAGTCTGCCCGACGGCCATCAGACGCTCGTCCAGGTGGACACA
Source organism: Triplophysa tibetana (assembly GCA_008369825.1). NCBI lineage: Eukaryota > Metazoa > Chordata > Actinopteri > Cypriniformes > Nemacheilidae > Triplophysa > Triplophysa tibetana. Next base: position 31,002,708 of record CM017901.1, read on the forward strand.
GACAAAACTTATCAAAGGTAAAGACCTGACCACATAAAGGTAAAGATGTAACTCTGACAATGACAATTCAATGCAGTGGCTATAAAAAATTAAATAAAAGGTGTAATGAACAATCCTTGGTTATCTTTTTTAAATGTATATATATTCTTTTCTGTTTTCTATCATTTCATTATGTTATAGAGTTGAGCGTGTTTGGGCACTGCTGTACAATGAGTGTTTTCTCCATCACAGGTGTGTTTCAGCGTTAGTGGAGTGGTGTAATTGGGTTAAGCAGACAGAACAGAGCACAAGTGTTGAGGGTGTGGCCTTCTCAGACTCCGCCCATTCTATTACACATCAGCCAATAACCTGCAGGTATAATGGGACTGTTATTTGCTTCTGCATTTATGAATAACACAATGTAACACATTGTTTAAAAAGTTGTGCTTCGCTTCAATTTTTACTTTTTCTTTATTAAGTTTAAAATGCTGAATTTGAAAACCATCTAAAAATGTTTTACCATCAACGGTACTCACAAAAAATCTAAAAAACATATTTATACATTTTGGTATTATTAGTCGTACGCAGAAATTAAGAGGTACTGGCAAAATACTGTGCTCAAAACAACAGTTTACTAAAAATGAGCCGTCCAAAACTTCACAAGTGTACATTTGATGGATTTTGTCTTTTATGACAAATTTCATCCTTATGAACCAAGTTCCTGACGTAGTCACCCATCATCGCTTCATCCCACCTTCCCTCTGCTACAGACATTTCTAGAATTTCTGACAGTGACAATTGGAGAATACATTTTGAAATATGTGAAAATTTATGATATAATATTAATGATATAAACTCAAATTGTTCTAGAGCTAAGTATCAGGGTGTCCGCGGGGTCTTTAAACGTATTCTTTAGAGAAAATCAAGGGCATTAAAAAGTCTTAGATGCCATTTTCCAAGGTATCATCTTTTCATATTCGTCCAGAGACATATCCTAAAGTTTGTCTGAATGTTAGAATTGTGTAGGCGAATAGTGGGATGTCCATTCACACCCGGTTGTTAAACAACACCGCTGACCAATGGGGAAGTTTTCACGCAAATGGTTGGAGGATAAAAAGTTGGAACTATGACTGAGGGTTTTTGTGAATAACCTTGAGGCATAATGCTCCGTGATGGCGATTAGAGGATCCTCGTTTGTCTTTGAACCTTGCATTAGGTTAGTCACTCAATGAATTCTCTGGGGGCATCTCCGACCCTTGTCTTAATTATGGTGCATTAATAAGGAGTTATCAAAAACTAAGTCACTTGTCTTACAATCAATATACACTAAATGTAAGTTGAAGTGTCGCTAATGTACGATCTAAACTTGAAGTGGTGATGAGGTCTTAAAATATATGGAATGAGTCTTAACAAGTTTTCAATTTAGCTCCATGATTTCTCTATATACACCAAAACATGAATGCTACACGAAAATAAATATGACCACGATAATGAGCTATATGAAGGTTGAGCGTAACATTACAGTGTGTAATCGTTCATGTGGATTGTTTGTGCTTAATTCTGTCTTTCACCCTTGCAGATCTGTCGTTTCTGAATTGGAAAAGATAAAAAGGTTTAACTGTATCCTTTATCTGTGAAGCGATATGTAAATGTGCTCGTGTTGTTTCATTCATTCACAGTTTTTCTTTAAATCGGCCGTATCAGTCTTGCTGGAGAACAGCCCTGTCTTGCGTTCTTCCGGACGATCTTTGAGCGGCGAGCGTTCCTCTGACCTCCATGAGTTCGTACTCACGGAGAACTGTATCTCTGACGCTTTACAGAAAACATCTCGAGCCATACAGGACATTAACACACTCTTATCTGAACAACATTTCTGAAGAAGACAAAGCTAAATGATATCAGAAACTCATTCTGGCATCTACCTGAATCTAATTTTATACAAATGCACATGTTTGAATTACACGGCATTATCATTTATTTGACTTAATAAATAATTATTATCAGTTTTCTACTAATATATGTTTCTATATCATTGTATCATTAACTTAAGGCATTTTAAGAGGAAGATGTTTCACCATCAGTTCTGCTTGTGCTCTCACCACATTCACAGACAAATTCACAACTCCTTTAACAGCTTACTGATCTATTTATACGCTTTAATAACACCAATTATTCTTAGCATATAGATGCTTTATCCTTGTATATGGTCAAATCAGCCAATGAGAAGATCATGATTCTTTTCAGCTTCTTTAAATGAAAATGAGTGTGTGTTGTTTCTTGTCCCTCGTGGCTGTCCGTATGATGAGAGAACGCTAAACCTGACCCCAGATCAGGCCTGTGGCACATGGTGTGAGTGAAACCCTGGTCACACCTCTTTCTTATTAAAGTGATGGAAACATTTATTTCCTCTGTCTGTATTTGAGATTCTCAGCAGCTTCACACACACTTTTCCGTCGCTATTATCTGACAGCTGCGTGGGTGAGTAGGCAGAGCCATTCTGCTTTGTGATGTTTGGCATCTTTATTTTCTTGAATATTGCTGAAGTAAAGTGAGATTTGTTTCTATAAAGTGCTTTTCATGGTGCTTTACAGAAAATAATTGTGCAGGACCATCTGTATGTGCAGATTTGCTTTTGCAAGACATTGCTTTTAGAATCTATAAAAGCTATACGCAATTATCTGACTAAGTATCAAGTTATTTCAACTCAGTGCTTGGGTAAGATATGGACATTTGTTATAGGTTTGTACATTTTAAGATTAATCCATTGGGATTAAATTTACCAACATGAACGTTGGGTTTCAACCCGGGGTCAAGTCAAACATGGGCATTTGTTATAGGTTTGTACATTCTAAGATTTGACCCAACCATGTGCTAAAAACGACTTCATTCCAAAGGTAACTGGCAAAACATACAGCCTAAAAAATTGATTTATTTTACCCAGCATTTGGTCAACCTATGTCGGGTTCTTTTAACCCCAAATTCTGGTTTGACTTATATCATCAATGGGTCAAAATAAATTTGAACCCAACGGTTGAGTGTTTTCCTTTTTGACCCTATTTTTACATACATCTACTGACTAAAAATAATGGGATGTTTCATGGCTGGATCAATATCTAGGTTAATTAACTGAACCGGTGGTTTGTCCCTATTTGAGCCAACCATGGCTTAAAAAAAACTTTTTTTTTTGTTTAGTTTTGTTTTTAGAACATAATAACTATTTATGTAACGGCTTGAATACACTACAAGACTTTAAAAATCTGAACAGCAAACCCACAACAAGTCCAGACTGAAAATCTGGGCAAAGTCTGAGCAAAAGTCTTGTAGTGTGTTTTAGCCTCAAGTTACAAACGTGTAGTCTGACTAGCAAATTAAACAGAATCCTGTAAGAATCTCATTGTAGCCCTGAGAAAACAAGTCAGATTCTGGTCTAAACAAAGGCGAAATAGCTCATAAATTCAATTGAAACTCAAAGCTTTGGACTCCACTTAAACTGTTTCGAACGTTGTGTTTTCTTGTAGAGACATCATTATAGGTGTGTAAACACCTGTAGGCTGCTGTATAACTACACAAACTGACTTCACAAGATCTCGCACTGTCCACCCTTTGACATGGCATCGATCGGAACAAGACAGCCGGGTCTTCCCATACCGCCCATTCCATGGAAAACTGGTTTTCAGGAAGATATGAACACATCCGTGAAGGTCTCCGACCGGCCCCAGGGTGCTTTATTAATGCCAAAAAGAAAACCTCTCCCCAGTGTGTTTGCTTTGGGAAAGTGTCCTGCTAAACCCCAGAGACCTACGCATTTCAACTGTGATGTGTTCAGAAGAAACGCTACGGAATCATGTCCAAGTAAGTTTAAAAAGTTTTTTATTATTTATAAACATTAAATATCTGGAAAATGTGTGAATATCTGTCAGGAGTACAACAGTGTTTTCATAATAAATAGGTATTGACAATGACCATGATTTTAAGAACCGTTATTTTTGATGTTGTGTTAAACACAGAGATATCAAAGCAGGCAATTCAATTATTTTATGCTCATTTTCATAACCAAACATCGAGCAGCAAGAAGTTTAGGCTAGATTTTAATTGATCAAACCATTGATGGTGTTAAAAAAAGAGAAAGACCTACAAGCAAAGTTTCTGGTCCATCTATAACTAAAACCAGCGATTCTTCTTGACCTGAAGGTCTCTAAATACGTTCCTGTGGCCACTGTGATCCATTACTTTACTTTTTTACATTAGGTGATGAATTAATTTAGCTGTAACCAAAGTCTGTGTGGTTAACACGCGTCACTGCTCTGTGTCCAGCTTTATCAGAAACCAACAATACAGAATTATTCCTATTCCCACCACCACCTGATCTCCTGTCAATCACATCTGAGACTCCGCCTCCGCCAGATAACTTTATATTTCCTCCTGCGCCCCCTTCATTGTGAGTGTGTTTAATATTGTACACAATACTGTGACACTTGTCAAATATATCATGCTCCTACGGATCATTTCATTTTATGGTCATAGAAGGTTTGGATTTAAGTGTCTTGTAAATGTAAATAAGTTTAGACATGTTATAGTACGATTCATGTCTTTATCCCGTCTGCTGTAAAACAGAGATCCAGATCTTCTGGATGATTATGACGATGTGGAATTCATGAACACAACACAACCTTCATTAGGTCATCATCTGTTCCTGCATTCACAGAGAAGTTCTTTAAACTAATGCTTGATATGTACAGCACATTGACATTAAAAGTAACCGTTGTTAAAAACACTTGAATGTCTTACCAAGTCAGATGTATTTTAAACGTGACTTCCAAAACGTTGAAGCAAGTTCTGAACTTTATTTGGTGTATTATTTTGTTGTCTGATTCAATGACGTTTAGACATCAGACTTCACTTGTTCACTATCTTTCAACCGTTGGCAGTGGTTGAATTAATCGTCACTTTGTGTTTCAGGTAAAAGCAGCAGTGATCTTCAGGTAAAGAGAAAAACTTAACTTCATTTGCTTCACTTTGTAGCTGCATGTCACGGCTTTGTGAGACTTAGTAGAAATAGTCAGAGAAGAAACAAACATGTGAACAGGAAGTGACATCATCACCAACATTCAGTTTGATTATGCAGAAAACAAATGTATGACTGTCAACTCTATTTTGGACTCTAATATTGTTTAGATTTTAATGATTTTATAAGTTGATTTTTATGTCTGGTATACTGTGAACCTGATGTTCTTACTGAGTTATGTTTCGTTGGTGTTGTAGGAGTCGAATGAGGAAACGTATGAGGATTGTGACAGCTGCCGGTGAGATCCGCTTGCACTTCAGTTCACAGCTAATCCTAACCTTTTAGTACTTTAGATGAGCGTTCAATTAGTGACAAACAAATACAGTGAAAATAATAACTGACTGTATTTCTTAAACGCCTGATGGTGCAAACCATCTGCACTCAAAAAAAAAAAACTTTATTAAATTGAGGAAGATTTTTCCACGAATTTGAATTACATTTCTCCAACAAAATATAATTTGTTGGAAACGATTCATTATAATCTTGTTGTATGAACTTATTTTTTTTGTATTCTTGATTAAATTAAGTGTCTTACCCACACTAAAATAAAATGAAATGTTCTAAAAAAAATTATATTATACATTTTTAACATTAATAAGAAATTATTCTATTTACCTTCAATAAGAATATATTGAGTCAAAAGAACTCAACAGAATAGCAAATAAAGGATAGTGACCACCCACGACCTAACCAAAAAAGCAACGCTTTTCTGAACAATGGTAAACACATAACTCAAAAATATAACAAACTCTTCAAAACCTTAAAGATAAATGAACATTAAACACTAACAAGTGTTTCTTTTTCCTGAAGAATGCATGAAATAACACTAATTGAAGAAATGAACTCTCAAAATGCAGTTATACACAAAGCATGCTGGGAAATATAAGTCCTCTGCACAGTTATTACAATATTTATGGTAGCGCAACACAACTCCTTTATGTTGTCCCAACATGAATGGATTCAGTTTTGTGACTAAATTTAAAAAAATCATCTTGTGACCACGTTTTTCAAAAGTTGTGTTGATTTAACTTAAGCAAGTTAAGTAAATTGAACAAGCAGCAAACATTTTTTTTTAAGTGTGGGCTTCATTCAATTTCAAATCGGTTCAGAAGAGATTATGTGAAAAACCACGCACTCTTTACGCACACAGGCCCGAACCCGACAACGAATCCAGCGAAAAAACTAACGATTCGAAAGCAGTCAAGAAAAGATATGATAAAGACGAGAAGAAGCGCTTGGAACAAGAGAAGAAAGAGAAGAAACTGCAGGAGAAGAGAGACCAGGAGGCCAGGAAAAAGTTCAAAGTGATTATGAGCTTTATAAGAGAACATCGAGAACATTTCATCACCCTCAAAACAAAAGAAAAACGAAATGATGGTATGTTATTTGTGTTGATCGTGTGATAATGTTACATTACTGTATTTTTGTGCCACAGATCAAAGGTCCTGTCATGGTGGTTTCAACAGTGAAAGCTAACATAGACCACAAGAGAGGTAAGAACAAGCTTTCGCTGAAAAGAGGCGAGACCATCGACATCATTCGCAAAACTGAAAACCCAAAGACCTACTGGCTGGCCAGAAACAGAGAAGGCCACTGTGAGTCTGTCTTTCACATGTCAAATACTCTGTGTGTATGTTATTATGCTGCTTGAAAATACACAGATGATGATAGAATTTTCATTCGTGGGTTACTGCCCCTTTAAGTTACCTGGAGATCTCCAAATAAGGGCTGGAAACTTCAAAGGGGGCTAACCCTACACACCTACTTTAAGACCAATTTTAGAGATCTCAAGTCTGCAGTTTTATCACCTTGAACTCAACACTAGTCAAGATGAAAGATTTTCAGCTGTTATGACTTGTATAACCATCGTGAGATTCGCCTGTATCAAGCCATTTGAATTCAAATAAATATACTCTATATGACAAGTCCTTTAAGAAACAAACTCGCTAAATTGTAGTCTTCATTTATTCAATCACATTTCTCAACATAACACTAATAGACATTTTTATCTAAAGTAGAAAGCATTTCATATTTTGTCAGACATGCTGTAGATAAAGCCGTGTTTAAAATCAGGACTAAAATTGAACATCAATGTGTAGCACTTGACATATGTGACAGATCATATTTATATTTCCTGTGGTTCTCTTCTGCAGCATGGGTTTATTTATTCTTCAAACTTCCTTTCTGCTTCAATTTAGGCCATGGTGCTATTTTCACTTTGTGCGTGTGTGTTTGTTACAGATGGTTTTGTAAAGCCTGACACGGTAGATGAGTGCACTGAAATAATCACAGACAATGTACTGTATGTTCACAATAACACGGGAACACATGATCAGCTCCAAAAGTAAGAAAGCAACCTGGACACTCTTCAGATCATTTGCATCCCATTCTTTATTTATTTCATTGAATATTGTCTTTTTTTTTCAGTCTACCTGCTGGTAAGCCACAACTATCACTTTCTTTATGTAGGAAATGCGAATTGACCATTGCGATATATCAACACGTGTTAATAGTAGGAAATGCAATCATTAGCGTGATTTGTTTTTGACAGCAGATGGAAGTGTATCTGATGTGTATGAATGTGTGGAAGAGGATTTCAGGTGAGTATTTTCAGGGAACATCCGTGCAACACATTTGAAAGCAATCTTACTAAAGGTTCACTTGCAACCTGTCTCATCTCTACTGTAATTTTACCGTGATTTGGCAGCTTCCCCCCACCACCCCCTGACCTTACATTTAATCATGAAGGTGAGTCAAATGCACAGTGAAGTTGTAAAATGAGGATTTTTTCCCTTTTGTAACATAATAAACAGACAAACTTTTAGATATTAGACATAATGATGTATTTACTTTTAAGTTGTATTTAAATCCTGTTATTATCCAACAGGTGACACGGATGATGTTGTGAGTTCAACACGTCTCCATCCCCCACCCTCTTCTGACAAGTGAGTTCATACATGCAACAAAATATATTGTTTTGTATTACAAATGCATTGTTTTTATTTTGATTGTCTCATGTTTGTTGCACAATGTATTCTGTAAAGCTGCTTTGCATCAAAAGTGTTACAAAATAAGTCAAAATGTTGCTTTATAATATATGAATGCATGAAAATATTTTTATTTTATTTTTTGGATGTATTATTGGTTGTTTGTGTGTGTGTCTGCTTGTGTGCTCGCGTGTGTGTGTGTTTGCTTAAAAACTGTATTTACATTGTGAATATTTTCTGCATCCGGGAATGAACTTTTCATTTTATATTGTATAATGTTCATTTATTATTTATCTTATTTCTCATTCACTCCGATGTTCCAAAATTAAGGCCGACACGCAGCATGCATGAGACCTCAAAGAAATGTTTTGAAAAGGAAGAGAAAGATTTCAGGAAGCAGTTTAAGGTAAGATGTCTCAAGATAAGAGGATAGTTTTCTGATGCTGAACGGAGACAGTGAGTTGATTCTCTCTTTCTGCAGTATAAAGGAGAAATCAGAGTCCTTTATCAAGCTACTGTCCTGCCATCATTGTCTATAAAAATGTTTGGTAATAAAGATTTGGTTGTCAAACCAGGAGAGATCATAGATGTGATAGATCATCCAGCTGGAGACAAAATCATTGGCCGGAACAGCAGAGGCAAATGTAAGTTATGGATACAATATGTATAAAGTTGTGCCGACGTTTTATATATCAAACTAATATGGTATTTTTTGGTGATCAGTGATGTTTTTTCTACCATCGGGGAGAAAGAAATTGTATTTTAAACATGGTAACAGGATTGAAAACAGGGTTGAGGGCGGTAACGGGGTTGAACATGAATTAAATACTAAATATAAATAAAAAGCAGATCATATGGTTGAAGTTAAATGAAGTTTAATTTATGTTAAAGATATTTAACAATACATCTCTATTTCTCTTCCAGTTGGTTATGTGTCCACTGCTAATATAGAACAGTAAGTCGAGTTTCTTTGATTTCTTTTCTTTTTGGAAAAATAGTTTGTTGTATTTGCAAGCTCACTGAGTTCACACAACTTCACACAAGTCTCATTTTCCCGCCGGTCTTAGGGACAATTCTGTTTATGATGATGTTGGAGAAGGTCAGTTTAAATATCCTATGTCGATAAATGTGTGTGTATGTGTTGCTGTTGTTGTTGTTGTTTATGATGTGTTTCCTGCATTATCATGTTTTGTTTGTTTGTTACAGAATGTATCTATGACAACGACTAAGCGAGGATGAACATGCAGCGTATATTAACCTTATTGGATATTGAACATTACGTGGCCTCGTCTTGTGTCTCGGAGGAGACCATTGTCACGTTCACCTTCGCTGCTTTTATTTATCTGATAATGTAAAGTTACCAAATAATGTTAAGAGATGAACGTCTTGTTTTAAATGTGGACGGGGTATGTTTAGAAACGAACTGCTGCCTGTGACCTGAAAATTAATTGATTAAAATTAGTAATATGAATGTTAAAGGTGCAGTTTGTAACAGTTTTGCGGTAAAACATTCAAAAACAACTAGGCCAGTGTTATGTATTATGTTCAGCTGAGTACTCGCAATATGTCAAATGTTTCCAAATACTTTTAAATCGCCATTCTAAATAGTGACACGGACTGTGCAGTCGTCTGTCAATTGTGTCATATATTGTTATAACCTTTACTGACGTAGAAACCGGATGACAACAGTGTCGCGAACAATGCAGAAGTAGCGCCTAGCAAACTACTGGCTTGTTTCGAGCGGTCACTTATTTATGGACCACAATTATACGCAACATTTATAAAACTGTATTACTTTACCTCATCCGCGAACAGGTCTCGCTCCCGTCTGATTGATGGCCATCAGCGCTGGAGTTGACAACCGTTCCCATCATTCCACGCTCCTTCACAGCGTCATCAAGCGACGCCATTGGTGTTGTTTTGATCGTGCAGCGTTTTTTATAAACTGTACCTTTAAAGTGAGCCTTACAGATCAATGAGCACTTTAACAAAAGCAGAGATCTGTAAACTAGTTTTTTATATGATATTAAAGGAGTTTATTAAATGATGCCTCCAAATGAAGTTAATCTTAAGTGAAATGTATTATTTTATATTTTGAAACAAATTTCGTTGCATTAAAGGATTTCTTGTGATGATAACTCTCGGTAATATAACTGAATATTGACGTTTTAAATTGCTTTCATTTTATAAACATTAAAGCTGTCATCCCACGAGTGCTGATGCCGAAAGATGTTTCACATATGAAAATACACAAATTTCTATAAACGTAAATTAAAATAAAAAAATGTACACCGATACTGATGAAAACTCATAACATATCATTTACTCTAAATCGCTAAGAAGGTAGATAAGAAGGTACTTAGGTTGCATCTGTAAAGAGCGCTTTTCACAAACATCGCGAGAGTTTGCGAGAGTTCCGGTGTTGTGATGATGAACGTCCCTGCCAACATGGCGGTCAGCATCCGCGGCCGTCAGACCCGGAGTGTACGGATGCGAGGCAAGTGAACACCACCCACGAGCCGGCTACCTTTAACAACTAGCGTTTCTAATAAAACCTCCCCTTCGTGTCGTTTGTATGACTTGAATGAAAGCTCGCGCATCTTTATTATGTCATTGTGTGTGTTTACCAGGTCGGAATGACAGCGGGGAGGAGAATGTACCGCTGGATCTCACGCGGGGTGAGTCCCCCTATAGACAATAAACAACACTCCCAATCACCATTAACGTCATCTTAGTGGCTCCCAATATCCCATCAGTAATCAAATCTGACGTTATTACATCACCGCTTTAATTTTTCATCTCAATCTGTGGCCTCCAGAGAAATAAGAATATGTGTGTATGAGATGTTTGTGTCTTAAACACAACACACTTTTTGAATAGACATCATCTGTGATGCATCATGTATGCTGTCATCTGTGTGTCATGCACCTACATCAATGTACTTCAGTATTTTCTCTACTAACATTCCTTCATGATGTTATAGTGTTTTAAAACCTTACGCTATGACAGTACGTATTGCAGTTTATCAATGTTTAATACTAAAGTGTAGGTGTTTTAATATTGTATTGTTATATAAAGTACATCATATTTTCACCTCGGTAGTAAATATCTCATTTCAGCCACCACCTAGTCCTGCAACGGCTTGGCAGATTTTTGTTTGTATCATTTGGCATGAAAAGTGCTATTAAGGTGCCTTGATGCTTTCTTGCACCCCCATGTAATTTATACAGCGATTAAAAAAGAAAGTACCCAATTTTGTGTAAAGACAAATCGGGATCACAGAATATTGGTCGTAATATCGAATATGTGACACATGATCCTAAATGTTTAATAGCATATTTATTTTTGATGGTGTGCATGGAGATGCGCTGCTGGTTAAAATCTCTCCTGATGTACCAGGATCTTCATCTTGTGATTATTGCTTTCCGCAGAACCTTCTGATAACATGCGTGAGATCCTGCAGAACATCGCTAAACCTCACAGTGTCTCCAACATGAGAAAGCTTGGCCATCTGAACAACTTTGTGAAGGTAACAGAGCTTCAGTGAATGTTGCCGGGATCACAAATGGGCCCAGACAACATCGACGGAATTTTTTTCCTATTTTTGTGCTGTTTTGCGGGGAAGTCTGCATAGGTTCTGTTTGGGTTTAGGGTCTGAGTCTCTCGGCGTGAGAAGACTTTGTTTTTACTGTTGTTCACACTTAAGCCAAGACTAAGTGTTAAACGTTTTCACATAAATGGAATGTGACAATACACACCCTAGCTTTGTGATACCTTTAGTTTAGATTCAGTGTGAGGTTTATGCAGACTTTAGAAAGAGCTGTTAATGTAATATTATTGTTTGTTGATTCTTTTACTCTGGGCAGATCTGTGGTTAACAACAACAGGCAGTTTGTGTTTATTTCCGTGTGTGTCTGTGTGTGTGTGTGCGCATGTTTGGCATTTTAAGGCCGCTGACATACAGGAGATCTAATCCTCTCACGGGGTCACATGACCCCCTGTAACTGCCTGAGCTCTGACATCATCACAAACATGTGCACATGCATAGCGGCCTGCTAAGGTCATCATGCCAGTACACCGTAACACTTTGTGTTCCTCTTGGTTTTGGAGTTTAAAGCTTTGAGATATTTTATAGATAAACATTTATGTTCACGCGAACATAAATTAATAAAATGTTAAACTTGATAACAAATTGAGATCTGTACGTTTTATTAAGATGAACTGTCTCTCTTCTTTAGCTCCTAAACAGTGTCAATCATTGTGAAGAAAAGCTCGGATTTACATACGAGGAAATCATCATTTGGTGAGCGTCACGGATAACATTTAAGCGCTCTGTTGTTTTTAGAGTAAAAACAGATTGAAGTTTATCTGAATCACTTTCGTTTTTTCCATATCTGAACTCATTGTCAGAAAATAACGTGGATGTAAATGATGTGTTTTTGTGATCCTTTCACGTTTTTCGTGGTGTTAGTTTGCGCGTGGCATTGCTGAATGAGGTGAAAGAGGTCCGGGCAGCGGGTTTGAGAGTGTTGCGCTATCTGATCCGAGAGAGCAGCGTCCTTCAGAAAGTTCTTCGGCTGCAGGTGGATTACCTCATCTCCAGGTAAACCTGCACACCCGCTTCCTCCATATTTCACAATATCGTCCGTTGCTTTAACAGGTTTAAGGGATGTGTGGATGCTTCAGTGTGTCTTCTGTTCTGACATTTATGAGTTTGCGTTCAGGTGTATTGACATCCAGCAGAGTAATGAGGTGGAAAGAACTCAAGCCCTCCGATTGGTCAGAAAGGTACGACATTTGACCTTACGCTCGATTCTCTTTTTAATGGTTTGTGTATTGAGTGAATGTCATCTTTCTCTGTGGTCAATCTCTTATTTTTCTCGTTCAGATGATAACGGTGAATGCGCAGCTCTTCCCGAGGTCGGTGACGAATTCTTTGATCGCCGTGGGAAACGATGGACTGCAGGAGAGAGATCGGATGGTGCGAGCGTGTATCGCCACCATTTGTGAACTTGGTAATAGTGTCTTTATTTTATCGTTTTTTTCCCCCTTATTTTGTATTCTCTAAGTGCGTTTAAAAAAGCATTCAATCAATTGACCAATATTTTCCCCTTAAAATATTTTACATTTGTGGCTGTCAGCGTGATCAAGGCTTGAAGGCCAGGTCTGAATCGTGCTATTCTCGCGCAGTTGGACGCTTGAACATTTTGAGTTTACTCGCTTCATTCGCGCGTCAAATTCACTTCACTACAGACGCGGATTCGCGTCATGGGAGGGGCTTCTGCCAGGCGGCTCCAGTCTCGTATATATACATATTGCTCAAATTGTGTAAAGATTGTTTTTGACCACTTATGATTGTCCGACCTCCTCACTCACTTTCTTCCAAGCAAGATCCTTTTTATTTCTGTCTTGATAAAAGTAAGAAGATGTATCGTACAGCTCCAGGTATCCACATACAGCAACTGATGATTTTGTCCTCCATTGTTGTTAGGGAATTCTGTCTCCGCCCGCAACATCATAATCACCTCACTACTAGAGCAAGCTCCTGATTGGTTAACGCGGCCTGAATTTTCGCCAAAGTTCATATTTTTCAACTCGTGCTAATCTCGCAATTCACGCGAACGCTAAATTTGAGCGATTCGCCCAGCCAGTAGGTCTAACGTGTCTTTGCACTCGCGCTAAACGCTTCATTCGCGTTTGGTCTGAACACACAGTTAGGGATGTAACGAATCACCGTCAGCCGGTTGAAAATCGATTATAATGTGCGATGATTCAAATCGGTTGAGGTGTGAACTGAATCGCAATAAAACATTTTCAACAGCAGGGGTTGTCATGTTCACTGCAAACCTAAACGTGGACATGCTGATATTGCTTAAATGCAAAAAAATCCAAGAAACGCACGGACAGTGTTAGTTTGTTTATATTAAAGAGACATTTTTCTATTATTAATTTGTTTTAAAATAGTAGTTTAGTTTTGTTATTTTAAATAATGTAAGAGAAGTTGTTCATTTTTCAACTCATTTTGTGAAAAGCATCGTTTGCACTGCTGTTTCTATTGTGTGTTGTGAGCTCTATCACTGTTTAATGTATGTCTTTGATACTCACTGTGAAAGGTTTTTTGTTCTCTTTCAGCGTTGAGAAATCCAGAGGTGGTGGCCCTGCAGGGAGGTTTGAGCACCATCCTAAAGAACGTTCTGGACTGTCAGCTTAGCCGGATCAATGAAGCTCTGATCACCACCATACTGCACCTGCTCAATCACCCCCAAACACGTCAATACCTGCGCGCTGATGTTGAACTAGAGGTACACACACACAACACCAAACACACAAACTGATGCATGAAAAGAGTGCGCTAGCTGCGATATATATCCTTTTCAAAAGGACGTCACTTAACTTCCGCCTTTTCGCAAAGCAGTGTATCATAACATCCGTCTTGCAACAAACAAGAAGAATAACTTTTGTTTTGCCGTCGCGCTGGAATTAAGCAACAGTGAATAAAAAACAGACAGACCTTTGCTAACTCGAAACAAAACAAAACACTTACCTTCATTATCAAACAGCTACTGTTCAACGAAGAATTTTTATCTAGCTGTGATCTTGTCGGAATCGAAAATTTGTCTTCAAGATGTTGTTCATCATCCGTATTTGTGGAAGCTGTGCAAGGGAATTGGTAAAGTCCATTCTGAGACACTAGCGGAAGTGACGATACACTGCTTCGCTGCAACAGAAGAGATGCGAAGTCACGTGAAAAGGGCCTTTTAGAGCTTTACATCAAGTTGCCCTACATTTCATGTTTTCAGGTTATTTTAAACTATTTACACGGGAGAATACTGTGTTTGTATGTTTATCAGTTGTGTCTTTGTTTAAAGACCCCTTCAACTAGTCTGTAGATGTCAGTCAAATTGAAAAATCTTTCTGAAGACCTTTCAATTGCCAGTGTCACCTTTTGAATTTGTTTACTGTGGACATATTTCTTATACTGTATATTACTTCCATGCATTAATACTTAGGAAGTTTAACTTTTGCATATGAAGTAAAACTTGAAAAAAATGAACCCCTATAGTGTTCCTACGGTTATTGTTGTAAAAATGTTCTCACTATTGGTTAACCGTGAAATATGTCATACTTTTGAAGCAAAGTCTTAAATATTACCTACCCAAATATTCTTTTTAAACTACTTTTATGAACCTCAAGTAAATGATGTATTACTTCTAGTTGTCATTCAGAATGGTAAGATAATCGTAATCTCTTTCGAAGCACAAGAATCGTGCAGCTCTATCATGTATTATACATCATGCAAAGCATACAAATTCATAAAATCCCGTATCCCATCACGTATTTTTATATCCGTTTTCTTTTCTTTTTTTTTATTCCGATGTGCTACTTGCAATGGTCCTGCATAAAATTATTTGCTCAGCGATAAAGATGAGTTCAGATTTAAGCAAACTCGTTACAAACTATTCCACAAATTTAGTGTCTAGTAACTATTTATATTAATTTAAGTTAGGTTAATATTAATTTTGTATTATTATTTTACTGTGATATAATTGTATTAAATAAACATTTTTTCATTTTAAGAAACCGAATGGTACATAGACATCTAGTGGTTGAGCTTGGTATCGCAGTCTAAATACCAAATATTTTACAGACAATTTTAGCCAAGTAACGCTTCTTCTCGGTTTATTTTGATTGTTATCAGAAATAATCTACAGGTGCTCTGTTGTTTGTTAATGTGTAACGGAAATTGAGTTGGGGCCACAAAAGCGCGCATGCGCAGTAACGTTTGTGTATGTCGTAAAGATGAAACTGTCTATATACAGCGGGGAAGTATTTGACACATTAGCATTTTTATCAGTAAGTGGATTTCTAAGTGGGCTATTGACACAAAATTTCCACCAGATTTAGCCATCAAGCCAAATATTGAATTCATACAAAGAAATCAGAACATTTAAGTATACAAGTTCAAGATCAAAGTTCATAAAAGAGGCCCAAGGAACATTCAAGATTTAAAGACCATTTGTATGGAAGAATGGGCCAGAATCACTCCTGAGCAATGCAGATGACTGGTCTCTCCATACAAGAGGAGTCTAGAAGCTGTAATCACCAACAAAGGCTTTTCTACAAAGTATTAAATAAAGTGTGTTCAATACTTATTCCTTGTGTCATTTCACTTTATTTATTACGACAGAGCTTGTTTACTTAAATGTTATGATTTCTTTGTATGAATTCAATATTAGGCTTGATGGCTACATCTGGTGGAAATTTTGTGTCAAAAGCCCACTTAGAAATCCCCTTACTGATAAAAAGGCTGATGTGTCAAATACTTATTTTCCCAGCTGTATAATATGTTATATTAACTTATCTAAGAAAACATTTGAATCTCTCTCTCCCTCTCCCTCTCTCTAAGTTATCATTTATTTCTAGTGTTTGAAGTTGTGTCTATCTTTTCCAGCAAATTCTCGCACCTTACACAGACTTTCACTACAGACACAACCCTGACACAGCAGAGGCACAGATCAAGTGAGTACTTTCTTCATATGTGCGTATTAAATGTTTTATCTTAGTGCACATCAATTAAACACTTTTTTACTGATCGCCTTCAATCCTTCCTTTCATATCACACATTTCTAGTCGTTTTTATAACAAGCACAATTTTCTGTTTCGAGTTTGTTTGTTCTTCAAGTTTTTTGGCACCCAGTCGCCCTCATTTACTCACATACTACTGTATGCTTAGATTAGAAAAATCTGTTGCGTATGACTTCATAAGTGTGTTTAACTCGCACTGTGTGATTTTTCATAGAGAGGACAGAGAGAGTCGTTTTTTATCCAGTAAGATGGCCATCCTGGCTGCGTTCCGCTCATGGTCAGGTACGACGTCCACTTTAGTTTGCGTTTGGATGAAAAGCGCCGCCTCTCGCATCTCACCTGTCATGTCGTCTGCTCATATGTTCTCCTGCAGGTATCATCAATCTGTGTAAAGCTGGAAACTCAGGCGTTCAGTCTTTGATCGGTCTGCTCTGTATACCGAACATGGAAGTCAGGGTGAGTCTTTAACGCGTCACAAATCTTTTCAATCATCCAAGCGGTTTAGATAACGAATGCAATTTTTATATTTTCAAGAGAAGATTCAGATAAGCAAGAACTTGATTCATTGATTCGTTGTAATTCACAGTTCGAGCTGCAGGAATCTAGTTCACATGTGAATGACTTTGTCTTATTTTCTCACCATCATGTCGTTTTGAACCCATCTGCTGTTATGATCAGAGATGCCATGCGTCTGTTTTTACAGAAAGCTTTGTTAGAGGTCATGTATGACATCTTCAGATTGCCTGTTCCCATGGTGACGGATGATTTTGAGGAAGCTCTGCACAGCGTGGGTGAGAATCACTGAATCACTGAATCACTGAGATTGATAGTTAATGTGTTGTGTCACTCCTGTCCTTCAGTGTGTATGTTCCTCTGTCTGTTTGTCTGATGTGTGTTATTGTGACGTTCAGACCCTAGCAGGTTTCAGGACGGCTGGAGGTTATCTGATGGATTTGTAGCGGCCGAGGCCAAAGTCATATTGCCTCACAGAGCACGATCCAGGTAAATACACCCTACATAAAGCATATGACTGTTTTATTACAGATGGCAAAAAATCACACATTTGTTTTTGCTTCTAACACGCATGGGACCCACTTTTTCCCATGGCCATCGAGCCGCCTTATATATGATGTCATATTTGTTCAGTTTGTTTAAAAAAAATCACTAAAAAATACTAACAAAAATGTGTGTCCTCTCATAGTAGGAAAAATAGCCTTATATATTTTTTTGTTCTGTTGAACACACAAAAAATAAAGTTTTGAAGAATGAAGGACAGCAAACAGTTCTGCGTCACTTTTGACTACCATTGTTTTGTTGAGTCAATGGGTGTCGAGATCTGTTTGGATATAAGCATTCTTCCAAATATCTTTCTCTGTGTTTCTTCGGAACAAAGACATTTATAAAAATTTTGAAGGTGAGAAAATGAGAATTTTCATTTTTGGGTGAATTAGCCGTTCAAGGTTAAGGCTATTTAAAAGCACTCCCATACTAGTTTTTTAATAAAATTGTTGGTTTGAGCCACTACCGTAATATGAAAATATAATATGGTATTTGCGGTACCATGGTGAAAACACGATACTAACATGAACTGTTAATGAAAATGAATGTCGTACATTCATGTAATTCCTCCCAAGCTAACACACAAAGTTCCTGTTATGTGATTGTTAGTGTGACGGGCGAAGCAGCGACACGTACACAGAAGTATGAGTTACCACCCCCGAAGGGTATTTTATTAGAAAAGTGAGGAAACAATGTCACTGAGTAAGATTCCTGTAGATCGCTTGGTTCCCAGGCGATGAGACTTGCTTCTCTTTCCTCCCTTGACGAGGCAATGCGAGTCTTTACTTCAGGGTCCTTCTACTTCCGGGTTAGCAATATCCTTCCTTTCCAATCCCTAGATATCGGATCCTATGGGATACAAAAGAACATAAGGACTCAGTGGCATTCCAATCCTCGTGGAGACGTTGCTCACCTCTGTTTGACTACCAGCGGCTTTTATAGTCGCTGGCGTCTGATTGTGACGAGCGGCAGCTGTGCCGCTCGGATTGCCTCCGTCTCCATGGCGACGCTGATAGCGCCAGGGGTCACTCGTCACACTCTCCCCCCCAAAGTGTCGACCTAGTCCTGCGGGGAGACGGAGAAATGTTTTGGGTGGGCGGGGGGGTGTCACCAGGGCCTCCCTTTCCACCGTCGCGTACCGTGTCTCTGCCGGGGTCAACTTCCGGCTGATGTACACGACTGGGTGTTCCATCCCATCCGTCATCTGGGACAGTACTGCTCCCAATCCGGTGTCCGATTCGTCTGTCTGCAGGATGAAGGGACAGCCAAAATCCGGAGCGTGTAGGACTGGTGATGACGCTAGGGCTTCCTTCAATGTCTTGAACGCCCGTTCCGTTTCTTCGTTCCACTTGACTTTCTCTGGCTGCGCCTTTTTGGTCAGGTCGGTCAGGGGACTGGCTATGGACAAAAAGTTGGGTATAAAGCACCTGTAATAGCCCGCTAGCCCCAGAAAGGCCCCTACCTGGGATTTGTTGTGGGGTGGGGTGGCATTCCGGACGGCTTCCACCTTCGTCGCTTGGGGTTGGATTAATCCTCCGCCCACTCTATATCCCAGGTACTTAGCTTCGGTGAGTCCGAGGTGACATTTCTAAGGATTCGCCGTTAAGCCGGCCTTCCTAAGATCCATTAGCACTCTCCGCAACCTCTCCAGATGGGTGTCCCAGGTCCCCGAGTGGATGACTAGGTCAACGATATAGGCTGCCGCATAAGCTTGGTGGGGTCGTAACAAGATGTCCATCATTCTCTGGAATGTCGCAGGTGCCCCATGTAGCCCGAACGGTAATACCGTGTACTGCCAATGTCCAGCGGGGGTACTGAACGCCGTCTTCTCTCGGGCTTCTGGACTTAAGGGCACCTACCAATATCCTTTTGTAAGGTCTAACGTCGTGATGTACCGTGCCTTCCCGAGTCGATCCAGTAGCTCATCCACCCGGGGCATTGGATAGCCGTCAAAGGTAGATACTTCATTTACCCTGCGGAAGTCGTTGCAGAAGCGGAGAGTGCCATCTGGTTTGGGAACCATTACGATGGGGCTAGACCACGGGAAAAAATATCCTGCATATGTCAGTATGGTCGCGGATATTCATCATAACGCTTATATCACACCTGTGTGGCTTAATGTATTGTTTTGTAAAATGGTTAAGTTCACTACTACATTTTTGTCATGCTTTTTGTGTTCATTTTTAATATAGAGAACAAAACAAATGTTTGCCACGTTTATTTACTATTACCTTTATAAAGTTGAATAAAATCACTTAATATATTTAAATAAAACACTGCTAAATATAGCATTTATTTAATCTGTTTAATCTCAAAAATTCAGACAGCTACAGACGTTCAGCCCGACAACATCTCGCCTAAACGCAAATATTGAAATGGGACTGCGATCGCTCACTCGCTCAGGCATCTGCCAACATCTCTAACTCACGTCTTTCAAAATAAAAGTCTCTAACATTTACAATGACATTTTTTGTTGGTGATGTTGTGTCTTAGACTGCACACTTAGACCGCGACCTACTTGTTGAGAAACACTGTTCTAAACTTCTCACATTTTGTCGTGTAAAGCTGTTCGGGATGTGTTTTGTTTTTCCAGAACAGATCTGATGGATAACTATCTGGCTTTGCTGCTGTCAGCCTTTATCAACAGTGGACTGCTGGAGGTAGAAAAAGATTTCATCACTTGATTTGTTTCTCGTTCTTTAACCATGGCACATGATGGCCTTTATATCTTTCACGCTAATTGTGTGTGTTTTGGTTCAGGGTCTGGTGGAGGTGGTGACGGGCAGTGATGGACAGATATCAGTCAGAGCTACTGTACTTCTCGGGGAGCTTCTGCACATGGTACGACGGTGTCTTTGCATGCAACTGCAATTGACCTGCAGTGCTCACGTAGACATTCTGTTGTGATGTCTCGTGTTCTACAGTTTGAGATTACGATGACATTACCGTTATGAATTGCTTCAAACACAGCGACACGCCAGAAACTTGTTTTTCAACACATCCTTTTAAAAACATGTTAAAAATCTGATATAGTTTTACCATACGGCAGGAGTCACATCAGACTATAATAATCAAAACTAACCATGTTTGCGTGTCGTCCTCTCTCTTTCAGGCCAATACGATTCTTCCTCACTCTCACAGTCATCATTTACACTGTTTACCAACGCTGATCAACATGGCAGCTTCGTTTCACATCGATCAGGAGAAACAATTGTGAGTACAACTCAACTGAAGTCATTTCATACACTTCCAATGACGTTTTCATGTACCTGTACGCGGCTTATCATTACCAGCAGCGCTGTGCTTTTATCTTCGCTGTTAATCTTCGCAATCTGGTGTTTCTTCAGACGAGCTAGCGCGGCTGTTAACCACCTGAAGCGCTTCCACGAGAAGAAACGGCGCGGGCCCAGCCCATACAGTCTTTACCTGGATCACATTCTGCAAAGGACGGCCACATCCACACACAAGAAAGATCCCCGGTCACACATAGACGCATATATCACGAAGGTATTACGTCTGTGACGTTACAGGAGTAGTTCACTATAAAATAAAAATGTCACCATAATTCACTCACCCATATGTCAAACAAGTCGTCCGTGTGTTTATACCGTCAAAAACAAATTGAGGTTTATGAGGAATGCTTCCAGAGTTCTTCTCCATATAATGCACCTGAACGGGGGCCGTTGGTGGTTAAGGTCCAAATTTCAGTTTCAACGCAGCTGCCAAAGGTTCGAAATAACGCCACGAAACGATTGGTCATTTTCCAAGAAAACTAGGCTTTTTAATAAACATAATTACACGGCTCGCACCGCCTCTTAATGCACGTTCACGACTTCCGCGTTATGCAATCAGGTTGGAAAGGTCACGCGTGACGTCGATTTCGAAAGATTTAAACATCCCTGATATGCACACGAACTGACCATTTTAAATGGCCCCAATACGAAGGGATGCACCGAATGTTCGGCCGAATATGTGAAATTGCTGAACAAATTTTACAGAACTTGACTCGTCATACGAGAGAGATGAGATTCAAATGTTTTTTAGTTTAGTGAATATACCATATCATATATAGACAGTTTCATCTTAACTAAATTCACAAACGTTACTGCTCATGGGCACTTTTGTGACCCCAACTCAATTTCGGTTACACATTTAAAAACAACAGAGCACCTGTAGATTATTTCTGATAACAATCAAAATAAACCGAGAAGAAGCGTTACTTGGCTAAACTTGTCTGTCAAATATTTTGTATTTAGACTGCGATACCAAGCTCAACCACTAAATGTCAATGTACCATTAGGTTACCTTAAATGCGACCAAAATACAGGTCCCATTCAACAAATTGTTTGAAAGAGAGAGATGTATATTGACACTACAAATTATTCTTTTGTACAATAAAATACAGAAAGTCGCTTTTGAGCCAATCCTTGTTTTCAATCGAAAACATGTTCTTAACTTAGTCATTATTAAATTGATCAATGTTCTGTTTTCATACGTGTTCTTGACATGATGTAGATTTATGCAGAAAATGGTCATTTATAATAAATATTTTTTTTCCACCGGCTCTAACATTTTATAGATACCTTTAATGTGATGCTAAACTTCTATTGAACAAGTTTTTTCTGGCTCGTCATGTGGTTGTGTGTGTAGGACACCGAGGAGGCGCTGATGATGAATCTGCGGGACAGTCAAATTCTCAGTCACAAACAGAATCTGGAGTGGAACTGGGTTCTTATCATCACTATACTGAAGGTAAAATCATCCACACACTCGCTTGTTTATAATGTCTTGGATTGGTCACGTGACCTTCACCGTTCCTTCTGTGGGTAAGGATGCTGTGTTTGTTACCGGTTGCTTTGTTTGCTCCTCTAGTGGCCGAACGTGAACGTTAAAAACAACAAAGACGAACAAATGCACAAGTAAGATCTGCGTGACCCGTCATCACACACACCACACGTGCAGAGTTTTGTCTCGTGATGCACTGATGTTCATGTGTGTGTAGGTTTGTGAGGAGGTTGCTGTATTTCTATAAGCCCAGCAGTAAGCTGTACTCGGCTCTGGAGCTGGATCACAGTAAATCCAGGCAGCTGACGGTAGCCGGATGTCAGTTCGTGCAGTTCCTCTTGGATTCTGAGGAGGTGAGAGACTAGCACATCCCTCGCTGAACAAGACACTCTCGTCTCGACAGCAACCCGACGATCTCAGTTTGTGTTTTGTAGGACGGTCAGGTGTATTTAGAGGAGCTGGTGAAGGATGTCGAACAGTGGCTCACTTCCTCCTCGGGGTTCAAATCTGAACGCGGTCTCCATAGCAACGGACTCCTCAAAACACTCAGTCAGCACTACTTCCTGTTTGTGGGTACTCTGTCGTCACAGCCGGCCGGAGTCAAGATGCTGGAGAAATGTGGCGTATTTCAGTGGTGAGAGAAGCAATGCTGTCGGATGGTAATACCTTGGTACTTTGCTGATAACGTGGCAGTAAATAATGATCATTTAGATATATTTAGTATTTATATAACTTACGTTACTTTAGGGAACAGCACTACATTGAACTTGGAGAGAAACTATGAGTATGGTAAACATGGTAAATCTATAGTATGTCTAGTAGACATTAGCATGTTTATCAGCTCAGTCTTGGTGTATTGATGTTTTGTTGTTGTTGTTGTTGTTTTTCGTGCAGTCTGTTAAACATGTGCTTAATGAAAAACCAAGATCATCTGTTGAAGTTGACAGTGTCGACGCTGGACTACAGCAGAGATGGACTCTCTCGAGTCATCCTGTCCAAGATCCTCACCGCAGCCACTGACGTAAGACATCCGGATGAACAAAAAATGTATTACAATAACACAAAATGATACTGAACTGATGCGAGACCTGTATGGATGACAGCAGGGAAAACAGCGAATAAATCAAACTTGACCAGTTTTCTGTGAGGCTTTGCTTCGTAAGTTCTTCATAAAATGTGAAAACCTGACGTGTGTGTTTGCGACATGACATGTTGGGGATGCTTGAGGCCGGCCCACGTCATGACGCTTCAAACTTTCCTTGCTTCTCCAAACGGCTATGTTACTTTGCTTTATTTAGTGTTTAACAATACAAACACTTTATTTTTCTAATAATAGGCTGTTATTATTACCTCACTTCTTGAGTGACTCTCAAATGATTCGTTGGGCGATTCATTCGTCTTATCCTCTCCTTCCTGTCAGTCAATTCTGATCTGATCTGATTGGTCAGACGGTCTTTTCTGATGTGATTGGTGTACCGCATACAGTGTCGCTAATAGAACGTACAGCAAGCGGGCATTATACTAAGTGACGCAAATCTGACCCGGAACAGAAATTAGACGGCAGACGACTTGTTCGCGTGATTCATAGTCGACTCCTTTTTTCCCGAGCCAATAACTTTGTTATTCGTTCACTTTCCACTTTACTACTTTTACAACTTTTATGACTTTACATTCACATACAGGAACACACTTTTTAAGGACATTGTAATAGTTTCTCTTTATTTCCTACTGGGAATTTCTGATTTGTATGTTGAAACGGACATGTTTAAGATGTTTTTTAGATGACACACCATGTATAGATCAGTGCTGATCTCTGTGTTTGTCTTGTGACAGAACTGTCGCCTGTACGCCACCAAACATCTGCGTGTGCTGCTGCGAGCTAACGTTGAGTTCTTCAGTAACTGGGGGATGGAGTTACTGGTCACGCAGCTCCACGACCACAACAAAACCATCTCGGTGGAAGCTCTGGACATCCTGGATGAAGCCTGTGAGGACAAGGTGAAGCCCACGGCTAACATCATGTGTCATTAACAGTCTTAATAAATGCGAACATGGGACTTTTATAAGACTGTTGACATTAGGGATGTAATGGTTCACTGCGAGTCTGCTGAAAATTGATTTTGTTGATATGTTTAATGTATCGCAATACATGTTTTTAACACCAGGGGATGCTGTGTTCACGGCAAACATGGATATGCAACTATTTTAATGTGAGGTGCGCCACTGTTCTGTAGTTTATTCAAAGTTGATTAATTCTGAACTTGTTGCGTGTTTTTACTCTTCACAAACCCTCGGGGGTCGTCACGGACACTACGTCCATATTTTATACAGTCTATGGTATCGTATCACATTGTGAGCTGAAGGAATGGTTTCCTCCCTAGTTGATACAGATCTAGCCAGAATGCTAATGTGTTTCTCTATGATGTGTGTGTTTGATGAGCACAGGCGAACCTCCACACTTTGATTCGCATGAGACCAGCGCTGTCTCATCTGGGAGATAAAGGACTTCTGCTGCTGTTGAGGTCAAACTCATTGAACTTTATGTGAATGTGATGATTTATTACAGGAGACTTTTATCCTCTCGTCCGACCTCTGTTTGTTGTCTTCGGTCTTCTCACGTGCAGGTTTCTGTCCATCCCGAAAGGCTTCACATACCTGAATGAAAGAGGTTACGTCGACAAACAGCTGGAAATATGGCAGAAGGTAAACACCTCGAATCCCTCGTACTCAATTCATGGTTTTACATCTAGTTTTGTCTTAAACGAATGCTTTTCTGTTTGCAGGAGTATAATTTAAAGTATGTGGACATGATCGAAGAGCAGCTGAACGAAGCGCTTACGACATATCGCAAACCTGTCGACGGAGACAACTACGTCCGTCGCAGCAACCAATGGTTTGCAAAGGTTTCTCCTCATCTTATTAAAGACATTTATATTGCACTAGATCATTTTAACCACGACATCTCGTTCTCCCATAAGGTCACAGAGGCCGAATGTCTTTCTTCCGGTTCATTTGTATGGGCAGCTGGTTCATGATAAAACCGGCTGTCTTCTGTTAGAAGCACAGGTGTGTATTCATTCACCTGCTTCTCGTCCGATCATGTGACGTCCGGTGTTTTAAAATGTTTTATTTTTAATTATGTGTGTGTTTATTAGGGTGTAGTTCAGGATCTCTGCAACACGGTTCGATCTCCAATGTTGGATAAATGGGAATGCATTAAACGCTTGAAAGCTGTGCTCTGGGCTCTGGTCAGTAGCGTTCTTTGACATTTTCTAGATGTGTCATTTTGTTCACGAGGAATGAAAACGTCGTCCTTGTTTACAGGGAAACATCGGCAGCTCAAACTGGGGACTCAACCTGCTGCAGGAGGAGAACGTGTTGCCAGATATTATCGCACTGGCACAACACTGCGAAGTTCTGTCTGTTCGCGGGTAAGAGTGTGATAGACGTCTTTAATATCTGAAGTATTTTTCCTAGACATCGGCGAGATTTAATAGAGAGAAATCTGATACTTCTTTTGAGAGAAACAGTCTGAAATCTCACAAATGTGTCTGTCGTTTGAGAAGAAATGTCAACCATGTGTCAAACTGAGCTCAGATCTGTCAATCAAAAGTTCATATTAACGAAGATCTCAAATCCAGATTATTTTACCTTTACAACCTACATAAATAAACGTAGACAACCATTAATGAAACGCAATATAAAAATCCATCAAATCTCTTGAAAGAGCAACACCCGAGAAATAATATTTTCCACTGGGTGTTTAAAGTAACACAAATGTATTATTATATTTTCACCTTTTAAACTACATGAACTAAACAGAATGAATGAAAAGTGTGTTAATCATGTGTTGTTTGTGTTGTATGCAGTACGTGTGTGTATGTTTTGGGTGTGATCAGCCGGACGAGGCAGGGCGGTGATGTGCTGAAGGTGTTAGGATGGGATTCGGTACGTCACAGCAGAAGACAGCAGTGGCCCGTCGTCCCTGATGAGATGGACGCTCCGCTGCCCAGTGAACTGTCATCTGTACCCAGCACGCTCTCTCTCACCTCTGAATCCACAAGCTCACGAAAAAACAGTGAGAGCGAAAGTCAGCCGAGTGAGTCCAACATCACTGTTAACTGTCTTACGAAATGACACTTCGGTCACTGTTTGTGTATCTTCTCAACACAAGTAAGATCTTTTAACTCTTTTCTGATCATTTGTAAGATTTTCAGTCATATCGACACATTTCATCGTCATCGACAAGTTTTTGGTTTTCCATGTTTTCGCTGTGATACTGTAGGGGGCACTGTTATAACAAGTAAAACATCTACAGATCCAGATAAACAAAATACACCTCAAGTTCAGTTTATACTTGTGCGTCGGACGTACGCCGTAGTCTATGAAGAGCCGCGTACCCTACGGCGTAACCTGACGCTTACCTCTCCAAAAATGTAACAACGAGTCAACTCAAAGCGGACCTTACGCAGACCGCAAAGGGTGTGATTGGACTGTTTGAACCCCTCCCTCAGGTCAAGAAACTCTGCGATAGCATCATGTTTACTCAAACGCATTTCTGAATGAATTATCTGATTAAATTATTTGTTCTTCTGTATTTAACATCTCAAGCTGCAACAAAAGTGACCGTTGACCGCTATCACTGCTAATGCTTCTCAAACGAGCTCATTCTTTTTCGGCTCTTGTCTTTGTTACACAAGTATCACGCGCGTGGGCACTGATGCCAAGTTATTGCCTGTCGACGCGGACAACACAGAAGTGTAAATGAAAACCGATATGTAACCTACGACATAGAGCCTACGACTTGGGTCCTACACTCGACCATAACTTAGCCTTTAGAAGGAATCACCCTTCTGAAGCTGTTCTGGATCAAATCTTTGAACTTGATGTTTTTAGAAACCTACACACATTAAAGTGTTGAAAAATGTATGAAGCTAGAATAAAATTTGTATAAAAATGTTTACATTTTTTATATAATTTATATTGTTGAGAAGGTTCATGATTTATGAATTAGTGGATGGGTGGATACAATATAATCTCAGTACATTCTGACATACTTTATTAAAGTGTGTGACCTGAAAGTGTTATCTTGGATGTGTTGTCAGGTTTGTATTTCATGGATGATGATTGTGAAGGGTTGGACATGTACGATGACTCTTCTCTCAACGGACACATGAAACCTCCGAAGGACCGAAGCCCGTTCACCATCCTGACGCCGTCACACCTCAGAAACCGTTTCCTGAACTCTCTTTCTCTCTATAGTAAGAAGGGTCAAAGCGACTCGAAAGGCACTAATGTGGGAAAATCACCCGAGGAGCTGAGGCTCATGCGCCGGAACCAAACATCGACAGAATCTTCAAACTGCTCGCATGGTCACTCGGGACAGGGTGACGTGTTTTATAACGGTTGTCGTGTGTCCCGCAGCCCGACAGTCAACCTGGAGACGTCTTTCGTGGTCATAAAAGCTTTTTCAGACGAAAACTCAGATTCAGAGTTTCGAGGTCAGCACAAGGCCGTGACCCCAGGTGATGGCGAGCGGAGCAGCAGGGAGCGACTGACGTGTGACGGCTCCTCCGTGCTTCCGGGCGGCGGCACGTTTAAGAGTCGCAGTCAGAGCATCAACACAGACACCACCACTAGCGGCATCAGTTCCATGAGCTCCTCCCCTTCTCAAGAGACTGCTGTCACCATGGATACAGACCTCGCCAGCCTCAACACGGTGGTGAGTGCGAAGACCGTGAAAATGCAAAACTCGCTCAGCCCCCATTCCGCTCGCGGCCACATCCCGTTGTCAAAATCCAATTCCACATCTCTGGTTCCGCCTGGGTCGTCACACACACTACCTCGCAGGGCACAGTCGCTGAGATCTCCCTCCGTGAACACTATCAATAGCCTCGTGGACTGCAGTTTTATGTACACGAGTCCACGTGACGCTTTGGGATACGATGTGTTAAAGCGTCTGCAGCAGCAAAGGATTCATTCGTCTCTGTCCCACAGCGAAGCTCTTTCTTCTCCCGCTAAAGGCGTGCTGTTTACAGACACCATCACGATGAAAACACGCAGCCTTGACACACGGCTAACACCACGCGGGTGAGCTAACTTTCATTTTCTGAATTTATTATGTGCGAGTTCCATGAAATCTGTTGAAAGTGTTGTTTCAAGCCAAAATAAAAGTTAAATTTACAATTGTTTTAATTGTCTGCAAAAATTTTAATAAAACATTGGAGTGCTGTATGTGTTATTCACTGGTGTGGTGAGATTGACCTTGAGTTCAAAAGAGCAGATTTAGCTTCTCTTATAAATTGACTGTTGTGTTAGAAGTTGTAGGTTTTTTTTTTCTTGGCTGGTCTTCAGGTGTTCTCGTAAAAGGTTCAGCTACTCTGGACCGTTCAGTTGCCGTCGCAGAATGTCCAGAACTCTGGTACCATGGTGGGTGGGACGGTTCTAGAATAGGTTTCCTCTCATTAGATAAGATCCGCTGTAGCGTTTCCATCATAGAAGACTGTTGACATAGTCAAAATCTACACGTTGTCATGTAGAAATACTTAGCCTGGACCCTCAAATAGCCATGAACTAGCGTGTTGTGTAGAACAGGGTCTCCTGAAGTTCCTACGCCTTTATGTGAACTCTAAACAGAAGTTGTGCAGATTTTAGAGTCTACGTGTAGTAGAGATATTGGCCTATAAAGCTGATGTTTGTGTTGACACACAGGTTTTTAAAAGCTTTGAGTTTTGCGTCTCTGGATAAAGAGGACTTGTTGAGTCCGATCAATCACTCGACCCTGCAGCGGTCATCGTCTCTGCGCTCTATGGTCTCCAGCGCCACCTTTGGGTGCAGTGAGGATTACATCGGCCTCGCGTTGCCCATGGACATCAACCATCTTTTCCAGGTACACATCAGTACTGTTGCATTAGTATCACAATATCCACATTTGGAATATTTCAATCATTTTTTTATTGTGCAGCCCTCACTCTGACAAAAAAGTGGTTTTGCGTGAACTAACCAAGCTAAAAAACTTGATTATTCCCCAAAACAAATAGTTTATAATGCATTATGCCGATATATCGGTCACTGTTTGAAATGCTTATTTATTTATTGTTTAGATTAAGGAAACGTCATATTTCCAGAAGAGAACAAGCCCACCTGCCGGAGAAAACTCACCCCAATTTATTTTTGGAGAAACTGATGGTAAAGGATCGTTTTTTCATGTCGTATGAATGATTTTTAGCAGCGACACTTCATATAAATCTTTGTGTTTTTTAGAGTCTTGTCGCGGTCCTGCTCTGAAGCAGCAGGTCAGTATTACAGAGCTGTTGAACAGTAGTCGGTCAGATCAGCATCATCTGTTGGGTGATGATGAGACGTCAGGTTTACGGGAACACACGGAGGAGAACTGTCTGTACTGCAGCGCTCTCACTGTACTCGACTCAAACACACACAACCATCTGAACAACACACACACTCGCACAGGTGAATCTATAGACATTCCTTTATTGACTTTGTTTTGTTATGATGCAAGAAAAAGATTTTCTCTTGTCACTTGTTGTCAGATCAGTCGGATGGCTTCTCTAAGCGGCACAGTCAGCCATCCCATAATCACCTGGAGGTGGTCGCACAGTCAAAGTACTCGGGCGTGTCGGGCTGCAGTGACGTAGCTGTGAGTCAGGGCTCGGCCAGCAGCGCTCCCAGTGCAGAACTCATACTGGGTGAGTAAGACTCCCCAAATACCCACCCCATAGATTATACATATAGCAGGTGTAATGTATATACTGGTGTATGTGTGTTCAGGTGGTAAAGCAATATCTGAGGACGGACATGCCTGTAAAGTGCTGTTGAGAAAAGAGGTTCTGCGATTGGTCATCAATCTCAGTTCATCCGTCGGTACCAAAGGTCATGAAACAGGACTGCTCACGTAAGGCCAAATGGCAAATAATGTGCGAGTGTTTGATATTGAATCTACATTTACATTTACATTTAGTCATTTAGCAGACGCTTTTATCCAAAGCGACTTACAAGTGGGGTAGGTAATGGAAGAAATTAGGACAGCATAAGTACAACAAGAGCATAAGTGCAATCAAAAAGAAGAGGTTTCATATAGCCTAACACAGTATACAGAAACATTCACTCATACATTTTTTTTTTTTTTTTTTTTTTTGAGTAGAGAAGAAACGAGTAGAGAAGAAAAGAGTAGAGAAGAAACTTGAGTCAGAACAGAACAGTAAGATGTTGGCGGAAGAGATGGGTTTTCAGGCGATTCTTAAAGATGGCTACAGAATCTGCAGATCTTGTAGCAGCAGGCAGATCATTCCACATAGGTGGAACAGATCCGGAGAAGGTGCGCGAGAGAGATTTTCTACCTTTATGGGATGGCACCACAAGACGCCGTTCGTTTGCAGAGCGTAGGGATCTGGCGGGTACATATGTCTGCATTAGTGAGTGAAGATAAGGTGGTGCCAAACCAGTGGTGATCTTGTAGGCCAGGAGCAGAGTCTTGAATTTGATGCGAGCGACTATAGGGAGCCAATGTAGCTTAATGAGTAGAGGAGTAACGTGTGCTCTCTTCGGTTCATTAAAGATGACTCTTGCCGCAGCATTCTGGATCATCTGTAGAGGTTTGGTCTGAATCTGTTGAATCTGTCTTTTTGTTTGGTCTGTTTGTTGTCACTACGGTAAGACATCAGTAATGATTTTACATTTAAAGTGATCTCAAAATTTTTTAATTCTGGCATTTTTCACTCGCCACAGATTTTTCCAAACCTGCATCAATTTCTTCGTTCTGCTGAACACAAAGGAAGATATTTGAAAGAATGTTAGTAACCGAAGAGATCTCATCCCTCTTCCTACTATTGCAGTAAATGGGGGATGACATCTGTGTGGTAACTGACTGTAGTAAGATTCAAAGAGGGTGGAAGAAAGGAGGCGGGAACCGGCAAACATTTAAATAAAGTTTTAATCAAAACAATAACAAACTACGGCCGACTACCGGCGAGTAAAACAAACCATAACAAAAACACTAAAGTAAAATGTCAGCAGCCACCTCACGGTTGACCGGCGAACAAAAGAACAAACATACAAATGTAAAACATGTTCAGGCCCGGTCCTCTCTCGTCGACGGTCCGGTCGGTCGTTCTCTTATGCTCCCGATCTCCTCCGTGATACGAGGAGGATTACTCCACTACACTGACATTCTTCCAAATATCTTCCTTTGTGTTTAGCAGAACAAACCCATTGACACGGGTTTGGAACGATCTGATGGTGAGTAAATAATGACAGAATTTTCCTTTTAGGGTGAACTGTTCCTTTAAGATTGTTGGGATTCCTTTGTTGTGTTTTTGTGTCGTTAACAAAGAAAACAGTTGATTTATTATATGTTTTTAGATGGACGAGTCCATTAGGACCTTTGCTGTGAATCAGATTTATTTATGCAGAAGAGAAGTGGCACTAGTTGATAAAAGTAGCTTTTGTCTTTTAGCAACAGATGTTGATGTTTACAGTGTACTCGTGTGATGTTTGTGTATTACAGGATAAAGGAGAAGTTTCCATACGCGTTCGATGACATCTGTCTTTATTCAGAGGTCTCCTTCCTTTTAGCCAACTGCACGTTTCGTCTGGCTTCACGACGCTTCATTCAGGAGCTCTTCCAGGACGTGCAGTTCAGTTCAGTATGTTTGCTTTCGTTTCTGTTCAGTCACGCTGCAACCGTCACAAGTCATTTGTTGACTCTAAAATTATACAGAAATTTTAAAACAAGTTTGACAGTGACATGCAACTTTGCGAGATTTTATCATATATAGGGTCTGTTTCCCGGACAGGGCTTAAGCCTAGTCTCATACTAACTTAAATGTGAGCTGTGCTTTGGTCGAAAACAACTTGCACTGGCATATCTTAAAATAAATCAGTACGACTGTTTTGTCTCAAGATGCACACCAGAAATGTTTCTTTGTAAAGTATGTCTTTAAAAAAACGACTTGAGTATTCTAATTTCACTAAAGCCTAGTTCTGGTTTAAGATAATCCCTGTCCTGGAAACCGCCGCTTAATGTCATGTACCTCCAGAGATCATATGAAGCTCATCTGAAGCTCACAGAATCAACAGTTTGTCTCGAGATATGTTTCCATCCAAAGCTGTGAAGGAACTTACAGTGAAAGTTTTTCATGATTTGCGTCTTTGCATTGACTTTGTATGTAATTTACTTGTGTAAAACACTTAATTCACGTTTGTTGTGAACACAGCAATAGAAATAATGCACATCTTAGCCTGTCCATCCAGTGATTTTAATGAATTATCGCAAAGAAATGCACATAAAACAGGTGGATGGAAACATGTAATGGTGTTTGTGTTTCTGTCTGATGATGTTTGTCGTCTCCAGCTGTATGATGAAGCTGAAGCCGTGTTGGCGAAGCTACCAAAATCTGCTCCAGTGGAGACGTCAGAGTCTTGATATCTACAAACTTTCTGAAACACCTCAACCCTTTTAACTCTCACCCCTCCGCTTCATCTTCCATCGTCTCACGTACACGACAACAGGACGGGAAAAACGCTGAGGTAGCGCTGAAGTGGATGAGAGCATGAAGGAATGAGAACATCGTGGCGGAGAAACTGGAGAAAAACGCCCCTGGACTTTGCACTGCGTGTCTGAACGAGGAATGATTTACCAAATAATGTCTTCAGACTGTAAAACAGAGCGAGACAAAGACTAGAACGATTGAATAAATAAAATGCTGTTTACACTTTAAGAGCGCAAGATGTACAGATGGGATGAAAGGTCACGTTGATGAATACACGCTGATGTGTCAGTCATGTAAACACTACAGAAAACTCTCCTGAACTGAGAAGATCACTTACATGTGTACTATTTATTTTTCTTCTTTTTTTGTACATGTGTGTGGGTTTGTATGACCTCCAGACAATCAGAATTCAGTATTTCTGAAAACCGCATTGGAACTCATATGGTGTTTTTGGGGGATCTATCATGTGCTTAACATCTTTTTGTCTTGTGAAATGTATTTATTAGCAGCTCTGTTTAAGACGCAGAAATGGAAATAGGATTTTCTTTGCATCG
Organism: Triplophysa tibetana; assembly: GCA_008369825.1. Classification (NCBI taxonomy): domain Eukaryota; kingdom Metazoa; phylum Chordata; class Actinopteri; order Cypriniformes; family Nemacheilidae; genus Triplophysa; species Triplophysa tibetana. Next base: position 31,036,231 of record CM017901.1, read on the forward strand.
TGATGAAAACTTGAGAGTGAATGTTCTTAAATGTCCTAAACGTGACTTTTTATGTTAACACAGAGTAATAGTTTAGTTGACAGGTTTAGTACGAGTGATTATCAGCTGGACCTGTTCTGGGTTTATTAACTGTTAAATTCTATTTAAAACTGTTGATCTTATTTTGACTCATTTCACGTTTACAGACAACAAATGTTTGTGTCACGTGGGAAAATTCACCCAAAGATTCAAATTCTGTCGTCATTTAATCACATTCACTGGATGTCATTCATAATCGGAAACTTTTCTTTTGTGAAAGTTCATGGTTAATGTTGTTTGGTTCTTCAAAACATCTTCTTTTGTGTTCTGCATTAGAAAGTCATACAGGTTTGGACTGACGTGAGGTCAGTTAATGATGACACAACTTTATTTTATTTGGGGTGAACTGTCACTTTAAAATACAAGTCTGTGAGGTCTACAGGTGACCCGTATGTTGTGTGTAAAGAATAAAGACAAAAGTTATATTTTAGGGCAATTAAGACTCATTTGTCCTAATGAAACTTAAGCCCACTTGGACAATTAAGTTTTATCATCACAATGGAAGATATACCCGGTTTGTCTTTACTGTATTTAATAAGGATCATCATTCATGAACAAAATAAATTCCACATGCTGAATTGTAGTAAAAATGCCACACTTACCATTTACGGTCTTAAAATTACGTTGTTTTCATTTTGTTGGCTATGTTTTTTTTCTTTTAATTTTGGGGTTAAAGTGTTTTCAAACGATACAGGTGCTATTGATAAAATACTTGTAATTATCTTGAAAAATTCTTTAAAATGACACAAATATTCCAGTATATTGGCTGCGTTTAACCTGGAGCATATATCTGCTATTTTGTTTATATGTGTGTGTGTATTGTTGAGGGAGAAAACGATCTTGCAGCTCAAAAAATCTCAGACAAAGAAGGGACAGGTGTCAAAGAGTTAACTTTAGTTGCTGGAGTCAAACAAAGTGAGATGTTCCAAGTCATCTGAGAACCAAGGAGTCCTTGAGAATGCTGCGAGCTCGACGCAGACAGCGTTTCTTCTGGATGTCCTCAAAGAGGAGTCATACCCCAAAGGTGCGCATGCCCTTAGAATCTTCCCCCTTTCGACAGAAACGCCCAGAAAATAAAAGAATGCGTCTATCATTCATGTGCAAACAGCTTAAGTTAAAGAGGTTTTCTTTTTTTGCAATAACAAAACTCTTTTAGTTTGAGCTTGATTTGTCAGTAGGTATGGGAGAAACGAAGCTTTGAATCGTTTTCGAAGCGTTCGAAACATTGAGTGCTGGCACCACCTATTGCATTGAGATCACAGGCCAAACTTTATGACAGCTTCATAAACAACAAAACAATTGCTAACGTTCTCGTAAAATTGTAAGGTTTTAAGGTCAATTATAAATCCATACATTTCAGTACATATAAGTGTCTGCGTTTTGTTTTAAGTTGTATTTAATTATAATCAGAGAAACACAATACTGCTTTCACCTTTAAATTATACACCTGTTTGCCAGGTGAAATACAGATAGTGTTATAAATCTGGATTTTAAACTGTGTCAGTGTTATACAAAGTTAGCTTTATCTTTATTTCCAGATATTAAGAACTCAACATGATGTTATTTTACATTTAGTTTTAAACCACGCTGGCACAAAATAAACTATGATAAGATTAAAACAAGATAGAAACATCATGCATTTTTATTAAAAAAATAAGTTGCTGTAATGTTTTGGCACTTACAGTAATATTTTTTTTCCGCTTTCATTCTCTTGAAAAAAAATGAAAAAAATCCCCCGAAGCATCATCTACTGCCACTGAAAATGGCTTTAATTCTTTAATCATCTCAACTAAAGCCTCATAGACATCCATTGGTCTGCTAAAAAAAAGAGATTAATGTATGCTTTGTGCATTTTGTAAATATTTATAGTGTGCAGTTTTTAAGACTTGAGGGCTTAACATTTCTTTAATCAGAAAATTGCCTTCTTTTTTAATTTATATTTGTAAGATGTCCAGAAGATGCAGCGTGAAACACATACATAACTTGTCTATGACATCATCTCCATCAGGTGTGTACCCATCCAATACACCAGGTGTTGGGGGTGCATGTGTTTCAACATTGATGAAGTGGTTGCTGATCACAAATCATACATCTCAAAAACTTGACTAGATCATGTATTTACATTTTACATTTAGATAAAACGCTTTGGATAAAAGTGACTTACATTTATCCTATACATGTATACTTATGTATCTGCAATCCTTGGGTTTGAACCCACAACCTTTTGTTGTTAACGCAATGCTCTTACCACTGAGCTACAGGAAAGGTTTTGGCTACTCAGTCTTGTTTGTAACCAATGGATTCATGTGTGTCACGTGTTTATAGTTTCATGTCAGGTAGTAGCCTTTTTAGACATCTTAAGATGATAACTGACCACAGATTTCTACAAACATGATGATTCATATTTGACTGATTGTCTACATAGTAAAAATTGAAGAGTGTTTGATAATAAAATTGTAAGTTAAGGTTGAGGTGAACGACTGGCAACGTAACTAAACAGACCTGATAGGCATTGTCCCTCCCACCAATGATCAGTGATGTTTTATATAAACATTAAATAAAAATTGCATTATTTTATTGATTTTAATGGAATTACAAAAACAAACAAATAAATCAAATGTATTTTTGGATAACGTTTGATTGGCATCTGTTATCAAGAGTAGGCCAGTGAGTTTTTGGCTGATTGCCCAGTCAAACTTTTCCAGTTGGCTATACTTAAGTGTAAGAAAATGTGACTTTTGGATGGCAGCGAACTCAATAAAACCATAGCAACTTCCTCTCTGAAGATGTTCCAGGGTTGGTTCATTTTAAGGAAACGTTACTTCAGGGGTTGTCTGCGCAAGCGCTTGCTTTGGTGATCGTCAAGTGAGCGTGAAAGCACAGATGACATATAATATCATTTTTACAGCAATATCACGAGTACATTTCCAATCTCGCTAAACATAATTCAGCATTCACAACTCATTTTATCATTAACTTTATTATTTAACCTTTTAAAATGAAATAATTTTTTATTAAAATAAGGTTAGTTAGATTGAATACTCTATATATTTTGAATGAGGGTTATTATCTCCAAATATCTCTGGGTGTATGCACACTTAACAATTTCCAACAGTTCAAGGATTTTAACAGTGAATTATTTTAAATGTAGAACATTAAATTGCATATCATTAGTCGTGAACTCTTTCTAGTGTGCATGTTGTGTGTGTTTTCTAAAGATGATGAAATTCTGACTGGAGAGTAAAGACATACATTTAGTGTTGTATTTAATTTCTTATTTCCTTATCCATATTATTCCTTGTTATTATTCATTACTATTTTTTCTATATAATTAGTTTATTAGTTATAGATTATATTAAGTTCTTTCTACGTATATTCTAAATTGGATGCTGCATTTGTATTATCAAGTATACATGACTTTCAAATGGTCTCATTCTCAAGGTTCATAATAACGTCATGAGACAATGCTGTGAAGCAGTAATTTCAGACTGTCTGTGTTGGTATAATAACACCTGCTCAATGTGTCTTTAGTCAGATGAAGTCAGACGTAGTTGGAATGAGCGACTGAACTCCAGGCTGAGTTCAAGACGTAGTTCTAGAATGGACATCTAAACCCAACTATGATTTTATTTCACAATCAAAACTTTGAGCTTCTTAAACATTTCCATGGTGACTCGTGAAATCTGTGATCCATTGTCTTCATATTGTTTCCGTGAGCGCACGTTAACGACAAACCCCGAAAAGCATAACTTAATATTAATACACAAATAAGCGAACTCAACTTCTTACATTTCACAGTGGGACAGAGCAGTGCACATATTCTTAAACTATATTTTAAACACAATAGAAAGCCATTTAGAAAGCACATGCTGTATAAAGATGTATTGAAGTCCTGCTTAAGTGGGTTCAAAATGTCACTCAAAAGTTCAACGAACTGCATTTAATATTAACTTAAACTATGATATTTGAATTTAATTTTAAATAAATGTAGATAACTTAAAGTGGGTAAAACTGTAAGGCCCATAGATTAATAATTTTCTGTAAATTTGCAGCATTTAACTGTACACCCGTTGGCGCCTGAAATTTTGATTTTCACAGTTTAAAAGAAAGTGAGAAAGTTTATCCATGTTTGAGTTTTGTTTGTAAAAAACATTGTTAGCTTTGTTGGCACTAAATAAGTGGATGAGTGCTCGCGGTCTGGGTAAAGAGTGATATTTGTTTAATACATTTATTAAAAGCTATGGGTATTTGTTTTCATTATTGAAATGATGTCTTTGACAGAGTAAAATGAAAAAAACACAACAGCAGCGCATCTTGTGGAACAGCAGACTCATCTCCAGTCAAAGAAAGACTCCCTGAAGCCACCAAAAAGGACAACAAAGTAAGACTGTATTTTATTTCATTCTTTAACATTTTTCTAACAGGTCATTCTACTTTTGTACAATTTCAACTGAATCTGTAACAATTTGCAAATGATATGTTTCTAATTGGTCTTGTATGTACTGTAGTGTGCCTAATATCAGTTTTAGATCCAAAAGCATTTTGTAGTAATTCGGCTTGATACTGACACCATGTTTTCAAACATTCCAGGTACTTGATCTTGGATTCTTTGATACAGCGACTCTTATACTGAAAGCTTTGTAGTGATGTTACGAATGTTATTTTTGCAAAAAGCAATGGGATCTGTAACCAAAATCTTACTCAAGTAAAGTCACTATTTAAAAAATGAATCAAGTAAAAGTAAAAAAGTATGCAATGAAAAAACTACTCAAGACGCGAGTTACGTAGTTACTTTGTATCTGATTATATAATATCATTTTTATTTTATTATACAAAATGTATATTAAAGCCAACATTTTAAAATGATATTTTAATCAATATTTTTAATTATAATTATTATCATATCTTTGCAATATACACACAGAGACTAAAGAATAGACAAGGACAGAAGAGACAAGCATTTCTGTTAATTTCATCTAGTCCCAATGTCAATGTAGCCACACAACTACAACTTATGTAGAATAATATAGAACATTTCAAACTAAAGCGAACCTGGTTTTGCGTTTACAATGCATTTAACTAAACGCAGCATTTCCTAAGATGATCTAGATTCTAGAAGATCTGAAGTGCTCTCTTGTATGAAATACAAAATGATTTTAGACAAAACTCATGTTTTCTCATGTTGTGTGTGTTGTGGAAAGCTCTTACTTGTAAACATACAGTTAACAGTGGATCACACGCCCATCAACAAGTTTTTGTTGGGTTTTGCCCAGTGGCGTTGCTGGGCCCTTTTTAGGGGAGCTAAAGCCCATGTGTTATCCATTGTTCTATGTTCTGATGAAACAAAAGTTTACATAGAAGCTCTTTGTCGTTTTTCAGACGCTTCAGTATTTTTATTATTAATTTAAAACATATTCTGGATGTGATAGATGAGCAAGTAGTCATGCACAGGAGTGACAACGCTCGTGCTACTCCTGAATAATGACTCCGCAGTTGATTGTGACATTTATTATATGGATTTGTCACTTGGAATTATAAATGTTGCAGATTAATGGATTAATGTGATATATAATATCTTGTATGCTATTCTGCATATTCTTTCTTAATAACTTATTTTAGTAATGTATACAGAATCTGGTGCTTAGACAGTCATCTGAAAACATATCTCTTGCTTCAACATGTGACTATCTCTTACTCTTTCAAAAAACACAAAAAAAGAAAACTTCCAATTTAGCTCTGTATACTGTGGTAGGCTATAATGAAACCAGTTTTTTATGCTTTTTGTCATCCTTATGTTTTTCCAATTGCTTCCAGTGTTTACTTCATCTGTAAGTTCTTTGGATAAAAGCATCTGCTAAATGACTACATGTAAATATCTATATATTATATAGATATTTATATGTATCTTAATTCGAGGCTGAGCCCCCCTTATGCTGAAAACCTAGAATCGCCCCTGATACACATCCCTCTCTTCAACACGGTGAACTGTGGAGGCAAGTTAAAATCTTCCAGTCGACCGAATCATCTCAAGTCCTGAATGAAACTGATGTGACTTGTGTTTCTGTTTCAACAGATAAACTTGAGGAACAGAGTGAGAAATATACCGTCTTTAATGTCCCTACAGGGCTGAACTGATCGATCCTCTTCTTGAAGTCTCTGGCAAAAACATCACAAACAACAAAGAGAAACTGGTGAAAGAGATTCAAAAGATCATCCACAGAAAGCACAACTAAACCAATTTGATGCCAATCGGTATAAATATTAGTCATTTCATCATCATTCCAGCCTTCATCAGTACTTCATGAATACCTTACTTTCCTGTAGAATGAGATTTTGTTTTTCACTATTAGATCAAAATGTTTAAAATTGTTAAAACTGTTTCTGCATGTTCTACTGTTTCGTTTTCAGCAATAAGAAATTGATGACAATAGACTCTAAAACTTAATTCATGGTAAATGTTGGCACTATATTATATTTATTGATTAAGGAAGTCTGAGACTCTATTTAATTAGTTCTGATGTCTTAATAATGTTTAAAATCAAATTGCATCAACTTAATATCGTGTGTAATTCTATAAACCGATGAACTCTATTACGATTAGTGACTTCAGGAAAATAAAGCAGCTCAGGATGATTCTCGCAGTTTTCCACTTGCGCGTTAGGGCGCCACCTGCTGGATGCCAAAATCGTTTGGCTGCAAATGCACACATCACTTGCAAAACGAGAGTGTGTGCGAACTTGTGTCAGAGACTCGCAGCAGCAGATTCAAGTTGTTTGTTCTAGAACGATGTGCAAGAATAAAACCTTTAATTCGTGAAGAAATATTTTACAAGCATTCAACTCTCATTGCACGAATTCACATTCTGTTTGCAAAGCTCGTCTGTGAGCGCATGTCTTTTAGTGCAGGTGTGTGAATGTGTTTTGCACTATATTTACTGCAGCGTTTGTAGCAACAAATGTGAGTGCACGAGTGTCTCAGTTTGTGATTTGTAGAATTGGATCTGTGCACTTGCACTGAAGGATTCAAGAAGGTGTAACTGTTGTGTTGTGTTTGCGGGGGATTTTTTTTTTTGCAACTTCAAATTTACTGATGCACACATGCGTGGCCAACTTCTACAACTACAAACTGCACTCTCACATGTTCTCAGTAGTTTTGCACCAAAAATACCTTCATACAGATCAGCCTGACCTCTTAATCAGACACGCGAAGCTTCTCTAATGGTATCTAATTGTAAATTAACTGACCATAGATGATGTATTGAATACACAGGTAACTAGATGTTGTTTAACTTTGTTGCCTGCTGAAATTGTTTGCTGAGCTAGTGTGCCGCAGCTCTATGGAGACGATACAGGGTCCTATATCTTTGCAAAAAAAAATAAGTTTTGCAATAAAAAGTTTTGCATCGCTCCTTTAAATCAACGTTTCAGTCAATCGCTCCTTTGCGAAACTGTTTTCTCTTTGCGCTTCACTTTTCTTTGCGCCTCGCTTTGTGTCCCTGATTTGACGTGGGGGAGGAGACAAGTAGACTGTGGCGCGACGACGTCATGCATGTATAAGTGCGCATGCGCAACGTGACGTCCTTTATGCTTTTTTGTTTTCTTCCGTATACACGAACATGTTCTAACAACACGGGGATGGATTCAATTTCAATGTCACTAAGTGATTGAGCATATTTATTTGTTATAACAGTGCTGTCTTTGTCATAGTCACAGAGGATGTCATTAAAAAACGTTAGTTTGTGATACGGGTTTACATTTGAAATGGCACGGTTTCTTTTTAATATTTTTATAAAAGAGCTCTTAAACAAATAAAGGCTTGAAAATATCAGAGCTAAACGTTTTTATAATCAGTATTGTTTAGCTGTGCGTTCACAACCTGAGTACTGCTGGTTTACATCAACTGCACTTCTAATTCTAATTAATTTTTATATTGTTCTTCTCTTTTTCTCACATTTTTAATCAATTTAATTGCAGTTTTATTCTTTCTTTAAATCTAATTTGTGATCTTAAATAATTGCCATTTTAAAGATACGTCTTATTTCTCTTTGTCAATCATTTTATGTAAAGCACTTTGAATTGCCCTTGTGTATGAAATGTGCTACATAAATAAACTTGCTTTGCCTTGCCTAAGACGCACTTACTCTATTAACAAATTGTTCAAGACAACTCGGATTTCGGGAATTCCAAGCCTCAAACCCAGAAGTAAATGTTTTACATCACTAAATGACATGAATAAATCAAATTGTTTTGGCTATCTTTAATATGCCCCGACGCCGCGTGATTGACAGGAATGCATTGATCTCGGACATAATATCCAAGGTCTGAGTTTACACATTCATGAGATAAAATACGTGAAAACATCACCTCGTAAGGTAAACAGGACACACATGCGCAATAACGTTTGCTTGACCACTTAACGTTAAGGCGCACGGGCACAAAAGCATGCATGAGGTCAACATACATGACTTCACCGCGCTACAGTCTGCAGCGGGGACTACTTGAACGTAAGGGGAGGCAGGTTCAGGTCGCTTGTACACGCCCCAATCTCTTGTCTCCTCCCCCACGTCAAATCAGGGACACAAAGCGAGGCGCAAAGAAAAGTGAAGCGCAAAGAGAAAACAGTTTCGCAAAGGAGCGATTGACTGAAACGTTGATTTAAAGGAGCGATGCAAAACTTTTTTTTTTGCAAAACTTATATTTTTTTTGCAAAACTTATTTTTTTTTTGCAAAACTTATTTTTTTTTGCAAAACTTATTTTTTTTTGCAAAACATTTTTTTTTTTTTCAGTTTTTTTTTTTTTTGCAAAGATATAGGACCCTGTATTGTCTCCATACAAACCATTTTATGATACAGTTGAGACGAAAACCTCAATGCTTCGCAAAGCTTCATTTCACCATCACTAGTGTAAAAACACTTATAAGTTGAAGAAGCCTTATGAAAGAGATGCTTGACAAAAGTTAAATTGTGGTCGTTTGCTTCTATAATATTATCTGGAATCAAATAAACAGCCTGAATCAGAAAAAGTGGGGCTTTGCTTTTAGCAAATGGTGCTATAGTGTATTCTGAACAAACAATATTGCAAGAGTTTGAAAGTTCGCAAGATGCATTGCAGCATTGTCCAAATCTGTGTTTCTTATTTCTTTTTAAGATTATTGTTTTAGTTCTTGATGGCTCAAATTTATGCTTTAATATCTTTGTTACTGTTATCTGTTGTCTTTAGAGTTTTCTAAGTGAAAGATGGAAAATTTTGATCTGTTTGAAGAGGAAAACATGTCCTACTGTTAAAAAAGACAAACATACTGTATTTGTTTAGTTGATAATAATCATTTCCTATTTATGTTCAAACAACAAAAAATAACACAATCACTTTACTACATGGTGCAGCTGATTGGTTCCTTCCATATCAGCACCCAATGAGCTTGCTCCACGTTTAAATCTGGGCTAAGCTTTGCAGGTTTATTCATTTATGTTATATGTGCAGCAGCAGCATGTTGTGTTTGTATTGGCAGTAGCAACAAGTGTCCGTACTTGCTCCGCCGCAGCAGAGATTCAGATCTTGTACACTACCATGCCAAACCCTCCAAGGGTTGTTGTGACAACTAATGAAGTAAACATGCAATTTTAAGTTGGGTGAACTTCCGTCTCTGTGTGTTGAGTTAACTCAGAAACGTTCTTGTGATAGATTGTCTTGTTATTTTAAGTTGCCTCAACAACTTTTTTGTCGTGCAAACTTCAAACTAATTCAGAAAAACAGATCAACCGATCAACAATGTCTAATTATATGACAGCCACACTTCAAAGTCCATCAAAACTTTTAATTATATTATTTATGACAGAAAATCCATTCTCTACAGCATTTCCATCTGTGGGTAGTTTTTGTAGTTTATTTCAGTGATAAAAATCTCCAAATGAATAATGAACCTTAATAAAAAACATTTGATGAATGATAAGAGTGTTCCAACAACATGACAAGTAAAGAATGAATCATGTGAATCATTGGAGTGTGTAGAAGAGAGTGTCTGTTATGCTGGATGTGAATCTGTTACATCTTAAAATGGTGCTATAATGTCTGCTTTAGTTTTGGGGTACTGGTGTCCGAGGAACTCCAGTTTCCCTCCATTACACGCCAGAGCTTGGAAAACTTTCACATGTATGCACTCATCAGCTCCTGCATGTCCAACATATACCTGAGAGAGAGAGAGAGAGACAGAGAGAGAGAGAGGAAGAGAGAGAGAGAGGAACATGTGTCAAATCATGCCATTACAAAAGAGCAATCAGCAAATCAACTAATTTTACAATAAAAATAGGGATTAATACATTTGTTTCAACAAATGTATCCAAAAATAAATAGGCAAAATGACAATCTGATTTATTATTTAATATTATAATGGGCAATTAAATGTGTAGTTTTTAAAATATTTAATAAATGAAATGTAAATCCTAACTAAATACTTCAAATTGAAAAGGGGACTTAAAGAATTTCAAAATGTATTTGAAAATTGGATTTAAAAGAGGAATAAATCATTGGATTTACAAATTAAACTATGAAAACAGGTTTTAATCAGTCATTTAACAGCGTCTGCCTAATGAATAAATGTACATTTAAAGGGTGATTCCTTTGACCATTTCTATTTCCCCCTATATTCACTTTTCTGATTTGCTATATTCACTTAGTCATTTAGCTTTTCCCTTCAGCCTCTCTATTTACCATTTCTATGACCCTTTGGTCCTTGCATTATAAAACCGAGGTTAAAAAACGCAAATTAGCTGTTTGAAATTTTGTAAGATTTGATTTTTATTATTATAACTGTATTTAATCGGTTGGACTTCATTGAGAAGTCAAGGATTTTCTTTTTTAAAATACATTTTTTTTTTATCATTTTAACATTAGCTCCCTTAAAAAAGAAATGACTTACCTTGATAATATAGTTTATTCCAGCAACAACTGCTTGTATAAAACTTATGGGAATGAAGGTAGGAAATTTCTGCTCAGCTTTCTTCTCCACGTCTGCTTTTATCTGAATTAACAATTTTTAGAAAGCAAATATTATAGTTTTTTAAATTAAGATAAAATAAATTCTGACCATTTTATGTCATGATATATTGAAATTATTTTGCTTCCTAAAATTACTGAATGTCCAAACATTTGATTGATTATTTCACTAGAATCTAAATAATCTCTCACCTTCTCACAGATGCTGTGTATCTCTGGATGTAGATCTATGTTGTCACTGTATCCTCCGACAGGTTTGGACATCTTTGAGCTGGTTATGAAATGAGTGATAAGTCAGAAATACTCAATCAGATCTGGTGCAACTTTCACACAACGTCACTATTTATACAGTCTAGTGTAAATCCCCTGAGTCATCATCAGGACACGTCATGTGACCTCAACAATTAAGGTATTTTTTAATAAAGAGCTTTTTTCAACAATTCCTCCAAACCGTGTCTCACTAATCCATTAGGGTTTGAATCTGACGTAATCACTGGGGTTGGGTCTCGTTTTTTCTTTCTTTCTTGATGCTGATACTCTAAAAACGGTACAGATAACTAATATTATACTTCTAAAAAAGATCAACAAAATGTATGACATTAAAGAACAAACATATATTAGATATTTTTTTTAATTACTCAACAAATTCACAATTCAAGTTTTAAGTGAATATGAAATGAGCATGGAAACTAACAGGCCTAGTATATTTAGTTGTAAAGAAGTATACCCAATTTTAAAATGTGTAGTGTAACAATGAATTGCTAAGTGTTAAAATGCATGAACTGTAATAACAATTATTTATGAGTCATTACAATGTATAATAAGGTGCATTACAAAGCTTTAAAACTACTTTTATAATGCATTATACAAACAAGCTTCAAGGAAAGTGTTACCGAAATCTGTCACAAAATCACCACATCTTTCAAAGCAATTCTGACATACAGTATTTCACTGTGCTCCTCCTAACACAACTAAACATTTCCTGCATGTATCAAATCACTCAAAACATTAGTTTTCGAATTAAATCAACATTTGATTGATTTGAAGCAATACCTCTATCAGTCTATAAATTGTCACTAATTGTATTTCTCACATTTTCACTCATTCTTCTCATCGTGTTAACAGAAATTGAACAATTAAAACACAAAAATAAGTTAATCCAACTTTATCATCCAATTTCACAGACAGAGTTTAGTTTATGCCAGGACATGGCTAAATTAGAAAACTTCAGCAAATTTCAGCTATTTTTTTTAACTAAATATTTTCTAAAAAATATGTAATAACTAGCACTTGGAATTTAACGCGCTAATTTGATTAATTAATCACAGGAAAAAATAACGCGTTAATATTTCTAAGGCAATTAACGGGCCCCGCGCTTCCACAGACCTGCACACTTTCTAGAAATGCAGCCACCTAGTAACAAATCGATCAAGATGCAAAACGAAAAGGACGTAGAACTGCATGGCTTGCTGAATGGCCATTTTAAGTACAAAAGAGATCCCAATGGAGCCATTGACCAAAGCAAAGTCATTTGCGTTTTCATCGAAGCAGTTCTAGCTTGAAATACAACCTAAACTCGAAGCATGTTTTAGAGAGCTTGGCGGTCACCTCACCCCCGGCTATGACTGTCAGCAAGCTGCGGCAACCACGCTTCCTGAGACGAGTCGTCACAAATTAAGTAAGTTTACATCACAATCATTAACAAATGCGATATCTAAATGGATTGCAATGGACTGTAGGCCTATTAATGTTGTGGAAGACAAGGGGCTTATGGGTGCATTTCGAATTGCTTCCTCCGATACACACTACCGTCAAGAGGTACGGTACTTTCGAGAATTAATCAGCTGTATGACTCAGAAAACCGGACAATTTAGCTCAAGCTAAACATGTCGCCCTAAATGGAGATCACTGGACGTCGATCATTAATCATAAATATCTAGGTGTTACTGCGCATGTCATCAATTGTGACTGGAAACTTGAATCTTTCGCGTTAACTGTGCTGAAGTCAGTCACACGGCACTATTCTGATATAAGATCGTGTTCAGTAATAAACAAAATTGTCATGGTCATGAGCCTAGAGACATTGGTTTGTTTTAACAAATAATTATTAAAAATGTCATGACCATTGTATCCTATGTCATTTGTTTGTGATTTAATAAGTTACAACTGTTATATCCACTGTAACCTAATTCATAGGTTTGTTCAGTCAGTGATAAAAAATGTCAGGACCTTTTACCTGAGTTATAGGCTTGTAATTCAATAATAAATGGTAACAAAATCTGCTTCTTGCAGGTCTGTATGTATGTGCGATTAATTAGATTAATTAATCGCCATACCATGTAATTAATAAGATTAAGAAATTGAATCGCTTGACAGCACTAATAATTACACATCAATTCAAAGTTTACTATCCTAACACTATATAGCTAAAAGCATGAAGGGAATTAGAAATCCCTCTCAAACAGTTATTTTGTTTATATTGAGTTAATGCACGTCAAAAAAGAATAAGTCAAAGGAACTTAACATTTTTAAGTACACATTTCATGTGTAAAACTGAATAAGTTTAGTTCACTTAACTTTTCTTAAGCAATCTGTTGCTTAAATTTTTAAAGTATTGTGTTTGATTACTTTGAATGAACTGAACTTAAAATGTCTAGCTCATGCAACATTTAAAACGTTCTGCACAAATGCCAAGTAGATTGAACTAATGTAAATAATGAAACAATGAGTAACATCAACTGCTCTGTGGAACTGTGAAATGTAATCATTTGACTTTTCGTAAAAAAATGTGTCAACTGATTGCACTTAATTTTCTAAGTAAAGTTGTGTATTCCCTTTAGTCAGTTAAATTTAAACATATTTGAAGTCTAAACTTACTGTTCAAGTGCAATCGAGTACAGCTGAAAGATCAACTGCAATGCATGCTGGGAGTCATGAATGAGTTTTGTACTATGTCACCCAGCATGCATTGCAGTATGAAGCTCTCTTTTGTTGATTGTCACCATCGTTGACTTTCATATGCTGATTCTTGATGTCTTTGTCAGTCTGATTGTGAATATATTTGTTTATTTAACATCATACTCTTGTATAACAGGACAAAACTAACACATCACATTCATGAACAGTGATCAAAACAACGTCATCTTGAACACATTCAGATGTTATGTGTTGGCACGTTCTTCGTACCTTCAATCCTGATCCTGGACTTGTTGTCATAGCAACAGGTCAGTAAGCCCAAACCTGCTCAGGAGTAGTCTCATTTACTGTAAACAGGATTATAATAATATAATCATAAGCGGAGGTGGTACGGGAAGTCTGTTGTGAATAAATGAAGCTAATCTTCACATAATGATCAGGTGTGGTGCTGTTGGCCAGTCACTAATAAACACAAACACCTCTGTGATCGGACAGGTTTTTTAATCGCTTCCTTGTCATTCATGAATAAATCACTTGTTGAGAAGAGGAACATCACAGGGTTTGTTTAAAGAATAATTGTTAGTATTTAAATCACCTCAGTTGGTTCATCTTCAACTCGTCAGATGCAGGTTTTGTATGAATACAACCAAATATATAATATAGAATTCAAACAAGAGTATTTCTCAAAAAACAAGCTGATTCCCACTATCACTCATCACACCGGCCCCGCCTCGTTGGCCTCCGGCTCTCGCCCCGCCCTCTTCGGTACGGCAAGAAATCGCAATATAAAGAGTTTTGTCCTTACTTGGGAACTCTAATTAACAAATCAAACCCATCAGACATCAAACCTCAAACCTGACAGAGTGGACAAAAAATATATATTATATACATATATTTATAAGTGTTTATTGAACAGTGGAGACATTTAGTTTTTTTTTCATTTGAAACTGTGTTGAATATAACAGATATGTAAACATTTAAGTCAAAACAATCAACAAAAATGATCACAATGGGACGACATTGACCTGTTAAAGCTGTGACTGCAAAGATTTGAACATAAATGTAAAGTTTTAGACGAGTTGTGTATTTCATGAGGAACATGACAGGATCACAAAAGAGTACTTTTAACAATTGTCACAACCAGTTCTGGAATTGTGTCAAGGCTCTTGGGGGGGGGCTCTTTAACCAGTTCTCAAAAAAAAAAAAACGACGGAGCTGCAAGTACAAGCATAAGTCACATCATGGTTTGGATCATTTTAGTAATTTGACCACATTACACGCATAAATGTCCTCAACATGTTCATAATCCATTAAAAGAGATCCACAAGAGGGAGAGATTAAAATACATATTTCTTAGTTTTTTTTGCAGTAACCATGGCATCGATCTTGCTGTTAATTTTTTTTATTTTGCATTGTTTCCTATTTTGTATATATGATAACATTTTCCTTACTATTTGAGATTTTCCTGTCCTCCTATTCTCCTTTTTTTGTGTTGTCCTTTGATTCCTGTTCTTTATATTAATGTAATGCGGTGCTGTTCCCTTTTTTGGAATATAAAAAAAATGATTGGAGCTACTGATAGAGAGGAGGCTTCACCTAATTCAGAAGCATATGAGCATTTTAAATTTGATTCATCTCCTGATAATGTAGATCATGTATATAAAAATAATCAGTATGAACCAATGCAGAATAAAAAAAAAAATGTCATTCATTTGGGCAAAAGCAGAAAACCTTCTCGTCAAAGCAGCGCTCATGTTCTAAGGGAGTGATATATAATCTCTAGGGAATGCAAAAGTTTTCTGAGGGAAAGAAAAATATTCTCGGGGAAAACCAAAAGTTTTGCAAAAGAATGCAATGTTGGGGAGAGAAAAATATTAAAACTATTTTGTCCCTTTAGTGGCTCAGCACCGTAAAGAAAGACTTGCATATTAAAATTATAGCCTAACTTTAAAGTTTAACGATAAACGCTTTCAATATGAGAGGATCCGCACACAGTCTTGCTGCGACATCGCCGAACATGTCTTCATTGAACACTGTGTGGCGCACTTGAACATGCATGGATTTTTCAGATAAAATGACATTTTAGGACAAAGGGGTTTTGTTTACAAAATATTGTGTGTTTTTAGTCAGGTCAGGAGCCCTTGGTGTCGGTGCTAAGTTCACAGGGTGCCCCTTTCTTGTCTAGTTTTGACGTGCAGTGTAGTCCAATGGACTTTTATGGATCGTTGAACCGGAGCCTGTGGCGTATGAATGTGACGTTTTGGGTACCTGCAGTATGCGGGGCAAGACTAAAACCGAATTATAGTTACAGATGAATATTGGCAACAATACACTTTCTATGCCAGGGCGTGTCAATTAGTCCATCCCTTTTATTTATATTTGACAATGCACTCTGATGAAGTGCGCCAGTCTAAGCCTTTGTAAGCGAATGACAACATTTAGCGGCGAGTTTCACAATGCCTTAAAGCAAGAGAGAAAGCTCGGCGGTTAGTTATACAATGCCCAACTGTAAACTGAAAAGCAATTAGGGGTGAATTAACAATGATAAATTATGTGGTGAGTGTAGAAGTAGGGGTTTTATGTTCATACGAGTAATTTAAACTGTTTTGATTAATATCATTTAGTACCGTTACGATGAGCGTTGGTTAGTGATGCCTGTTGGGTAATGTAGTTCTTCGGAGACTGTGCCGTGATGATAAAAGTTTTTCTTCTCAATCAATTATTTACACAAAACTACAGAAAAACAACTGTCCTAACCTTTATCTCCAAAACGAGATACCACTTGGTAAGAGAGAGATTAATTTTTATGAATTAATAAAAAATTTCTGTCTAAGATTATGTGAGCCTGGGAATTGTAGTGAACACCGTTTAATGTAAATGTATGGTTGGCTTGAATATGTGATATGAATAAATAGCCTAGTGGTCTTAAACGGCCAATTAAATAGTAACCTCACTTGAAAAGAGTTCAAGCCTGGACCCAGAAAAGTTTTTCCTTATGTCAAGACCATGGGTGATTTACAGGCGCTCTCTGTGAGCCCTGCCTATCTTGAATTTGGGCCTGACGACTCTAGGGTGGTCCTCAAACCAAGACATGGCTACGTAGCGAAGGTTCAGTCTACCCCCACAGGTAGTGACACTTTCTGCGCTGCCCTCTTCCGAGCAGGACCCTTGCTATACCTGCTTTGCCCCTCAGAGCACTGAAGCTTTACATCGAGCGTTCCGCCCCCTTCAGGCGCTCGGAAAAGCTCTTTGTTTGCTTCGGTGACCGCACCAAAAGGTGTCCGGTCACGAAGCAGAGACTTTCTAGATGGATAGTTGAGGCTATCGTACTGTTATATTCTTCTATGGGCCTTCAAAGCCCCACGGTAGTTAGAGCTCACTCAACTCATCTCAACTTTATTTATATAGCGCTTTTTACAATTTTCATTGTTACAAAGCAGCTGTATATGAGACACATTGAAAAGAAGTAAAACAACTAGAGGCATATACCTGTAAAAACAAGAAAAAGGTGAAAACAACAAAAGACAGACATACAAATGCTCCACACACACAATATGCAAACATACTTACTCACATTAACATAGACGCACACACGCACAAACACACTCCCGCGCACACACACAGTGGAAGCACACATTTGAGATAAAGGAGAACCACAGGTCAGATATTAAACGGACTATAAATTCTTATATGCAATATTAATTATGTCTAACTTCTGAATTCAAAAGCAGCCCCCCCGGCCAGGCAAATAGTGCAAAACAATATGCAAACGGTGGCGAGGAACCCAAAACTCCAATCGAGAAAAAAACCCTCAGGAGAACCCAGGCCCATCCAGGGGATTCCAGTTCCCCTCTGGCAAAAGCTGCTGCCTCTGCACAAGCTCAACAGTGCTTGCACAAGAAGGCTAAATAAAAAATAAATAAACTTACTAAGGTAAATTATAGATATAAGATTATCATTAACAATCCAACAGCATTTGAAATGTTGTAGGAAAATCGTGTCAAGTTGCCGCGGCCTTTATCCAGCTCTATCATCTCAGCTCTTGTCAGGTCACCGCTTCCCATTCTCTCCTCTTCCATCAGGTCTGGACATGAACTGCATCCTGCGGTAGCCTTGGAACAAAGAGACAAGACTGGCTGAGAGTAGAGTACTGTTCTGCACTCTTTGATGCAACAAGTACATCATTTGTTGTTGGATGTGTTCCTGGTTCCGGTTGATCTAAATAATGCAGCCTAAATCCTCTGAGGATTAATATTATGGAAGTGTAGTGTATGCAAGATTAAAAAGATGCGTCTTTAGTCTAGATTTAAACTGACAGAGTGTGTCTGCCTCCCGGACAGTGCATGGAAGAATATGCCAAAGTTTTGGCGCTAGATAAGAAAAGGATCTACCACCTGCACTTGATTTTGAAATTCTAGGTATTACCAACTGACAGGACGCCTACAAGAGGTGTCGCCTCTTCCTGGGTTTGGTCTAGCGATGTGTCTAGGGTGGAGATTTGTGGGGCAGCCTTCAGGGCTTTGCCGTCTACATTTACCAGAATATATAGTCTTGATTTCCCGACTTTAGAGTCTCAGGTCCTCTCTGCTAAAGGGACTTACACTAGGTTGCCGGACAACGGTTGCTCCCAACCGCGCCGGCACTAGGCAGACTATCGTGGGACGATTACTGGACTGGGTCACCTTTAAGCTTGGCCCTATCCACTCGGCAGGGTTCCCCTGCTCCATACTGGCCCCTGAGCCTAGCTCCGGGGTAGTCTATCATTATCTTTCCTCTTGTAGCACTGTGGGATTGTTTTAGTTCCCCATAGCGTCCTGCTACGCAGTCCGAGAGAAGTATCGATAGGGAATGTTCTATGTTACTTACATAACCTCGGTTCCCTGAAATACGGGGACAAGTACTGCGTTCCTGGCCGTGCTTACATGGTGACGCAGTACTCGGTTCCGTATCTCAGGGAATCGAGATTGGCAGGTAACCAAGTACGTTTCACCTGGTGAGTAGAAGAGCGATGTAAATTAATATGGACATTATCCTCCAGTTTAAAAAACAAAAATAGTTGAAACAGGCAAAAACATATTAGAATTTCGCAACTCGATTTCTGTACGATTATTACTTTTTGTCTAGGTAGAAGGTATAAGAGTCTAGTCGATGAAACACACAAAGTTTCGGATCCAGGGTCCAAGAATGACACAGACACACAAGAGCAGTCCAATGTTTATTAAGGACAGGTCCAATATATGAGAATAAATGAGGAAGTGAGGTAATGCTCTGATTCAGACACTTCGTTACATGGAAAATTACAAGACCTCAACGTTAGTATTTTCTGCTAAGGTTAGCACTACGTTAGTTCCTTGTTCTTAACATCTGGAAC
The DNA here is from genome assembly GCA_008369825.1 of Triplophysa tibetana. Taxonomy (NCBI): domain Eukaryota; kingdom Metazoa; phylum Chordata; class Actinopteri; order Cypriniformes; family Nemacheilidae; genus Triplophysa; species Triplophysa tibetana. Next base: position 31,055,588 of record CM017901.1, read on the forward strand.
ATACTGATATCGGGTACAAACACTTCAAGTCGTAACTCTCATTGAAACCTATAAGTGATGAATAATAAGCAGGATATAATTAAACAGTGTGGGACACAAGGTGTGGGACACAGGCAAACCTTAATAACCACATTTATCATTTATTTATTGTGTTTTATTGTGTAAGTTAGCTGTATTTTTTGAGTTCTTATGGCTTAAATCAAAACAAACCAACTGAAGTTTGATTGATATTAATGCACATTAAAAAAACATTTTGGAACCAATCTCTTCATATTTACATTAAGTTAAGTTCACTGTTGGGTGTTACAGTGGACACTGGCTTTAGTTTGTAAAAAAAAATGCAGGGACTGTTGACCACAATACTTTTCCTGAGCAAATCTTTTTTAACACATCATATAACATTAAGTTTCAAATGTTACATTTTACTTTTTCAATAAAACACAGCCATGTGCTGATAAATGATTATAAAATGACTGATGTATATTCAGATGAGTCTATATTCAGACTGTCATCAGTTGTCTTTTAAATGTAATCGTGTTAACGCTTCATGATCTTTCGAATCTCTTCCATCAGTTTCTCTTTGTTGTTTGTGATGTTTTTGCCAGCGACTTCAAGAAGAGGATCGATCATATCAGCCCTGTAGGAGAGTTGAAAGGTGGAATATTTCTTTCTCCACTCCTCAACTTTATCTGCTGAAACAGAAACACAAGTCACATCAGTTTCATTTAGGACTTGAGATGATTCGGTCGACTGAAAGATTTGAACTTGCCTCCACAGTTCACTGTGTTGAAGAGAGGGATGTGTATCACGGTCGGTGCTTTCTTATATCCTTCAAACACATAGAAGTCCTGAGGCATTATAATGTCCCCACTGGGTACAATGACTTTAGGAAAAGGGATGTTCTGATTCTTGCATATCTTGGCAATGTCCTTCACTGTCTGTGATGGAAGAGAATTAGAGCCTCAATGAGAGAAACACTTCATTCAGTTTTAGTTATTTTTTTTAAAGGTGTGTACAAAACCATGAAAGGATCTCCGTCGCTGAAATCCAGAGAAATGATGAGGTCAATGTCTCTCTCTTGTCTCAGCACTGAGATGTAGGGTGAGTTGAGCAACAGACCGGCATCTTCATAGTCTCTCTTTTCACTTTCCACAAGAATGGAAGGCAGTGTTCCATCTGATCAGCGGTCACAGAATGACATGAATCACAAACCTCATTCACTGAGTCAAAGTATTTTTACCAACAGGTCTATCTCACCTTTCATATTGTAGAGACAATTGTATTTTCTTCCCCAGATCCAATGAACCACGCACTTACAGATGGCGTAACACATATCTGTTTATTTAAAAAGCAAACACACTTCTAAAAATAAAAAAGAACACTACAGAATGTTCAACCACTGTTCTACTGTAGTTTCTAGAACAGGGGTCTCCAACGCGTCGCTCGCGAGCTTGATTGCTGGTATATTGCAAAGACATACATTACATACAATGAAAATGAGCTAAGATAAGGCGTCCCTTTTTTGGATTTACATTCCTTTGTAAAGCAGAATTTTCTGATATGAATGTGATTAAATGTAAATTCAGAACAAGACTTACAGATGAAAATTTAAATGATTGAATAAGAGTGAAGCTAAATTCTTACACACCAGCATACACATCTGTTGTTGAAACAATGCAGTGTCCTTCAGCTCATTGACTGTAAAAGTGTGAATGCAACATATTTGTCGCCTGTATTTTAGGTGTATTTGGTCATTTGAGAGTTATGACAATATGTCAAGAACTGTTTCAATGAATTATCTCTGATTCTGTTCCCCAAGTGTAAAGCTTAACATCTCTTAAGTATATTTCAGGTGAATTTGTTCATTTGAAAGTCATGATAATATGAAAATAACTGTATTCTACACTCACCTAAAGGATTATTGGGAACACCATACTAATACTGTGTTTGAGCCCCTTTGGCCTTCAGAACTGCCTTAATTCTACGTGGCATTGATTCAACAAGGTGCTGAAAGCAATCTTTAGAAATGTTGGCCCATATTGATAGGATAGCATCTTGCAGTTGATGGAGATTTGTGGGATGAACGAAGCTCCCGTTCCACCACATCACAAAGATGCTCTATTGGGTTGAGAGCTGGTGACTGTGGGGGCCATTTTAGTACAGTGAACTCATTGTCATGTTCAAGAAACCAATTTGAAATGATTCGAGCTTTGTGACATGGTGCATTATCCTGCTGGAAGTGGCCATCAGAGGATGGGTACATGGTGGTCATTAAGGGATGGACATGGTCAGAAACAAAGCTCGGCTGGGCCGTGGCATTAAACGATGCCCAATTGGCACTAAGCGGCCTAAAGTGTGCCAAGAAAACATCCCCCACACCAATACACAACCACCATAATTGCAGTAATGAAAAATTGAACAGGTGTTCCTGATAATCCTTTAGGTGAGTGTACAATTCTGTTCTTTTAAAAGGCAACAGCAAAGGGCAACATCCGTGCAACAATTTCAGTATTTTTAAATGAAAGTTATGTATCAAGAGTTTTTAGTGTTGTGTGAGTTTCATTTTTTTCAAAAGCTCTCAACTGAAAAACGGTTGGAGACCACTGTTCTAGAAGTGATTGTGTGTATAGAGTGACTCCAACTTACCAAATGGCCAGAAACTAAAGGTAGCCCCCATATTGTCACAAACATCCAGGGTGAACTGCTTCATATACAGTTTAGTTTCTGACTTATCCGGCTTTTCCACTGGAAAAATCAACTGACTTTTACCTCCGGACAATTCTGTAAAATAAGACAATTCCTTAACATTACTTTCTTTCATTTTGATATTTCTGCACTTGTATGTCTACAATCATTGTTTGATATTTGTGACGTGTATGTTGCCCTGTTTGTTATTTGATGAATTGTAATGTTTATCATAAAAAGACATTTAATAGACTAATACATATAAGACATGGGTGTAAATTTCATTTAACAGTAGGGACAAAACACATAAAATTCCTCAAGGGCAATATTTGAAGGGGACACAAATAATAGTCAAAACTGTACTTATAAAGATATGTTAACACAGAGAAAAGCCTCGCTCCTATCATTATTGTAGCATGGACATAATGCATTATAATGCCGAAGTCACTAAATTGTCACCGGTATGTGTGCGACTGTGTGTGACACGGGACCTGAGTGGCAAGGATCGGTGGCTAATTGTGGCCGTTAATGTTAACATTATGCCAGGTTGCCACAAATAAAACAATGCATGGGAAAGGCTTTGGGGTGTTATTTGCAGTGTGTGACGCACTACGAAACAAGCTATTGCAAACAAGCTAAAGTTAAATATCTAAGTAACCTTTTAATCGCTAACATAGCAGATTCATGGAAAAATACATCTTTAATCAGCATTTTTTGCCACAACTAATTTACTAATAAAACAGCAACAAATACATTAAAGAGAATCACTTCATTTAAAGTGATTAAAATAGCCTACCGCGCATGAGGGAGAGATGCTGCTTATATTGTGGAAAACAAAGCCATTTAAGATCCAACTGTCCCGAGTTAATGGGAAAAGACAACTCTCATCCAACCGGCTTCTGGCATCTCACTCAATGTCTCTTTTTATTGGGACAACCAACGTCACAAAGGTATGGCCTTTCTTAACTCTGCGGCTTCTGGGAATTTTAGGGACTATGCCTTGGCCAAACACTTGAGAATTCCACCCCTCACTCTCCAAGAACCACTGACTGCCTGGAGGACATCTTAGCTTGGATTTAAGGGCATCACCTCCAGCTGAACCCTGCCAAGACTGAACTACTTGTGTTTCCGGCGCACCATACGGTGCAACACGACCTCAACATCCATCTTGGCAATACCACAATCACTCCTTCCAAAACAGCCAGGAACCTCGGAGTCACATTTGATGAACAGCTGTCCTTCAATGATCACATTGCAAAGACAACACGGTCACGCCGATACGCCTTATTCAACATTAGAAAGGTTAGACCTTATCTCACGGAGCATGCGGCACAACTCCTTGTCCAGGCCCTGGTAATCTCAAGGTTGGACTACTGCAATGCTCTCCTTGCTGGTCTTCCTGCAAAGGCTATCAAACCTCTCCAGCTGGTCCAGAACGCAGCAGGACGCCTCGTCTTCCAACAGCCCAAAAGGTCTCATGTGAAACCCCTTTTCATCTCTCTCCACTGGCTGCCCGTCGAAGCCCGCATCAGATTCAAGTCACTAATGCTTGCCTACAGGACTATCACTGGATCTGCACCGGGTTACTTTCACGCCCTCCTACAACCCTATACCCCATCAAGATCCATGCGTTCAGCAAACCAGCGGCGTCTTGTATTGCCTTCTCATACGGACAGTAAATCGCTTTCCAGCTCATTCCGCTTCACAACTTCTTCCTGGTGGAACATTCTTCCTAACTCTGTCCGGTCAACCACATCTCTCACAACATTCAAAAAACTACTCAAAACCCAACTCTTCTGTGAATATCTGACAGACAAATAAAAAAACTTATAACTGCTAGATTTCATTATGATATCTGAAGCCGTACTATACTACAGTAAAAGTATTGTGTTTTCTCGGCCCCCTATTTCCGTGCGGCTGCCATAAGTCTACATTTAAAATAACGAATATGCGTGCGGAAAAGACGCAAAACAAAAACCGGGCCTTAATGGGGTCCATACTGTCAATGTGAGCTTGTTAGTGCAAAATTATGGTAACAAAAATCTTTGTAAAGAAATGAAAAAAAAAAAATGAAACAACGATCGAGAAGTGACAACTAGCCCTTTGTGTTTACTCTGTATGAATTACAGCACACCTTACCCAACAGGTTTGTTCTTATGGTTTTATCGAGATCAGAAGTGTCTTTGCCTTTCAATGTCAAGAGATTCATTTCCACAAGATCCATGAGAATCTGACCGGCATCATCTATAGATGAAGAGGGGATCTCTGTAAAAAACACACAGATTAAACAAACATGAAAAATCATTGATGTGTTATATACAGATATGTGTTATGACATTTTACATCATCCTGGGCCCCGTAGAAATGTGAGCGCTCTGAATGCATCTTTACTCTTACAAATAAAGGTGCTTCACAATGCCATAGAAGAACCGTTTTTGTCAAAATGGCTCAATAAAGTATCTTTAAAATCCGAGGAACCTTTCTGCTTCACAAAAGTTTTTTGTGTTGAAGAAAAGATTATAAAAGGCTAAGAAAGAGAGGGACTGAATGGTTCTTCATAGAACCAGAAAAGGCTCTTATGGCTTCGCTGTGAAGAATCTTTTAAGCTCTTTATTTTTAAGAGTGTACTGAATAATTGAGCCTGAAGGCGTGTGATTCACCCTGATTCACACAGGCAAAGAAATATGTGAATACATTAAACAGATCAATAAATAAAAGCAAGGGGCTTTACCGTTCCACACTTCCACCAAATTCTCTTCTTTTCTTTGGAACAAGTTTTTGAAGAAATCTGAAAGAAATCAAAAGGAACCATACATGACATAATATTGATTTAACCAGATGTTTTCTTTAAAACAAATGGTGTAAAGGTTACAACTGATACCTTTAATCGCTTCCCATATGTTTTGTTCATCTGCCAGAGCACTGCCACACAGAGCTACAACAAAACACACAAATAATGTCTATTTATTTGTCCAATAAATTCCTTACATAAAGTGAGGAAAATAATTATTTGATCCCCTTTTGCTTTTGTTAGTTTGCCTGCATGCTTAGAAAGAAATGAAGGGTCTATAATTGAATGGTAGGTTTATTTTAACTGATAGAAACCGAATATCAACCAAATGGGGGAAGGGTATACAAATATATAAAAGATTATGAATTTATTTTAAAAAAATTTGCTCCATAGATTGGTTATGTGCCTATATGTACCACAGACTAGTCCTGTCACTTTAAGAATGTACTCCTAAATCAGATTGTTATGTGCATAAAAGATGCCTGCCAACAGAATCTGTACCTTCCATTAAACCTCTCCACCATGGTCCAGACCAAATAGGTTTTAAAGGATGTCAGGGACAAGATTGTAGACCTGCACAAACCTGGAATAGGCTACAGACAGAAGCTTGGTGAGAAGGAGACAACTGTTGGTGTGATTATTTGGAAATAGAAAAAATACTAAATAACTATCAATTGCCCTTGGTCTGGAGCTCCCTGCAGCATTTCCCCATGGGGTAAAGATGATCATGAGAAAAGTTAAAGATCAGCCCAGAACTACAAGGAAGAAGCTTGTTAAGATTTCAAGACAGTTGGTACCACAGTTAGCAAGTAGACCATTGGTAACACGCTATAACACAGTTTATTAAAATCCTGAAGCACCTGCAAGGTTCTCCTGCCCAAGAAGGCCCACGTGGCTCGTCTGAACTTTGACAATGAACATCAAGATGATTCAGAAAAGGTTTGGAGAACGTGCTGTGTGACAAAAATTTTATCCTGTTTTTGGAGGGAGAGAAATGCTGACTATGACCTCAAGAACACCATCCCAACAGAGAAGCACAGTGTTGGCAACATTCTGCTTTAGGGCTTTTTCTCTGCTACGGGCACAGGATGACTTCACCGCATTGAGGGGCTGATGGACGGGTCAGTGTACCGTAAAAACTTGGACGAGAACCTTCTCCCCTTAACTAGATCACTGAAGATGGGTCGTGGATGTGCCTTTAACATGACAAAGACCCAAAACATATTGCCTAGACAACCAAAGAGTGGCTCAAGGAGAAGCACATTACATGTCCTAGCCAGTCTCTAGACCCTATTCCTATAGAACATCTGTGATGGAGGGTGACACTCCAATTTGCTGAGCGACAGCCAAGAAACCTTAAAGATTGACAGAAGAGCGGACCAATATGTATCCTGACACATGTGCAAACCTGGTGAGCAACTATCAGAAATGTTTTACCTCTGTGCTTGCCAACAAGGGTTTCTCCACCAGGTAGAAAGTTATGTATACACACATAACAGACTGGAGTGTGTTACCTTGCAGGTAGAGCATGTCCACCTCAGGCTGGTCCTTTTTCTTAGAGCCTTCCTCAAACTGACTGCCAAATCTTGAGACGTCCACAAACGCTCCAGTGAGAGAATAGCCGGCTTCATATGGTGTTATCTCAACCCAAGGATCTGCAGACAGATAAATGGATGCATTTAAAAGCTGATCAGACTGAAGAAAATAAAAAAACAGCAGTGAAGAATGTATATACAACACAACTTATTTATCTTCTTTTGTAATTAAGCATTAATCAAGTAGACTTTCATTGTTTATGTTCAGTGCTGACTAGACCGTTTTCTCACGTTTATTGCAAGAGGTGATCTTCATCTTCAAAGAGGACCAAAACTACAGTAAAAATATCATTTTATAATTTTTTTAAAAGTTTAAAATTTAAATACTATTTGTAATGAAATATTAAAGCAATTAAACAATGTTTATGATTTCATAAAAAAAAGATTTTCTATATAATAAAAACATTGTAAAATATTTTTCATCATTTAATTGGGGCAAATTCAAATCGGAAGTTAATATTCCTGTGCCCTACTCACATCGAAGATCAGAGCTCTTGATATATCAACTTTGCAAAAAAGTTGTTTGGAATTCGACTAGTGTTTGTTTGAATTCATGCATCGTTCGCCGACTGATCAATGTATGACAGGGCTATACAATTAGTTCGTCATGGGGGCCAGTTTATGAAAAGCATCCCAAATGAGGGGCAGGAGTGATATGGCTTGCAATATGAGGGATTATAACAACAATAAGAAATCAGTTTTTATTTAGTTAAAATTTTTCTGACTTCTGTCTTTTACATCCTTCGCGAATCAATAGTACTATATGGCAGTCGTGGGCTAATGGTAAGAGAGTGGGACACGTGACCAGAAGGTTGCTGGTTTGATTCTCAGGGCCGGCGGGTAACGACTGAGGTGCCCTTGAGCAAGGCATCTTACCCCTACTTGCTCCCCGGGCGCTGCAATTATAGCTGCCCACTGCTACGGGTGAACGTGTGTTCACTACTCTTTGGATGGTTTAAAAGCAGAGGTCACATTTGGGGTATGGGTCACCGTATCTGACAAACAGGTCACTTTCACGTGTTCACTATATTTGCCCGCGTTAAAACATTGTTCAGTATACTAAAATATTCAATTATAAACTATATTAAAAAGCTGCAGTAGATACGTTGAACCATACAGAGGAAAATAACAAAAGAAATTAAAAGTTCTAATTTACTACAGAAAAAAAAATATTCTCAGTAAAATCAAGAGGGATGTTTTGGTAAACCGGACTTTTATTTTGACGGATGGCCGCAAAGGGTATTTGACAGTTGCTTTTTTCAATTCTAGCATGAAACAGGAACAGTACATGTTCTCTGAAAGCTCCACGAGCGCACGCAAAACAATTGCAGATTACATAGTAAATTTGAATTTGAAGTTCATTCCAACATTTAGGTTAAGAAATAATACATTTGCCAGATTCTGTGCCATTCCGCGTTATACAGCAAACATGACTGGATTTCGCGATTCAATCATGGGGCACTTGCGTTGACTTTGTATGTAATTTACTCGCGAATTACATACAATTACTCCGGAAACAAATGACATGAAGGGCCGCCTATTGAATAGCCCTGATGTTTGACACCAAAGTTTCGCGAGACCGTCTGTGCCATGTGAAGTCGAGCACACGTTAGGCCGTTTCTCAAAATGTGTTCTTCAGGAATCTTGTGTCCTCGTGTTCTCGCTTTAAACAGAGAACGCATGAAAGTACACCGATGTTTTTCCTTTATATCAAGGATGCAATTGTGAAAAACAAGTAAAATGATTTACATACATTTAGTAGGATTAGCTATATTTTTATTAACCAACGTTAACAAATAAAAAATGTATGTATATATTGGTCTCATCGTTTTCTTCTTGCAGACGCAGCATTCAATAATACCATTTTCTAAAAATAACTGTTGCCTCAGTGCACAATCATGTTGTAGTTTATGCCCTGCCCTGAAACCAACCACACTGAGGAAAATAAAGCTACACTGGGAACGTCATTTAAAAAAAGCTGTTTTTTTCCAAATAAAAATGTACAAGTGAAAAATAAGAATAAACTATTGTATGTACAAGGTATATGCTATATACAGCAAAATGAAATATTATTACAGAAAAAGTTGTATAAAAAATAGATGGTGTATAATCTGGAGGATATAATTAATACTTAATTAATACTACTGGTGAGGGTAGGAACGTAGATTGACCGGTAAATCGAGAGCTTCGCCTTGCGGCTCAGCTCCTTCTTCACCACGACAGACCGGTACAGCGACCGCATCACTGCAGAAGATGCACCGATCCGTCTGTCAATCTCCCGTTCCATCCTTCCGTCACTCGTGAACAAGACCCCCAGATACTTGAACTCCTCCACTTGAGGCAGGGACTCTCCACCTACCTGAAGTGGGCAAGCCACCCTTTTCCGACTGAGAACCATGGCCTCAGATTTGGAGGCGCAAGGCGAAGCTCTCGATTTACCGGTCAATCTACGTTCCTACCCTCATCTATGGTCATGAGCTGTGGGTCATGACCGAAAGGACAACATCCCGGATACAGGCGGCCGAAATGAGCTTTCTCCGCAGGGTGGCTGGGCGATCCCTTAGAGATAAGGTGAGAAGCTCGGTCACTCGGGAGGAGCTCAGAGTAGATCCGCTGCTCCTCCACATCGAGAGGGGCCAGCTGAGGTGGCTTGGGCATCTTTTCCGGATGCGCCCTGGACGCCTTCCTGGGAGGGTGTTCCGGGCATGTCCCACCGGGAGAAGACCTCGAGGAAGACCTAGAACACACTGGAGGGACTATGTCTCCCGGCTGGCCTGGGAACGCCTCGGTGTCCCCCCGGAAAAGCTGGAGGAAGTGTCTATGGAGAGGGAAGTCTGGGCATCCCTGCTTAGATTGCTGCCCCCGCGACCCGGCCCCGGATAAGCGGTAGAAAATGGATGGATGGATGGATAATACTAGTGGTAGGCATAGATTAATTTGTTTAATCTAGATTAATCTTGAAATTAATCTTGATTAACCTAGATTAAAATGGCTCATTTGAATTCTGCCGAAGGCATTTAGAATATGTGTGCAACCCAAATAATGACTAAAAGTAAGTCTTTGAGAACGGGTTTCTCAAGCCAGGTGGCGCATTAGACCAGGGGCTCATCTCCTGTTTCCAAAATGCATCACAAACTGCTTGAGAAAGCTGTTCTACTATGATCATTTGTGATGAAAATTAAATGATGTTCAAAAAGATGTACTTGTGTTTACTTCCGCATTAGCTAAGGAATGCTTTGCGTTTAGGGGGTACTTGAGACTGGAAGAGCTCTTACAGTACATTCACATTTAGTCATTTAGCAGACGCTTTTATCCAAAGCGACTTACAAAGAGTTAGGGAGCAACAAGCGATATGTCATACAGGAGCCATAATACATTAGGTGCCAATACAAAGTTACTGGTTTCAACTAAAGCTAGACCACTACCTGTTAAGAGAAAGTTTTTATTTTTTAATTTTAAACCAACTGTATGTAAACCAATTCCGTACAGTAAACCAATTCCACATTGAACAAGGTGCAGACAACCTTAGTCTTGTCGAGGTTTCCATTGGGAAGCTTCTTAAAAATAAATTTTCCCTGAAGCAAACCCAGCGGCTTCATAGCTGCATCCATGTTAGCACGTCACGTTTGATGTGGTCATTTCGCAGTAACGTTATGTTTTGTTCAGACCAAACGCGAATGGCGCGTCAAGCGAATGATTCACATGTTAAGTCAATGCAAAGACACGATAGACCTACTTGCGGCGTGAGCGAGAATGAAGCCCTGGTTATGAGATGATGAGGGGGCGCGAATGACGCGAATGAAGCCCTGGTTGTTAGATGATGAGGCGGCGCGAATGACGCGAATGAAGCGTGAATGATGCGAATGAAGCCCTGGGTATTAGATGATGAGGTGGCGCGAATGACGCGAATGAAGCCCTGGTTATTAGATGATGAGGCGGCGCGAATGACGCGAATGAAGCGTGAATGATGCGAATGAAGCCCTGGTTATTAGATGATGAGGCGGCGCGAATGACGCGATTGAAGCCCTGGTTATTAGATGATGAGGCGGCGCGAATGACGCGAATGAAGCGTGAATGATGCGAATGAAGCCCTGGTTATTAGATGATGAGGCGGCGCGAATGACGCGAATGAAGCCCTGGTTATTAGATGATGAGGCGGCGCGAATGATGCGAATGAAGCGTGAATGATGCGAATGAAGCCCTGGTTATTAGATGATGAGGCGGCGCGAATGATGCGATTGAAGCGTGAATGACGCGAATGAAGCCCTGGTTATTAGATGATGAGGCGGCGCGAATGAAGCGTGAATGACGCGAATGAAGCCCTGGTTATGAGATGATGAGGTTGCGCGAATGACGCGAATGAAGCGTGAATGACGCGAATGAAGCCCTGGTTATGAGATGATGAGGCGGCGCGAATCACGTGAATCACGCGAGTTGAAAACTCTCGTTCTCGCCCCCTACAGTGCAATTAATCTATGTATACATCCGCGCTAAAATATCAATGTTAAAGTCATCATAGCTTGCGTAGTATAGACCCAACTCCCAACCCAACTTTGAGAATAGATTAACGGCGACATTTTTTTATCGCGCGATAAGAGTCTCACTGCGTTAACGCCGATAACGGCCCACCACTAATTAATACACTTAATTAGTATTGCACAGAGTTATTAAATTGCACAGTGGGTAAAAAACATTTAACTTTTCAAGAGGTAGATGGCCTGAGGGAAGACGCTGTTTTAATTCTGGTTGTTTTGGTGCTCAGTGCTCTGTTGCGCCGACCAGACTGCAGCATTGTGAAGAGATCATTTCATTTCTGAGCCATTTTCCTCACTCTGGATATATACACATACACTTTGCCATTATACTAAAATAGAATATTTATTTTAAATATTATATATATATATATATATACTAGTCATACTTTATTTAAATGTTAAAATAAAATAATACAAAGATATAATCCTTTTTGGAGTTCTGATAATTTGTCCGGTTTATATGTGTCGATTTGCATGTGACATCACAGGAAGCGAAGATATCGGAGAGTGCAAGTCTGAGAGTGCAAGTGCTATTCTGCAGCCAGATGCGGTTGGATGGGCCTGGTGTCAATAACAGATGTAATGTCAGTAACAAGGGCTTTTCAGTTCTGACACTAATATTATGTTTGCGTGAATATGATTCCCTCTTATATGACAAAAGCTTGTGTTAAAATTATGATTTTAATTCATCACTCCTTTAATGTTTTGTCCTTAAATGAGCACAAAATGTTTTTAACACAACTGTTATAAGAGTGTATAACGTTAAAAGCAAACTGCATAGTATGTGTAATAGACAAATGACAGGTGTAAATCTACATCTTCTCTCAGACAAAAAGATGATTAAACTGATTTCTCTGGAAACAGCATGCATGTAGAATCACTTTAAATCTATGAAAAGCTGTTCTGATTTACGCCACTGGCTAGTGCGGTGGACCTAAGTCTGAAGAGCACGTACGGGACACAGTTGGACGGCAAGGTCAAGAGCGCCTGCAAATCTCTGATTCGCTTAAGAGTGGTGATTGCATTTAAAAAAAACATTTTGAAGGTCAGAAGCCTGACAGGCACTGACTCCATAGGTTCGAAAGGGGCGCTAACCAGACCCTCGAGCACTATCGCTTAGACCCATGAAGGAACTGTCTGTCTGGAAGGAGGCATTAGTCGCCTCGCTCCATGAATAAAGCGGGCGACTAAAGGCTGTTTTCCCAAAGAAAACCCATCAATCAGGGCCTGGCAGGCCGAAATTGCGGCCACATGAACCCTGAAAGCACCGGGTTTGTACCTGAGGACAGTTTCTCTTGCAGAAACTCCAACACTGAAACAATTTGCCATTGAATTGGGTCTGCATGGTGTGCCATGCACCATCTGTCAAAAACGCTCCATCTATGGGTGTAGCTTTTTCTAGTGAAGTGAGGCCTAGCACTTAGAATAGTCTCTACTTCATCAGGCGGAAGCTCAGCATCTCTCAGCTGGTGTCCTTCAGGGGCCAGGCATGGAAGTTTCGGAGCTCAGGATGGGGATGACACACTGTCCCCTGTGCCTGAGAATATACAGTAGATCTCTCCTGACTGGTATCGCTCATGGCGAGTCGGAGAACCAGAGTTGGTCCGAGAAGCAGAATCTGGTTGGCCAGATCGGGGAGTCATCAATAAGAGGCAGGAGACATGTTGACGGACCTTTGCCAGGACTCCCGGGAGCAGAGCTATTGGAGGAAATGCGTGATGTCTGGGCCACACGAAGTAGAGAACGAAGTAGAGAGGACATTTTGCTGTCTCCTGCGTAGCAAAGAGGTCCATCTCTGCTTCATAAAATCTCTCCCGGATTTGTTTGAATACTTCGGGGTAGAGTTTCCATTCCCCATTTGTCACAGCTTGTCTGGACAGAAAATCTGCTCCCACATTCATATGCCCCATGATGTGAATCAGGGACAGGAATTTGCCATCTGCCCAGGTCCGGATCTGCTGGGCCAGTTTGTTCAGGTGGCACGGCCGCAGCCCTCCCTGGTGATTTATGTACAAGACTACTTAAGGGTTGTCCCCCCGCACTAGGAAATGGTAGCCTCATGACTACAGGAGGAAGTATGGAAGTACGGCCCAGAGGTATCACTATGGAAGCCCCCGCAATGAGACCTAGAACTCTTTGAAAGTGATGTCTTTCTGGCCTAGCCTGATGTTCCTCAGGATGCTCAGGATGGATTCGACACGCGCAGGAGACTGTTGGCCTGCATTGCGGTCGAATCCCATATTATCCCTAAAAATATTGTATTTAACGTAGGGGAGAGAACGCTCTTTGTGGCATTGAGTGAACCCGAGAGCTTTGAGATGAGATAGGATGACATCCCTATGTCACAGTGCTAGCTCCCGCGACTGAGCTAAAACCAGCCAGTCGTCAATGTAATTCAAATGCAACTGCCCTGGAGTTGCAGGGGAGCCATCCATACATTTCGTTTATGTGCAGGGTGACAAGGCAATGCCGAATGGAAGAACCCGATACTGGTAAGCTTCCCCCTTGAAAGCGAACCTCAGGAATTTTCAGTGTTATGGCAGGATCTCTATATGAAAGTATGCATCTTTCAGATCGATCGTCATGAACCAGTCGTTGGACTGAATGTGAGATATAATTATCTTGATTGTCAACATTCTGAACATGTGCGTCTTCGGATGCAATCCCCCATCCCTTTTGGGAACTAAAAAATACGGACTGTAGTAGCCTGATTCTTTATCTGTTAGGGGGACACGTTCTATGGCCCCTTTAACCAGCAGAGCTTGTAATTCTTGTGCCAACAGATGTGCTCGCTCCGGTTCACGGACGTGAAGACCACGCTGTTTGCGAAGGGCGATATGCAAATTCAATCCTGTAGCCCTGATCTACAGTTCTTTCTAACCATGGCGAGATTGCAAGGTGGCCCTGTGAGGGTGCCGAAGGGGAGCCTCTAAATTCTCTTTGAATTTTATGCACCCCTCCCTGGGGGTGCACACCCCCACAGTCCCGGGCACACATGTCTCAGGATCTCTCCAGGATCGCGCCACAGGTCCGGCCCTCCCGAGGCGGCTTGAATGGCACAGTGGGCCTCTGCGAGGGGGGACGCGATTCGCCACACTCTCCCTGAGGACCTCACACTTCAGGTAGACTGGACCCACCCGAGACTATGTGCCTGGTCGGGACTGGGGTACTGGTCCGGAGTGGTAGACAGACACTCCAGACGCTTGAGCACGGCAGGGAAGATATCTCACGAAAATGTCTTCCTGTGGCACCTCACCTCCCGGAATCTGGTAACTATGGTATTGACCGCATCACCAAACAGTTGGGAAGGCGAGATTGGAGCATCAAGGAGGAACACCCGGCCCCTGTCCATGATGCCAGTGAGATTCAGCCACAAGTGTCTCTCCCTGGTGACCAGAGCAGCCATTGAATGCCATTGAATGCCATTGAATGCCATCTGCTTGGTAGCACAGAGAGACAAGTCTGTGGCTCAGTGTAGCTCTGAAAACGGCGTCTCATCAATCACCCCACCTGTGCTCACATCATCCAGGAGGTCAGCCTGGTACGCCTGCAGAACCGCCATGGTCCGCCAGCCTGACCTGCTGCCTGAAAAGCCTTTCCCAAAAGTGCAGATGTAAGTCTGCAAGGCTTGGTGGGGAGAGAGGGCTTTTTAAGTGCCGACGATGTCCCAGGGGAAATATAGCTCGCAAGCATCTCTTCCACCAGGGGCATCACCATATACCCCCGTGGTCTCGCGCCTACGATGGCCGAATAAATTGACGTCGATGGCACAAACACATGGGAAGAATGAGGTCTCTGCCACAACTGAGATAACTCAATGTGTAGATTCTCGAAAAAGGGGAAGGCCCGACTTTTGGGCTCATCCCCTCGGCCACCCGACAGGTATCTGTTGTCTAGCTTTGAGCATTTGGGTGTTTCTTGTTCCAGTGGCCAGTCGAGCTTGAGGCGGTCGACCGCATTTGTCACCGCGCCGATAAGCTCGTTAAGCACTTTCGCGTCGTGAGAGGTACGCCCCCAGGTGGCACTCTCCAACCCCGCAGAAACAAGGGATGTTTCATCCTCTGCCCGTTCCGAAGAGGTGCCAGGACACGCTTCGGCAGCAGATGCGAGGACGACACGGCTCAGCGAGCACACAAGAGAAACGGCCTCCATCTCCAGAGCCTTCGCTAAATCAAACCACAATCCCCAGTACGAGGGAGAGGCGGCTCCGTCTTTTTTAAAGAAAGAAAGCCGAGCACGGAGAACCCGGATGCCGAGCGCATCACAGAGTTCGCACTCTCCCTCTAGACCCAGCGTAGCATGTTAAGCCCCCAAACACTCAAAGCAGATTTCATGTCGATCCAGATCGGAGAGGGACCTCTCACAAGGAGGAACACATCTCCTCTCTGAATCAGACATGACTTATATAAGTAAACTTTTTTTATTTGTAATTATAAGATAAGGCTAAGTCACATCGCTTAGACACTTTAACTCTATATGGTTACTGTCGTATTCAAACCCCAAACTAATAAAAAAAAGTGTCTTCTCCATTTAAAAGTATTGATGAACAAGGCATTAATGTGATTTTAATGCAGTTAGTGTATGGTTTTGGTTGGGCAAGGCTTAACAGACGTAATTGCGCTTTCCAACATTTTGCTTTTCTTGATGTCAAACAAAGCACATGTGTAAGCACTCTACCACCGATTTTGCAAACGGGGAGGGGAGCAGAAGCTCATTTGCATTTAAAGAGACACACACAAAAACAGCGCATTTTCTATTGCAGCCACAAATGGCCATGTTTAACATATTGTAATTATAGATATGTGGTGTATTTTGAGCTGAAACTTTACAGAGACATTCTGGGGATACCACTGACTTTATTTACATTGCAGAAAACTCCTGGATTTGCGGCCATTTAATAATTAAATGAGAAAGAGGAAAATTATGCCAGCTGGCCACATTTTGTTTGCATGGTACCGATTTACTTATTCAAATCAAATAAATTCTATACTATTTCCGTGCACAAAACACATTGAATTTCTTTTACACGCACACACACACACACACACACACACACACAAACACTCTCACACACACACATGCTCACCTCCTTTCTTAAGCTGTTTGCATTCCTTGTCAATCACTGTGAAAATAGGAAATGGGTCTTTTTCATTGTGTCCCTGCTTCTCTGAAATTGTGCGCTCATCTATCTGAAGAGAGAACATGTTTCAGTGTGTTATACTGGTGAGACCTGATAACACATAAAGAAGTGTCACCAAAGTGCTTTTAACAAAAAAAGGTTTAAAAAATGGTATAAAGTGATGGATAAGATGTCTTAAGCTTTGTTTCTTATGAATGTAAAAAAAATGTTTCCTGATATTTTTTTATTTATTTATCTAAAGTCTCAGACTTTCGGACCTCACAGCATTTGATGAAGAATATTATAGATCTGTGATATTTTGTGAGTTAAATATTTAAAAAAAACTGTACAACTGCAACTTGTTAGGAATACTACATTTGTTGACAAAATGTTTATCTTTTTACAGTAAATACCCATATGCTTTAAGCACTACTAGTATATCTTATTTTTTCCTCATTTGTGAGTCGCTTTGGATAAAAGTGTCTGCTAAATGACTAAATGTAAATGTGATAAAGGACACGTTCCACTTAATTAAAATATGCAAAATGTCATGCCTTTAAAGACTGAAAGTGATCATGTCTACTGAGGGATTTTATGTCACAAACCTCCTTCACAAATGAAGTGACAATCAGCACCGCCCAAACATCAGTTAAACTGAAGATGTCTTTCTCTTTGTAATATTTCTTCAGTTTGGAGAACGTTTCACTCCAGCTCACAGCAGGACCTTTGAGTCTGTCGATGATCTTCTCTCTCACTGAGTCCAGTTTGGTGGACCAGTCTGAGTCCTGATATAAAGACGCCATACACCTTCAAAGAAACAACACACAACTGATAGTTTATCTCATTTATGACCCTCATTTGTGCGTGCCTTTGTGAGTGTGTGTGTACCAGGTGGATCCAGAGACTCCGCTCAGATAGAGAACACAGTCCAGAAGACCCGTCTCTTTAAATCCATCCAGAGATCCCAGTAATCCCAGCATGGCTCGTTCTCCTCCTCCAGAACCCAACAGTGCGATCTTTGGCACTTTATCCTAAAACCCGGCCGTGAACAACATTCAGCGGTGCGGAAACATATTTTAGTTGAGCTCAATCATTAAAAACGATTTCAATCAGATTAATCATGCTTTAATACAAGCAACATACACATGCTACATATAAACACTTAAACGTTTTCTCTTTTAAACAAAATTAAACACTGTAAACCCGGAATATTGCCAATACTCAAAAAAATGAAGGCAACTCGATGCTTTTAGAGGTTTAGAGTTTTAGAGGTTCTTGGTTTAAGAAAGCAAAACTTTTAACTTTTGATTAATGTTAAATAAAAATTCTGTCTGACAGTCACTCTGACTCAAAATAAACCATTTTATTACATTTCTCAGTTAGTCACAGTACTGAACTGAAGTGGTTGAAGAGGCAACTTATGAGCAGGAGCAGCTGATTCTGGGCTGTATATACGATGATACGGCGGATGTGTGTAATTACTAAAGCGAATAAAAAGCTTTTAGTCAAATATTTTATCAAACATCAGAGGTGTGATACTATAAAACACATTGGAAATATCTTTAGGACTTTATTACTACCTTATCACTGTATAAACACCGATCTGCAGCAGCGTTTACGTTCGTGCCACTGCTAGAGAGGTTCTCGTTCTCAAGTCAAGAACCGGTTGCAACAGCTTTCGAATCAGCAGTACACGGAACCGAGAGCCATTTCCTTTGGACACGTTCGATTGAGAACCGATGAGCTGGATAGTGACTGAGCATCCGTGATTAACCCTTAGCTATCGAACAGTGTGGACAACTGATGCTGTCCTTGTAACACTCCAGCTGTCCCCTGGCTTTGTTCCCCATGTGTTTTGCCTTGTTCATTGTTTTCACCTGTACCTCGTCATTGTTCCCACACCTGATTCTATTTTCCCAGAGTGTAACCCTATGTATTTAAGCCCTGTGTGTTCCTCAGTTCCTTGTAGGTTATTGTATTGTCAACCTGGTTGTGTCTTCTCTGTTCTCCTGCTCCTGTGTTTTTGTTTCATTAAACCTATGGATTATACCTGTTGCGTCTCCGGTTGTCTTCATCCGTGTTGACTTGTGACTTGTGAATAACCGACCCTTTCTAAATATTTACAGCTACGCTTTAAATGGGTCCTACTCTCCGAGCCGGTCCCGTCCGGCCTTCCAGAGGCGCTCCAGCTGGTCCCGTCCTGCCTTCCAGAGGACCTCCAGCCGGTCCCGTCCGTCCTTCCAGGGGCCCTCCAGCCGGTCCCGTCCGGCCCTCCAGTGGTCCCCGCGCCGGTCCCGTCCAGCCCTCCAGTGGTACCCGAGCCGGTCCCGTCCTGCCCTCCAGTGGTCACCGAGCCGGTCCCGTCGGGCCCTCCAGTGGTCCCAGAGCTGGTCCCGCCCGGCCCTCCATTGGTCTTCGAGCCGGTCCCGCCCGGCCCTCCAGTGGTCTCCGAGCCGGTCCTGTCCGGCCCTCCAAATGTCTCCGAGCCAGCCTGCCCACCGCCTGGACTCGGCCCCAAATACTTTTTGGGGCCGAGTCGGGCAGGATGGTTTCCCAATCGGCCGTCAACCTCCAGGCCTCCCGAGTGGCCGTCACTGGCCTAAATCCAGTTTTACGCAACGCATGCTGGGCACTGAAAATCCCCGTAAACCAGTCATGTTGAATTAACTTGTTAATGTTAAGTGACTCGACAATAGGTCCAATATTATAGGGTTTTGCGTACTACTCAACAATGTTTAGTTGACCAGTCAAACACTTGTTAAGTAAAGCTGACAGATCTACATTTTTAGTATAAATAACATAGTTAACTCATCCTACTTCAGTTACTTGGATTCTTTATGTACTGTGAACAAGGATGGGTTAAGCAAAACTAATAGCAGCGACAGTTCATTTCTTTGAGTGAGTCAGACAGATATATGAAGAATATCAACAGATATAACTGAATGAACCATATTACCTGACATGGTATCCCAAGCTTCTTCAGGCATTCTTGAACAGTTTGTTCTCTTCGGGT
The DNA here is from genome assembly GCA_008369825.1 of Triplophysa tibetana. NCBI lineage: Eukaryota > Metazoa > Chordata > Actinopteri > Cypriniformes > Nemacheilidae > Triplophysa > Triplophysa tibetana. The sequence continues at coordinate 31,075,326 of CM017901.1, forward strand.
TATAAACTCCTTCTCCTGTGTGTTCAGTGAATGTCCGATTCTCACCTCACTGCTACAGGAACCACACACACAGATACAGTCACTAATAAAATAAAAGCTTTCATTTGGAAAATCACCATTTGTGTTTTACACATTTGCATTTAAATATTCTAGATTTGAAAATGCATTAGTTTGCATTTAATTCTATTATGAATGACTCAGTACTTATGTGATCTGGATGTTTTCTGACAATCTGGTGTATTTACCTCTCCTGGAGTTTAAATGCTTTCATCTAGAAAACAGTAAACAGTCACTTGTGTATCAAACCGTAGAAAGAGCTTTTAGAAATAAAGTATTTCAATAAAAGGACAATTCGGAGTTAATGCTTATCAATTGCATGATTACAATATTTTTTTTAATATTTTAGCAGAATTTAGTGAATTCAAAAGAAAAGACTCTCTCTCCCTTACGACAAAAATGATTACAAACTGTACCTACAAGTATAATATGATTTTTAAAGAACACATAAAATCAGTATAAGTAAATACAACAGACCTGAGAGGAAAAAAAGTCTACATTATTAATGGAAACTTCAATCTTTATTCAAAGCCCCTGCGGGCAATATAGATGCAGTAGTGCAGCCAAACATATCAATTACATACAGATTTACATAGAATACACAGTACATACTAATAAATATGCACAATGAAAATATAAAAAATACAAGAGAGAACCTTAAGAAATGTAGTAAGACGTTGAGCATGTGATGTGATGATATGAAATCTTACACAAATTATTTTAAACTATTATCAAGTTATAAATCCTTTTGAATATGTAATAAATGGCCCTTCAAGTTATCAGTTTATTGATCCGAATATTATTTCTTTGATTTATCGTTTTGAGAAAAACTGTATTGGATTAAAAGCAAAACTAAATATAACTGCAAGCAGTAATCATCGGGTTCGAGCAGTGTAAGGGGACTAAGGTCGACTGAATTCGCTGACTATGGTCAGGAATCGCACCATAAGACATCCACAACAGATGACACTTACCCATAACCAGAAAAATGAAAGAAATGGTCAGCAACGGTTAATACAGACCACGCATGCTTATAGTCATATGCAAAAACAGGTGTAAACCGATAAAACGTAAGGGACGAGTGCATTGAACCAATTCCCATGTCTCTACTATGTTCTGTTCCAGAGATATAGGTCTAGCTTAATGGTTGCCAAGTTAACCTGTTTAGTTGCTATGGATGTGGCATGGCACCTGCCATACATTATGATAGACGTGTATAAAAAATTAAGGCTTAAGGCCAGGAGCATCTTATATAGATACATTGATTCTTATTCATAATATTCTAGAGTGCCGTGCCATTTAAATGGTGCTTATTTTGTACACACATACCTCACATAATACAGTATATCCCATTTTGATGTTTGGGTGTTGTATATATATATATATATATATCAACACAGCATCATAAAAGCAGCCAGACATGTGCTATATTTATAGATGTGTAAATATGGAGCAACGTTAAATGTGTAATACATTATATTTCTGACACTGTCTTCCTGTGAGACACGTTTCATTCAACAGACCTTCAAGACCATGAGACGAATAAGCCCAGTGAGTGTCGTTTCGATCAGCCTTTGTTAAGCCTTTGTTAACCCTTCGGGCTCGAACCCTAATTATGTATTGTAGTTTAACACTATTGAAAAGATTTTCTTGTGTCCCACCACATTATCTATATATAATCATACAACACACTATTGTGAATTTTGAAAGAATTTTATACTTTAAACATAAAGGCAAACTTACCTCACAACTTTAATTCTGTAATAGCGAATGCCTAAAAACCCCATTTAGTAATGACATCATTGATATTAATGCTTCTAACAAAGTCTGGATGCTTTATTTATATAAATGTTGTCATTTAAATTGACATTTACACATGAAATTACCCACCCTGAAGTCAGTTACAATAAAATGATGTACAGAGAATTCAATATACTCACTGTTCCTGTAGAATCCTGAAATCTCAACAGCAATGAAATCAACAATAACGATACAAACACTCCGACTGAACTTGAGACACTTTATAGAGTTCTGAAAGTGAATAAATCAAGCCAATTTTTACATCATCATTGGGTGTGGTGCTGTTTGCCAGTGAAACAAAAACACCACAGTGACCTCGAAGTTTTAACATTCCTTCCTTGTTAATTCAGTAATAAATAACAGATGTTAAGAAGAGGAAAAAGGAAGATTTTGTTATAACAATAATTCATATTTTTGATCTGCTGTAAAGTCAGTTGATTCTTTTTCAACTCTGTCAGATGGAGATGTTGTTTGTATACAATCAAATAAATATGTAATCCTAAAAAAAATGATTTGTTGACATAACAAGTCAAATGGTTACATTGGTATAGTTAAGATATAAAGACGTATTAAAGGAGTTGTGTATTTCTGTAGTAAGATGACAGTATTAGTAAAGAATGTGTTTCAGATGAAATGTTAATGTCATTTAATATATAAAAGCACTAAACAGCTGTTGAAAAATGTGCAGTACAATTAAGCAATACGATCAGACATGTTAACTACTTAAAATAAGATAAAACAAAACATACAATGATAAATGAGATGACTTTGTGTCACTTGTTATAAGCTTTTTCAAACAGATACGACTTCAGTTTTGATTTAAAAGTACCTACAGTTCTGGCAGTCTTGATAGACACTGGCAGACTATGCCACAGTTTGACATGGCTTCTGCCAATGCTCGGTCACCTTTAAGTTCTAATTTTGTTCTTGGCACCACTAATGATCCTTGATTTGATGATCTCAGGGACTTCCCTGAGTCATATTCCACGACCAGTAAGATATGAAGGTGCCAAGCCATTCAGTGCTTTATAAACCATTAAGAGGACTATAAAGTTGATCCTGCAGCGGATCGGCAACCAGTGTAAAGACATTAACGTCGGTGTGATGTGTTCATATTTTTTAACCCCAGTCAGGAGTCTGGCTGCTGCATTTTGAACAATCTGAAGTCTAGCAAGTAATCCTTGGATTATCCCTATATAAAGTGTGTTACAATAGTCGAGCCTTGAAGAACAGTAATGAGGGCATGAATAGCCCTATCGAAGTTCTTAAAGGACAGAAAAGACTTTACCTTTGCCAGAGCTCTTAGATGAAGAAACTGGACCACAGAGCTGACCTGACAGTCGAACTTCAGGACACTATTCGAATAGACTCCAAGATTTTTTACAGAGGGTTTTACATATGGGGAAAGATGGCCAAAATTAAATTTAGTTTTTTGATTGAGTGTGTCCAAATATGATTATCTATGTTTTATTATCATTTAAATTTAAAACGTTTACAGCCATCCAGGCCTTTAAGTAATTAATGCAGACTAGTGGAGAGTCTAAACAGTGTTTATCTTTTTTTACAGGGAGGTAGATTTGAGTGTCATCTGCATAGCAGTGAAAGTAAATGTTGAATTTCTTGACAATTGAACCTAAGGGCAGAATATAGATGGAAAATGACATTGGAGCCAAAGTGGCACCCTGGGGGATTCCACTCGTAAGTGGCACTGTTGTCATGATTCTGCCTCATGTCTTTTGGCAGAGTCATGCCTTTGGTTTTGTGTGGAGAGGAACATACTATTGTCGATCATGACTTAATATGCGTTTTCTCCAGTCTCCTCTTTGGCCCCGCCCCTCTCATTCCTCGTATAGCTTTCCACCTGTGTCTCATTACCCACACCGGCCCATTGGTATCCTCCTTTGTTTGTCTCCCTATATGATATCATAATGTCAATTTTCCTATGCTCGTTCGTTGTGCTTACTTGTGCTTGTATGCATGTTCGCCTTTTTTCTTGCTATTGCCTTGCTCGTGTCTCTGTTACCCTTCATTGTGGCCTACCTTGCCGCTTGTCAGGATGGTAATTAAACTGAAACCAGTTTAAAGCTTTCCCTTTGACACCAGCGCATTTCTCCAAAGGGACAACAGGACAGCATGATCAACTGTGTCAAAGGCAGTGCTTAAAGGAGTCATTTGCTGGAAATACTTGTTTTCCTTTGTCTTTTGTGTGTTATAAATTGCCCATGCATGTATTAGACATGTGAAATTGCAAAAATTTAAGTGTAAAAAAAAGAGATGCATTTTATCTTGAAGCGAATGCTCATCCAGACCTGCCTGAAACGCCTCTTGTAACCACACCCCCACAACTTGATGTCATATTTGAAGAGGCGTTACATTTCCGTGCAGTTTTCAACCAATCACTATGCACTAGTGACCTGGCCAATCATAGCACACCTTGCTTTTCAGAGCGATGAGCTTTGTAAAATATCAGCCTGTTTCAGAGAGGCGGAGCAAAAAGGAGAAACAAACATGCACGGTATGATGAAAATACAACGTTTTTTAACCTAAAATCATGTATACACATTGTATTACATCTAAAGCAAACAACAATATTCGTTTTAGCCGAGTCACATGACCCTATTAAATCCAAAAGCGCAAGCACGACCAAACTCCCGGAATCCACAGTTCTCAGGACGTAATTTATCACTTTAACAAGTGCTGTTTCTGTAGAATAATATTTTCTGAAACCGGATTGAAATACTTCAAAAATCTCCAGGTAATTTTAAAGTTGCTGAAAGACTGCCCTATCTAATAATTTTGAGATTAAATAAAGTTTAAAACTGGTATAAAATTTGATAAAATTGTAGGATCTAAATTTGGCCGTTCGAGGAGAGGTTGAACGGAGGCATGTTTCAAATAATTGGGTACAATTGCAGTTTCGAGACATTTATTTATAAACGCTTAAAGGCCCTATCGAAATTAAAACGTTTTAACAAGGCGGGGAGGGTTTACATCAAGCGAGGAACCAGTGGGTTTCAGTTTATTTACAATTTCCTGCAATGACGAGAGAGACCTTGTTTACCCATGGCTCAGATTTAGTTTTTTGATGTTGCAAATCGGAGACTCCCAGAAGCACACTAAATGCTGTGGAGAACTCCCCGCTGGTTTTAGGTGTCAATATACGAGATCGGTTTAACAGTGCTAGCTGTCATGGTTCCACTATCATGTCATGTTTTATTCCTGTCTCAAGTGGAGCCGTGGCATTGCCTGATGGTTTCATGTGGGGAGAGACGTTTTTGACCCTTGCGGTCTTCCATACTCTCCCCGAGTCGCGTCATTGTTCCCTACCCTCCTGTTTCCTAGTTTGTGTTAATTACCTTCCCTATAAAGAGTCCTCATGTTTCTTTGTCTCGTTGCTCGTGCATTGTTCTTACCTGTATGATGTACCTGTTCATGTTCCGTACCTGTTCTCAAAGTAAGTCTAGTTTAGTCAGTGTAAGTGTGTTGTTAGTCAAGTGTTTGTTTGCATAGTTTAGTTAGTCATTGTCTTCGTTTAGTTATATATATCCTGTCCTGTTTTCCCCCTCGTGGGTTTTTGTTTTGCCTGTTGTTTAGTGTTTTATTTGTAAAATAAATCATTGTTACATCTACCGTCTGTGTCTGCCTGCATTTGGGTTCTCACGCCATGTCTCACCTTGAGAATCATGACAGCTAGCCATATCTAATATAAAAAGAATAGAAAACAAGATATCCCTATGGTTAGAGATACAAAAGTTGCCCAGTTCTAGATATTCGAGGGATACACCATGCGTTAACACAATATCTAGTGTATGGCCTTGTAAATGTGTGGGGCCTTTGACTCTCTTAATTAATTCAAAGGAGTCAATAAGGCTGGTAAAATCATTTGCACATGAATTTTCTGGACAACAAACATGGTTGTTGAAGTCTCCCAAAATGATCACTTCATCAAATTTCAATAGAATGTCTGCCAGAAAGTTCGCAAATTCGTTCAGAAAGTTTTTGTTGGCTTTAGGACGGCGTTACACTATGACAATTGCCACAGTAGTATCTATTTCAAGTTTCAGCAATTGTAATTCAAAATTGCTAAAAGTATGGGTCGTCAGAATGTTACACCTTAAATTGTCTTTAAAAATAGACAGCAAGCCATCTCCCCGACCTGGTGTACAGGTGTCACGGTTTGAACGGGAAGTAGAACCCAAGTGCAGGCAGGCACACGGACGGGGTTAAATAGAATATTTATTAAATACAAAACAAGACAAAAAGGCAAAACAAAAACCCACAAGGGGGAAAACAGGAGAGGATAATAATAAACTGAAAACACTTTGGATAACACTAAACTAGACTTACAAGACAGGAGGTAATATTTAACAAGGAACATTGACTTTCTGAGTGCAAATGGAAGGGATGACTCTCAAGACAGGATTCCAGAACAAAGTACAGCTTTAGCCAACATGGACAGGGTACAAGGAACGGGGTACAGTACAATCCACAAGCACAAGACAAAGAACATGAGGATGATTTAAAGGGTGACAAACACAGTATGATTAACAAGAGGCAGGTGTGGGTAATGAAACACTAATGGGAAAACTAACGAGAAAAAAGGGCGGGAAACACTGACGAGACACGGGGAGAGAGAGAGAGCATCTCTAAGGTCCAATCTCTCTCTCCACAAGGAACCTTAGACTATGTCATGGCTCCGCCCCAAGACCAAGAATTAACAAGATAAGATGGCGGAACCATGACAACGGGGGCAGTTGGAAGATATACAGCCGGTGGAAGAAGTTTGGAAAGCGGGCTCGTGTCCTCGGTCATCAGCCAGGTATCGGTGATACATAATGTATTCAGACCATGTGTGATGAAGAAATCGTTCACAATGAAGTCTTATTGGTCACCCATCGTTTATCAAGGCAATTTGCATATTCATGGGTTCATCGTTTACTTGTGGTGCATGACGAAATGAATGTAGATGTCGTAGATCCACACTGCCATGACGAATACGAGGTGGCCGGTACAGGGAAGGTTGTGCTGACAGACCTGTTATGACGAGAACAATCCACCCGTACGATGGTTCCCGGGAACGCCAGCAAATACTCAGATTTCCAACAATTTCCCGGCTAAAAGATTGCTGCTCCCACTGAGCCCTCGACACTAGTTTGACGGCCACACCACCTCGCTTTCCGCGCACTCTTCGACGCCTCCGCCCAGGAAGACTACAAGGCCTCTGCCGAAGATATGCAGGGATCGATCCAGGGAAGCGCGGGGGAGCATAGTATATCCTTTTTGAATTCCATTTTGGGCTACCCCAGCTGGGTTCTGTCCCCTGTCCCCCCTACTCGGGCTGACGTATTTTTTCACATGTTGTTCTACCCACCGTTGAGACCATGTTGGTGTCTCCACATGTAACCTCCCCTTGTGGTAGGATGTGGCCTCCATAACACACTCTTCAACGAGGAGAGCAGTGTTTCTTCAGTGTTCCTTATGGCACCAGGCGGCATCTCGCTAATAGAGAGGAATGGCACTGTCGGTGACGGCCGTCAGTACTAGCCTCTCAGGGTATGCTTCTAAGTATTGATTCTACTGGAAGATTCCACTCGCAGTAGCGCTCACTTGGGACTCACTTGTCTAGTTAGTGTCGCTCCTCTTGAGGTCGTGAAATGGCTCGGCGCCGTGGCATGTAAAGATAGGTCCCCATTCTGTCTCTCAACAAAACGTTGAGAAACCCACTGAAGGGGAACGTCCTGATGTAGGGAACGAGACATTGTGTCTTCATGCCACAAAGCTTCGCTGACCCACTGCAACTACCGAGAGATATCTCTCAGGTTCCTCAGCCAAAAGGATGAGTGAATGGCCGTTGCCACATCCCTTTTATACCTGTAGGCACGGGGCGGGGACTTTCTGAGATGCATAGTAACAGGAAATGATTTTCTGCTCCAACTAAGTTTTTAACTTTCCTTCCTTGTCATTTTTTTAGTAAATCACAGATTCTTAAGAAAAGGAAGGTAATTAGTACATGAATCTGTTTTAACGTCAGTTGATTCTTTTTCGACTCGTTCTCACTCTTCCTGTATAATCCTGAAACCTCAACAGCAATGAAATCAACAATAACAATACAAATCACTGTGACTGAACTTGAGACACTTTATAGTTCTAAAAGTGAATAAATCAAGCCAATTTTACATCATTGGGTGTGGTGCTGTTGGCTAGTCAAACACAAACACCACAGTGACCTCGAAGTTTTAACTTTCCTTCCTTTTCGTCACCTCAGTTGATTCTTTTCCAACTTTGTCAGATGGAGATTTGGTGTGAAAACAACCAAATAAGTCTGTAAACAAATCATGAAACAACATTAAAATAATACTCAATGTGCATAAAAATATATATTGCAAATGTAAAGAGTTTTGTGTGTACTGTGAACTCAATATAACAATTCAAACCCATCAGACACAACATCTGACAGAGTTGACTTGTCATTTTTCTGTCATAACCATATGTTGTAGAGTGGAGTGCTTTTTCTTCAGTTTAGGCTACTTTAAACATAACAGAATTGTAAAGATTTGTTCCACAACTATCAGAAATGATCACATTGGAATGACATTGATGTGTCCCAACCTGTGACTTATGATGTTAACATTTTCATTTTCATAAGAATCTGTTATTTATTACTAAATTGACAAGGAAGGAAAGTTAAAACCTTCGAGGTCACTGTGGTGTTTGTGTTTGACTGGCAAACAGCACCACACCCAATGATGATGTAAAAATTGGCTTGATTTATTCACTTTCAGAACTCTATAAAGTGTCTCATGTTCAGTCGCAGTGATTTGTATTGTTATTGTTGATTTCATTGCTGTTGAGGTTTCAGGATTCTACAGGAACAGTGAGAACAGAGTCGAACAAGAATCAACTGAGGTTAAAACAGATTAATATACTAATTACCTTCCTTGTTCCTTTTCTTACGAATCTGTGATTTATTAATAAAATGACAGGAAAGGAAAGTTAAAACCTAAGTTGGAGCAGAAAATCAATTCCTGTTACTTTGTATCTCAGAAAATCCCCGTCCCGTGCATACAGGTATAAAAGGGATATGGCAACGACCTTGGCTTATTTTCTGTGAAGAACAAACTGTTTGTATATCAGGACCAGTTTTCAATGACCGCACACTGTTCACCCCCCTACACATTTACATAACATACAGGATTATCAGGTCAACTGGACCCAGGGCTTATAAAATTGTGGAAACTGTAAGTTCTGTGTATCTTTATTGAGTGCTCTTCATGCCTGGGCCTCTTTTTAGTATCTTTGTTTGTGTGTGTGTGTGTGTGCGAGAGAGAGAGAGAGAGAGAGAGAGAGAGAGAGTGTGTTCGAGAGTGTGTGTAAGTGAGTTGACCATTAATGCTATTTAGACTGCTTATAATTGGGATGAAGTAAACATATTTTAATTATTTTAACATGAAGTGTTTGTTTGTGTTGAATTAAAAACACAAAATTGCAGCTGGTCCACTAGACCCCACAAGTAACAAAAATATGAACATCACACAAGGGTGAGTCAGAGGTGTTGTTAGGGTGGGAAAGGACGGGAAACATGACTCACCAGTGTTCTGAGGTTAAGAAAGGAAAGTAATAAATTCTACATCTGCCCAGCGCAAAATAAATTCCTGTTATCTTTAAGGCAGCTGCAACTGAGGAGAAAGAAAGATTTTTCCACTGTACACTGTACACAGTTATGACAGAAATACATATATGAGTGCCAACTTTGTCAGATTTTATGTCTGACAAATGATATCCAAAAAACTCTATAACTAAAGATAACTACAAAGCGCTTTAAACGTTTGTAACAATATTTTATGAATATGAATATTTTAAGAATACATTTTACATAATCATCTATTGTGTAGTGTCATTTATGTTTTATATATGTTTTTATTATATTATTAAATGTATATATTGTTCGACAAGTTTCTGGAAAGCTGCTTTGTTACATGCTCTATTACAAATACAATTTAAAGTTTCACATCCGGAATCCCAGGAAAAGTAATAGAGCTACAAATAGATGATCTCTTCCACTGCTCGATTAAGTGAATTTAGTTGTTCTCATAGATAGCTTCTTATGCATTGCTTATGCAGCGACATGCATCATCAAGAAAAAATGTATTGACGTTTGCACTGGCAGCTTAGCTCACCACTATCAGCCATGGAACGGACATCGAGCACAGGGACAATTCCAGGTGCCCTGGAATCATTGGACTAGTCATACATTTATAATATTAATTTAATTATTTAAATATTCTACCCGATCTCCTTTTACAGTCTATCTAGAGTTCGAGTTTATGTTTGAATTTGGCTTGCTATCTATACGCATCCATTACTTTTTACTTGCATATGATATATTAACAACAAGTCATTTTGCAGCATTTAGCATTTTTATTCAAATTAACTTAAAAAGAGTTCAGGGATAAGTCATACAGGAGCAAAACAGTATTAGTTAAGATCGTGTGGGTAAATTTCTTTAAATAATATCTGTAGCTTGCCAAACACAAACATAAAATCGTGCTATTGATAAGCAGCATCTTAAGTCATCAAATAATGGTTTCGGGGATAAGAAAAAATGGATACATAACAGTGCTTAACTGAACCATACTGTTTATTGAGTTTCAAAATAAAATAAGTTAATTTCATGAAGCTATTTAAATGACAAATGGGATGGTACAGTATATGATTAAATGTGCCAGAAAACAATATAACAAGATTTTAAAGCATTACATTAGGTTCATACACCATCACAATAAACTTAACGATTCAAATGAAACATTTTATTAAATAAAACTAAATAGGAAAAAAGCAATAGATATCCCTTTAAACCTGACTAAATGAAAAAGTAGTGCAAACAGATATAAGAACAAGCCATGAACTAATTTTATCAGAACGTAAAATAATCTGCAATATAATAACATATTAAAATAAGTATCTTCTTAAAAACGTAATTGTAAAATATTTTGTAAATGTAGGATTTAAATGCTTAAACTTAAACAAACCAATTACCACTTAAAGGTACAGTGTGTAGCATTTTGAATATAAATAAAAATTAATTTTTTTCTCATTTAAAATATAATTAATAACTATGTTGTAAACGGTGAAGAAATACCTTACAAAATGAACCGAAATGTATATATTACCTTACAATGAGCCATTTTATGTATATACCGCGGGCACACCCTTACATGTAATATATCAAATTGCACAGCCATGTTTCTATAGTATCACTACACGGACAAACTGACCGCGTTTCGTAAAACGAAGGATGCGCGGGACTAGTTCTTCTTCTTCGGCTGTGTTAAGGCTGTGTTAAGGCAGCAGCTTGCAAAGCCACTACATAGAAGGATTAGCAGAAGAAGAGGAAGAACAATAACACAATTTACTTGTCGTGTTTTTTATTAGAAATAGAAACGGTTCTTTGTTATTTGCGCTAATGGCTGACTACACATACTCTGCACACGAGCCGACAGGGCGTCAATCTGTGTCGTCAAAAAGAGAAAATACGATGCAGCAAGGCGAAGTTGAGACAAAAAACCGCAGAAAACCTGAATAAACATCAGCGTGGCTTTTCCACGGAGGGCACTGAAGCAGGAAATGGGTTTGCTAAGTGACGCCTAAGTTGGCAGGTTTCTGCTGGACCGGTAAGTTTGTCTAATTTCCGCTATATAAGTGAACTGTTTGTTTGATAGCTTTAGCTAATAGATAAGCTGATCATCAAGAGAAGTCGCGTTTTTCCTTGTAAATTTTTAGCATCTGTAATTGTACTATAATTCCTTGTTGCATGGCCGTGTGCAAATCAAGTTAGAAATCATGTTTACAATCATAATTTGCAGAAATCGGGTGTAAGTTATATTTTAATTCTGCTTAGCTTCCACATCCTCTCTTGTGCGGTCCTCACGGGTAACGTTATCTCCTCTGCCCCTCCTCGCCCTGCCTGCATCTCCAACACCCCTACCTCTCCGCACCCTACCTCTCCCTCTTACTACCTGTGTTAAGTCCTCTGGTTGACTCTGAAAAACGTCTGCTAAGACTTTCGTGGTTAGATTGAAAGCCTTTAGCATTAGCAAGCGGTTCAATAGGCTGTAAGTTACGAACCAAGTTACCGTGCCAAAAAATGCTATGCAAAATAAGCGAATAAATCACTGACACAATGTTAAACAAGTAACAATAATATTCACTATAATGAATAGAGTAAATGATGAATTAAGTAAATTGAATTTATAAATTTTTCTTTGTAAATAAACCTCGTCACCTTACTTGCAAAGGTTCCTCTCTGCTGTCTCAGACGACGACATCTCTGTCCTGTTTACGTAACTTCAGTCTGTTGTTGGCCTGTGAGACGTGGATTACAATTATCAACACCAGATCATGGCTGCTTTCATTTACGGAACCCTTTTGTCCTTTGACGGCAACCGTAGCTTCTCTAATGGGAGGGGGGTGGCGGAGTTGTAGGTTGCAATTTCCTACATCACCAATAGTGGCCTCTGAAACCTACACACAGAACCTTTAAAAGAGATATATCAACGGAAATAATTATGACTCTGAAATCTCTGAGGTCAGAACGAAAAATAAAGCCAATTATAGCCTATAAGGCTAAATGAACGAATGAATAAAAAAACAAACTGAAATACTGCAACAATAAAGACACTTAACTAACTCACGTCATTGTGTTTCCTCCTACTTATGTTTTAAGCCTATGTGAGAAATACGCCAGGACATCCTAAAATTCTTATTGTGCCATTTTGTGCTTTTTGCGTTCATATTAAGGGCTCTACCGCATTTCTGTATAGCCTACGCTTTATTAAAAAGGTGTAGGCTATGCTACTTTTGGTCATCTGGTCTGAAGATAAAGCAACATTAAGCATTTTAGCAAGGTACACAGGCCGTGATGGCGTGGTCCGTGGACGCTAAAGGGATAGAGGCTACAAGCACTTAGCAACCTTACAAGCTTATAACGTTTTTGTTCCACCATGCCACCATGTATGTTGCGGATATTCAGCAGAATGTTGGCATCTCATTCAGTCAGCATTAGTGTATAGAGGGTAAACTGGATCATTAAACTGAACTGTTTACATACATTTGAGACACCTTGCGTTGAGGTGTACAGGTTAGAGGTCCTTGTGGGTCCCAGCGGCTTCGGGTCTTAAACGTTAACAAAAGGTCGTTTCCGATATGGCATCGGGTCTCTGGTAATTTAAAATGAATTTGCTTTAACAAATATTTGTTACACCAAACTTTGAAAGACATAATTATGTTAATACCGTGAGTGATTGACATTTTTGCATTTCATTAAAGGGGACATTTCATGAAAAACATACTTTTTCCATGTTTAAATGCTAAAATCGGGTCTCTAGTGCACCTGACAACTCAGAAAACGTGAAAAAAAGACAAATCATGAACTTTTTTTATGTGAGCCTATCTCTGCAAGCCTTTGAGAAATGAGCACTTCAGAAATCGCACTCTGACTAACGTAAGTAGCCGTTCTTATCATAATTTTTCCACCCCTTGTTCTGAACGTGTCTAATCGCGCCGCCGCCATTGTTGTTTTCACACTTCACTTCTCGTTTGGTTCTCAGCGGAGGCGGTCGCATTTTTTCACTCCCCGTCCTTGCCCTTTTTTCCCTGCTTTGTCCCCTGTCTCGTCTCGTCTCATCTATTGAGAGACTCTCTCTGCACTGCTCTCCAAACTTGGAAAATTATGGATCCGATCAACTGGTTTCTCAACGCAATTGACACCATTTTCTCGACGCGAAACTTGGGTTCGGGGGAACCTGTCTGCCCTGACGGAACGTTCGCAGCTGGCTACACGATGGACGCGTGGGAGAGATGGCGGGTCGTGTGTCTGGCGGCTCTTTCCGTGGAGGACATCAAAGATATCTACCTATTCGGAACCATGATAACAGGTCTTGTGCTGATTGGATTAGGCTTTGCCCTGGGTTATCGAAGAATTCATAAAACGGGAACAGCTGTCCGAAGCCTCACAAGGCTGCCCGTACCGATTGAAGCTGTGGGAAGAGCGGTCAGAGACTGAGACTATTAACCGCCATATGAGATCCTCACGGCTTTGCCAAGAAAAATTGATGGTATCGGAGATCAGAATGGACAATGAGGGTTGCCGTGACATATTGGAATACGGTTTCTCGACTAAACAATCGCAATCTTATCTTTTTCGGCTCCCCGGAAACAGCACTGGCCTTGGCCAAGGCCGCAGCTGGAAAATCAACCCTGTGAAGAGCCAGGAATCCAGACTGGAATTCTTCATTAATGTCATTCCTTTGGAGGAAGGAGCATAATTGAGTTGAAACTACTTTTTCCAGAACTTTAGATATAAAAGGTAAATTCGATATAGGCCTGTAATTCCCTAGTTCTCTAGGGTCGCCTTTCGGTTTTTTGACAAGGGGCCTTATAACAGCCACCTTAAATTCTTTAGGCAAATGTCCTAATGTCAGAGATGAGTTAATAATACTAAGAAGAGGATCTATAATTTCTGGGAGCATTTCTTTCCGTAGTTTAGTAGGTATAGGGTCTAGATTGCATGTTGTTGATGCAGATGATCTAATGATTTTAGACAGTTCATCGTGATCTACTGTAGAAAAGAATTGCAATTTCTCCTTAGGGGTGCTGTAGTTAGTTTCCTCTCCTTTAACAGACAGCAACTCAAGCAGTTTGTGGCACATTTATGGAAACGAACACAGTATGCAACAAATGTTTGTATCTTTGCGCTCAAAAAACATATTACAGCTGTATGATCCATAACGCTGTGAGGTATCTTGCTTGGCTGCTGGCTGCACGAGACATTTCGGGTCTAGTCTGGCTCTAAAGAAAGTGCTGTCTATTTGTATCTGGTCAATTTTATCTGGCCTGCTCAAGAAGTTCGCTTGGCTAAAAGATCAGATTTTCTATTTTGTATTACCAAAATAAAAACGACGAACGTTTCCACAATTCCACAACTTCCAGCATTTTCTGAGAGTCGCAAATTAAAACAAGATCATGTGAAGAAAATAAAAAGAAAGTCTGTAGAGATTGCTGCTTTGTCATATAAAGAAGCACATACTTGGAGAGTTGCTTACGTGTTGAAATCGGAGCAGTTATCAATAAGATGCTGGTTGAGATCGCAGTATTTGACCGCTTTAAACAGTTAAACACAATAAATCTCCTGTAAATGCTGATGATGCATAATATTTATGTGAACATGATGTGTTGAAGTAAAAAATAACCTAATTCCTTCAAGCCAGAGCAGGAGGGCAGTCAGCATAATTGGTCTAGACTGTGTCTGTGCAGACTACTGGCAGTGCAAGCGTCAGTTAAATTTCTGAAAATGTTGATGATGCATAAGAAGCTATATATGAGACCAACTAAATTCACTTAATCGAGCAGATGACTGGACTGTGTGGCAAACATACAGAAAGTATCTGCATTTATTGATTTGATCTTCAGAACCGACTTGCACCACCTGCTTGTGAAGCGGTCAGGCAGCAGGAAGAGATCATGCATTTGTAGAATCGGCGATCTATTGCGTTTCCTGGGATTCCCGGATGTGAAACTTTGAATTTCAAGCCGAATTTGAACCTGTCGCTACCCGATCCGTCCCGGAAACACGATTTGTTCCGCGCATGCGCGAAACTGACGCCACTTCCGGTTCATCCAGATTTTCCTACAGTCGACTCGATCCGTTCAGGTGTTGCTCGATTTGTACTGCAGTTAGATTTTTGGTGAAGAGTGAAGAGCAAATGTGATGGCGGTTTGGATTTTTTTTGCATTTGATAACTTAAATATAATCTCCTCAAAGTAGAAATTCCTGACAGCCCTACAGAGCGTTGGAAGGTAAAACGGGTGTCTACTAATTATACACTCAAAGGTAACAAAATAAATAGAGTGTGAATAAGGGAGGCAGGGATGGAGGGAGGAAGTGAGTGAACGAATGACTTAAGAAGAGAATGAACAAATGTATAAATATTGAATGAATTCAAAATGTAGCGGGTACGACCGAGGGAGGAGCCGAAGACAAGGGGTGTGGCTAGGAGAATAAAGGTGCCCGGTAGGAAAGAGTTGAGCGAGGTGTATGTTTCTGGCCGGCAGGAATGAAGGTGACACACCGACTCGCATGTTGATGTTGCGGTGCATAGTGCGTGTCTTGTGAAACACCCGGAAGCAAATATTGGAAAGGTAATTCGCCTGTTTATTAAATTTAATTGGTTGTTGGTTTTAATATGTACGAGAAGGTTTTAATGGTTGTGTACTATAGCTGTGTGACTTCCGAAGTGGACCGATGTTAATGCCGGAATCGGAGAAGTTGTTGGTGGTGACCATGTGCGAGGGTGCACATAGGCGGGTCTCATTGGACTATTGAGACGGGTACGAAGGGTTGTTTAATTGGGGAATGCGGGATGAGGGTTTTAATGTAATTATAATAAAGATGTGTTGTTTTCATTTGCAGTACGGCTACTTTGGCTCGGCAAGGCCTAACCGTTGCTCTTGTTATCTTGTTATTTTCTTATTTTTTGGTTTAGTGTTTCTTTTGGTTTGATTATGCTTTTCTAGTCCGCCTGATACGGTAGGGGGTATTGGCCTAGAGAGGAGGCCCAGGCGTGACTAGAGTGATTTTATGTTTGTTTGTTTGTTTGTTTGTTTGTTTGTTTATTTGTTTTATGTTGAGCACTGTAACAAAGAAATTCTGTGTGTTTCATAAATACAGACTTTGATTTTCAAAACTTTTTGTATGTTAAAGTATGCTAAAATATGTACAGCATAATATATAAATAAAACACACTTTACTGAATGGTGTCTAACAATTGTAAACTATTAAGTTAGATTTTTATTTTACAATTATTTAATTGGGGCAAAAATATTTATATTTTATAAATTAAAAATATTTCTCACTCATGACACATCAGTTTTTTATATTTTATTTTCATAAAATAAAACATTTCTAAATAAAAATAATAGACTATTTTCCGCTCTTAAAAGGGTAGTGTAGCCTATTCCTCGTTCAGCCCATTTCTCCAAACCATTACAGATTGTAATTTGTTTAATATCTTTTTATGTTAAGTGCAATTTTCAATTGCAGGTAGAGCATGTCCATTTCAGGCTGGTCTTTTTTCTTCGTGCCTTTGTGAAACCGCCTGCCAAATCTGGAGATGTCCACAAACGCTCCCGTGAGAGAATAACCGGCTTAAGGTGTTATCTCAACCCAGAATGAGTGATGTAACTATGTTCCCTTATTTATCATTCGCAGTGCCCTTCGAACTGAACATGTTTGCTAACTTCCCATTGTAATTGCTCTTAAAATGGTGAAATACTCCATCTTATCGTATTAAAGATAAGTTTTAGGAATACTGTTATTGTTCAACACAGTCTCATGGTCCCCCTTTTTTCGTGTCATCCAGCATGACTTTCAATCAAATGTATATTAATACAGGGATCTTTCATAATTATTCATATATATAGTATATACACATACACAATCTGATGGGAATTCATTCCTATTTTACAAGGTGTTCATTTGTGTGGATTCCTATTTCCTACGATTTCATTGGCTAGTTTTGTTATGATTTGACTTTCCCATGTCATGTCCATTTTAGGGGTGGGGTTAGCCATTTATCATTGTTTTGCCACCTGGTGAATTTTAGCCTTTGCTGCTGTGATTTCAGGGTTTGGGTGAACGAAGTAAGCTGTTGGTTAACCACATCCTTAAATATGTACGACTTATTTTGATATCAGGTTATAAAAAATATATACATGTAAATACACACACAGTCTGTGTATTCAAGGTCGTGCTCACTGACACCAAAAATGGGGATATTCTTGTCCATGAACACGAGTTAAAATATTCTGTCACTAGAGGTCGCCACTGTGGAGGAATTGTTTATTTTTATGCTTTTGCAAACTTGTGATTTACAAACTAATGTAAGAATATGTATTCATTATTTATATTAACAGAGGTGTGAGATTGTTTGTGCCTTTCTAGGAGTGTTTCATCTATCTCTTTGAATGTAGCAGAACAGAGGCCTATTCTTCTTGAATGAATGATATCTTGTGGTATTGAGAAGGGAAGATGTATATGGACTTGGAGCTGTATATGTGACCCTGGAAAACAAAACCAGTCTTATGGGTCAATTTTTCGATCTGAAAGCTGACTAAGTTGTCTGATTTATTGATTTATGAGTTGATAGAATAGGACAAAATCTGACTGAGATACAACCGTTTAAAACTCAGGAAAAAAAATATATGTTGAAAATTGTCGTTCAAAACTCAGGAAAAAGTTTATAGCCTAATGATTTTTGGCATAAAAGAAAATTCGATAATTTTGACCAATACAATGTATTTTTGGCTTTTACTAAAAAAAATTCCCATGCTACTTAAGACTGTTTTTGTGATCCAGGGTCACATTTAAGACTGAAACATAGCGTGGGAAAATGTAAAATTAGACTTGATTGGTGGAGAAGAGAGCACTTGGGATATAAAAATGGTATGCAGAGTTCCACTCTCTGCAGACTGATGATTGTCACTCTGTTTTGAGTTGATCCTGATCGCAAGGATCAATCAAAAAAATGTTTTTTTAAAGAAGATCTTGGTCTCATCTCTCAGAAAAGTTTCCACAACAATTTGCTGTCAGAAGTGCGGATCCCTCGACTGGAATTCCAAGACCTCAGGACAGACGGTGATTGATCATCATGGACCCAGGGTCCAACCCCTACCCCGTTAAGCCTTCAGGAACGAGGGGACGTCCGCTCTCCCGTGGACGGGGAAGAACAGCATCGGGATCCAAAAGAACTCGGGCAGTCCTTGAGACACAGCAGTTTGATCAATTAGATCTTATGGGTAAAGCCGAGCGTCTCATCATAAGCAGTGTCGCCTGGTACTATTGCTGAGACAAATTGAATATGTGTAGGCGCTTCCCATAAGGTGAGGAGATGGGTCTGTGTGGCAGCAAACAGGTAGCATTTTCTTATTTGCAAATGAGAAAAAAATATGTCCTAAAAAGCATCCTGGATATCGATCACTAAATTAAACACTATGGTTTCCTGTAGAGGGGACGCTGAACCTTTCTAAACTCCAGAAAGTGAATCATTCAGTGATGAAGCAAAGTAGTAGACGCTGTGCAGGATGTTGTTCTCTCACTGTGAACATTGTGAAGAAACTGAAAGAGGCTGTTTGTTGGTCCTTGTTGTTGTTTGTTGGTCCTGTGACCTGGACCTTGTGTTTTTGATTGTTTGCTGGATAAGGAATTTTGGATTACCCATAAAACTGCACTTTGCTCCGACCTTGCCTCCCAGATCCCCGTTTATTACAGATTTCAAATTTGGTTTCCATGCCACGAACTAGTGTGAGAATGGCTTGAGATGTAAACTACTTTTAGAGATCCTGCATTAAGTAGGTCCATTTCCCTTTAAATTTGACGCAATTATGCACACATCTGTGTGAGGTTGAGTGATTGTTTGTGTCTATTTGTGTTTTTTACTGGCTGTGCCAACAATAAGTTACACTTACTCATTTCTCTCAAACGTCACAAAATATCGAGCCATTTTAATAGCAGGGTTTTGACTGGGCAATGAAAAGCATCACAGGGATACTCCAGCCAATAATGAAATTTGTGTCATCATTTTGCCTGTGTAACGTATCTTGCTCACCCTTCCATATCTGTATAAATCTGTTGAACACAGATAAAGACATTTGAAATAATGTTAGCAAATGACAGATCTGGGACATCATTAAGTAACATAGTTGAAAAATGATTGCAAATTATAATTTCTTTGTTCTGTTGAACACAAAAGAATATATTTTGAAGAATGTAGGAAAGCAAGTTACCATTCCAAAAATACAATTCTAAGTATTTCTACTCTATGGTGGTCAATAACGCTAACATTCGTTAAAAAATATTTCTGTGTGAAATGTTTGTGGAACAACTTGGGGTTTAGTCCTGTCTACATCCAGTTTTTATTGATTTTAAGAATATGTCTGAATGACTTTATTTGCACAAGTATCAATCAGCTTTATCATTGCTCATATATTGATGGAACTGATGAGCCTTTAAAAATCCTTTAAAACAATATACTTACTGTTCTTGGATTGTCTTGAGTCTTCACCAGCAACACTGTCATCAATAACAACACAACTGTACTCCATCACCCACGTTCTGAAACTAGATTAATAGTCTTCAAACCTGATTTGCCAAAAAAAAGAACTTTAATATGACAAACTCATAGAGAAAGAGAGGCCTTAGAAGTGATGTACAGTAGTTCAACCAAAGATTCTGTCACACATTTACCCTGAAACGTGTTTATGACTTTTCACCTGCATTACACAAAATACGATTTCTCGGTAGTTTTGGGTTCAGTAGAGGACAATAATAGTCGCATCATTAGTGGGAGGCACCAGATTATCATCACCAGTGTGTGCCATACTCTTTTAGTTTTGTTTTTACTGAAATGAAACATCTCTATAAACGTTCTGTGGTTTATAACGCTGAGAAGCCCAGAACACTCCTACAGACAAAACTTAACAATGTGAGATTTTACTTTTTTTATTACAGATCCATCTTTCCGTACAATATGTCATTATACCAATGGTTGTGTTTCTGGTAAAAGAAACATCTTAAGTCAGAATGTATCCATGGGATTATGACAATTATTATGATGATGGTTTTAATTAGAGAGGTTATAAATGTGAACTAACTTAACTTACTGAATTTCCGTTTTTTATTTGAGTGATAATTTTGATTATTACACAAGAATCATCAATGGTGTCCTTTCAACCTTATTTGCCCTCAATTACTTTAGGATACTTTTCTGTCGTGCCTCATCACCCTCAGCTGTTATAAAATGCAATGTAACCCATTGTTTCACGGGGTTTATTGGTTTATAAAACGGTTCTTCCATATGCTTAGCAAGGTTTCATAAAATAAAGTAAATAAAATTATATTTAGGTTATGTGGTGCGTATTTTATAACGGCTTAGAATTCCGCTCAGCCAATCAGAATCAAGGATCAGAACTGACCGTTTTATAATTGGTCACTTAAAAACTGTGTCTACCTTTGATCTATATCCTGTTTGGTAAAGTCACGTTACTCATGGTCATGAGATAACGTTAAAGCATATAATATCATTGATTTTTTCGCTGGACTAATACATATAAATGTTGTTATACTTTCTATCACTAATTTGATACTGTAAAATATGCATATTTAATTACGATTATTATAACTATTTTCCTTTGAGATAAACTAATTCCTTGACTGAAATTGATGTCTTAAAGAACTATATTAATGGATGTGATCTTGATAGATCTGGTGGAGAATCATATTTGGTGAGCTAAGCTCATCATTATTTTAACATGCAGCTAAAACCGCTACAATTCATTCATTTCAAAAGAAGCAAATTAATGTTTTTAAATGGGTAATCCAGAGTTAAATAACCCGATTACTAGTCATCATTTTATTACTGCTTAACAAAACAGCGGCATATGAGAAACTCCAGAAACAGTTTCAACATGCTGAAGCTGAAGCGAAACATTCTGCTCTTATAATGGAAAACAAAATCACACTCAAGGAAAAAGTGAGTCATGAAGTGATGATAAAGGAAGAAATGATGATTAAATAACTGGGTTGTTCAGATTGGCATCAGTTGTCTTTCTATTTGTGCTTTCTATCGATGATCTTTTGAATCTCTTTCACCAGTTTCTCTTTGTTGTTTGTGATGTTTTTGCCAGAGACTTCAAGAAGAGGATCGATCAGTTCAGTGCTGTAGGGAAATTTAAAGGTGGAATATTTCTCACTCCACTCCTCAATTTTATCTGCTGAAACAGAAACAGAAACACAAGTCACATCAGTTTCATTCAGGACTTCAGATGATTCGGTCGACTGGAAGATTTGAACTTGCCTCCACAGTTCACAGTGTTGAAGAGAGGGATGTGTATCACTGTAGGTGCTTTATTATTTCCTTCAAACACATAGAAGTCCTGAGGCATTCCCCCAGCGGGTACGGTGACTTTAGGAAAAGGGATGTTCTGATTCTTGCATATCTTGGCAATGTCCTTCACTGTCTGTGATGGAATAGAATTAGAGCGTCACTGAGAGAAACACTTCATTCAGTTTTAGTTATTTTTTAAAGGTGTGTACAAAACCATGAAAGGATCTCCGTCACTGAAGTCCAGAGAAATGATGAGGTCAATGTCTCTCTCTTGTCTCAGCATTGACATGTAGGGTAAGTTGAGCAACAGACCGGCATCTTCATAGTCTCTCTTTTCACTTTTCATAAGAATTGAAGGCAGTCTTCGATCTGATCAACGGTCACAGAATGACATGAATCACAAACCTCATTCACTGAGTCAAAGTATTTTTAACACTGAATTACCAACAGGTCTATCTCACCTTTCATATTGTAGAGAAAATTGTATTTTCTTCCCCAGATCCATTGAGCCATGCACTCACAGATGGTGTAACACATATCTGTTTATTTAAAAAGCAAACACACTTCTAAAAATAAAGAAGGACAATACAGAACCACTACACCACTGTTCTACTGTAGTTTCCAGAGGTGGGGGACTCGAGTAACATGACTTGACTAGGGTCTGAATCACAATTTTTACATTTAGTCATTTAGCAGACGCTTTAATCTAAAGCGACTAACAGAGAGTTTAGGGAGCAATAAGTGATATGTCATACAGGAGCAATAATACAATAGGTGCTAATACAAAGTTAAGTTACTAGTTTCAACAAAAGTTAGACCATCACCTGTTGAGAGAAAGAGAGGTTTTTTTTTTTTGTCTACCAAATATTCACGGAGGAACCACCCAATGGCGGAGTCCAAGTGGCATGGCGAAGGCATGCGCGCTTTCTGTCTTTCCAGTGCTCTTGGTTGTTACAGTTAACGTTATTTTAACATTGCATAATTTATCTGACCCCAAAAGATAAAAATGAAACCTCGTTGAATGATATTATTTGTATTTGATTATTATGCATGATAATAATCATGCAATTTGGGTCAATGTTTGATTCTTCTGCCTTATTCTAAATTACACTCCTTCATCCCTGTAGTAGAGTAGGCGGGGCGAGACCGTGGTTCGAGTCCGGTGAGTAATTGTGAATGAGCGCCACCTGTGCGCACACCGGGCTCGAATCACGTAGGAGATTGGGAGCATATAAAAGGAACGAGCGACCGGACCGTCGATGAGAGAGGACCGGGCTCGAAGTGTTTGTATGTGTATTTTGTGTACACAAAAGTTATCCCTGCCCGTTGTGACGTTAGACTGGCGTCTTATAAAGCGAGTCATTTGATCTGTGCAAGAAACTGAACGCTATTATCACATCTTCGGGAGAATGCCAATGGCATTCATGTGCCCCACGCACTTATAGGGCAGATCCTTTGTAGTGCGAGTTCTGGAGGAGGTGAACAGCTGTTATTCATACATATAGCCGTTATACATAATGAATGCAGTTTTAAAAACAACAACGTCTTCCCTTATCTGAGACAACCGTTCACGTGGTGTACACTTGCTACAGTTAGCATACATGAGCACCAAACGCGTTTTCCTGTAGCTCAGTGGTAAGAGCAGGGATGTGGGTTCGATCCCACGGGATTGCAAATACATATGTAAAATGTATAGAATAAAGCAATGTAAGTCGCTTTGGATTAAAAGCGTCTGCCAAATGCTTAAATGTAAAATGTAAATGTTTTAGAACACAACCTATCTCGTGCGCAAATTGATTGCCTGTTGCTTTGCAATGCATTGTCGATTATAATGTTGTGAATAACATTACGTTTCTTGGACCGACCGATCGAATCGATTTATAAGACATAAATCATTATAAGGTGTGGGAATTACTTTCGTATTGAATGCAGCAGCGTTTTGGACTTTTAAAGGCCGTTCTGGATTTTGATGTTTTAGTATTTGCAGTATAATTGTGAACTTAAAAATATCAACCAACATTTAGAAAAATGTACATATCAGGTCAGAGCATCATCACGCTTATGCATCTACAGTATAGCTTTGTTTTAAACATAAGTAAAGACAGCACTTCGGGACATTGTGTCAAACCGACAGATTGGGTTCGCTCTTGAGACTTCGACTAGCTTAGAAAAGGCCAATGATATTAGTGAATGAAATTTGCATGCCGGACTCCGCCCCCGGATATCCGGGTATAAAAAGGAGACGGAATGCTGCCTTCATTCACCTTTTGTTCTTCAGAGCCTTCACACATGATCGACTTCAAGACTTCAAACTCTATGCCAAATTACTGCTGGAATCTTACGCCGTGGTGCAGCGGTCTGCCCCTGAGGATCTCGGCAGTTCCAGAAGTGCTTAGGTGCTTTTACTCTATGCTAAAATAAAAAGCACTATGCTAGAAGTGCTTTTACTCTAAAAGAGCAAATTTCTCTAGCGTGTCATGTCCCACTGCTCTCTTGGGTGCAATACACTAATTGAGTGGGACGGACACGATGGCCCCCAGTGCCGTGTTTCCCGGAAGTGTATGAGGAACTCGGTAAGACCTGGAAACACCCCCTTTTTGGCGTGTGCACGTCAAGCTAGTTCCATCGCCCTTTCTTTCCTCGATCGTGGGGTAGCTAGAGGATACGTCGATGTCCCCCTGGTGGAACATGCCGTCGTGGTGCACCAGAGACTGCTGATACCTGGGGGGCACGACCTACACTTCCGTCCAAAGCATGTAGGTTTACGGCATCTCTGATGTCGAGAGCTTACACTGCTGTGGGCCAAGCTGCCCCTTCTCTCCACGCTATGGCCATCCTGCAGGACCATCATGCCAGGGCGTTGAGAGAGCTCGACGAGGGCTTATGCAGGATCTCCACACCACCACGACCTTGCTCACAGGCGACCAAGGTGACCGCGCGGGCCCTGGGTCGGACGATGTCCAGGAGAGACACCTCTAGCCGAACCTAGCACAGATAAGGGAAGCCGAGAAGGTCCGCCTTCTCAACGCACCCATCTCGCAAGGGGGGGCTGTTTGGTGATACTGTCCAGCAGCAGTTCTTGACAGTAAAGAAGCAGACAGAGGCTATCAAGCCTGTCCTCCCCCACCGCGACTTGGCCGCACTCCGGCTGTCGAGATCCCTTGCACCGTCTGCTTCCCAGCAGCCCTGGTCCTCTTCGTCATCAGCCCCCTGTCACGGTCCCTGGGAGCTTGGCTCGAGCTTCCCACACCGTCACGGTGGCTACGGGCAACGATCATGCTCGGCTACTCGATCCAATTCACCAGGCCTCCGCCCAACTTTCGAGGCATCCTCTCAACCTCAGTCAGAGGCAGAGATGCTCCCGTAATTTGGGCCGAGGACGCCATACTTTTGGCAAAGGAAGCACTTATTAGTCTCCAAATTAATGTCCTGCTGAAATCTCACCAACATGCACCACATTTCTGGAGTCTGGTAGATCCACAAGAGCACAAGGAACATTTACCAATCTGCCCTAAAAAAGAATCTCTTCATTTGGATCTACATTCCTTTGTGAAGCTGCATTTTCTGATATGACTGTGATTAAATGTAAATTCAGAACAAGACTTACAGATGAACATTTAAATGATTGCATGAGAGTGAAGATAAATTCTTCCACACCAGCATACACCTCTGTTGTTGAAACAATGCAGTGTCATTCAGCTCATTGACTGTAAAAGTGTGAATGCAACATATTTGTTGCCTGTATTTTAGGTGTTTTTGGTACTTTGAGACTTATGAAATAAATGAAAATGAAATATCTCTGATTCTGTTCTCCAAATGTAAAGCTTGACATCTTTTAAGTGTATTTGTTAATTTCAAAGTCATGATAATATGAAAAATAACTGTATTCTACAATTCTGTTCTTTTAAAAGGCAACAGGAAAGGGGAAAATGCGTGCAACAATTTCAGTATTTTTAAATGAAAGTTATGTATGAAGAGTTTTAAGTGTTAAAGTGTGTTAAGTTGAAAGTAGCTCTCAACTGAAAAATGGTTGGAGACCGCTGTTCTAGAAGATAAAGTGATTGTGTGTATAGAGAGACTCCAACTTACCAAATGGCCAGAAATTGAAGCTAAACCTCATATTGTCACATAGATTCAGGGTGAACTGCTTCATATACCCTTCATCTTCCCGGTTTACCTCTTGAAAAATCAAATGACGTTTACCTCCGGATAATTCTGTAAAATAAGACAAATGCTTAACATTACTTTCTCTCATTTTGACATTTCTGCACTTGTCTGTCTACAATCATTGTTTAATATTTGTGTTGTGTATGTTGCCCTGTTTTTTATTTCATGAATTGTCATGTTTATCATAAAAAGCCATTTAATAGACCAATACAAACAAGAGAGTTTTAATGTGAAAGACAGCCTGCAACATAATAAACAGTTTGTTTGTGTTTCCTTAACAACTTCTTTTATTTGTGCCATTGAATCACAGTTCACCCTAAATGAGGTCCATACTCTCAATGTGAGCTTTTTTTACAAAATGATGGTGACAAAAGATCTATGTAAAAAAATGAATGTAAAAAAAGTGAAACAATACTCGAGAAGTGACAACTAGCCCTATGTGTTTTCTCTGTTTGAATTACAGCACACCTTACCCAACAGGTTTGTTGTGATGGTTTTATCAAGATCAGACGTGTCTTTGCCTTTAATCTCCAAGAGATTCATGTCCACAAGATCCAAGAGAATCTGACAGGCATTTTCTATAGATGAAGAGGTGGTCTCTGTAAAAAAAACACTATTGAACAAACATGTACTTGCCCCTGTAGAAATGTGAGTCCTCTGAATGTTTCTTTTACTCTTAAAATAGGTGCTTCACGATGCCATAAATTAAGTTTTTTGGGCTAAATGGTTCAATTAAGAACCTTTAACATCTGAATAACCTCACAAAAGGTTCTTTGGGGTAAAAAAATGCTTCTGAAATGGTTATGAAATAGTTGTTAAGTGAATTTGCCAAAAAGCATGCCAAAAAGCAGTTTACAAAAAATAGTATTTGTTAAATAATGATATGACTATAATGTAAGTATACATAATTATATAATAACTATATTATTAAAAGTAGGGTATTGTAGTTGCATTTTTCATCAATGAATTCCTTAAATTATCCTTTGACTATGTTCTGGCCCGTCATCTAGGCGGTAATCTTTTTATTTTTGGCCCGATGCCAAACTTTCTCGCCGACTCCTGTTCTGTGGCTTCCCTGTGAAGAGCTTTTAAGCATCTTCATTTTAAGAGTGTGCTGAGTAATTGAGCCTCAGGATTTGTGAAAGCATGTGATTCACACAGGCGAAGAAATGTGTGGATACATAAAACAGATCAATAAATAAATGCCAGGGGCTTTACCTTTCCACATTTTCCCCCAAATCTCTTCTTTTCTGTGAAACAACTTTTTGAAAAAACCTGAAAGAAATCAAAAGGAACCAGACATGAGATGATATTGATTAAACCTGAATGTTTTCTTTAGAACAGATGGATGAAAGAATCAATGAATAAGGCATCTATATATCGCTTTATTTTCTATTGCTGTACATTTACACTCTTTAAAATATAAGAGGGTTACCACCAGTGTGCAGCATAAACTTTGAGGGGAGAGAGTCAATTCGGAGGCTGAGGACTATTAGGAGGTGATTGACCCCAATGATTGACCGGGGTTACACTCTTACTCTTTACAAGAGGTGTCAGGGGATCTTTAATGACCACAGGGAGTCAGTTTATCGTCTCATCTGAAGGACGGTGCATTTTACATTATAGTATCTCCATCACTATACTAGGACATTAGCACCCCTACAGACCTCAGGGTGAGCACCGTCTCCTGGTCTCACTTACACCTCTTCCAGCAGCAACCTAGCTACACCAGGAGGTCTCCCATCCAGGTACTGACCAGACTCAGTCCTGCTTAGATTCAGTGGGTAACCAGTCTCGGGCTACAGGGTGATACGGCTGCTGCCTACGTGAAGATTAATGTTAACTATGTAAAATGATGTAAAGGTTTCAGCTCATACCTTTTATCCATTTCCAATTGTTTTGTCCATCGGCCAGAGCACTGCCACATAGAGCTACAACAAGAAACGAGACAAACAACTAATGTCTATTTATTTGTCCAATAAATTCCTGACATAAACAATCATACAGCACCAGAATATGGTTGTCAATCCTGTATTTGAATCCTTGATACTGTTTTGTTCACACACTTCTGTTACTACGGGTGTGACATCTGTATTCTGTAACCGAACACACACCTGTACATTTTCAGGACTCACAACTGAGTTTGTGTGAACGGAATCGAACTGGACAGCTTGTTGTCTTTAGATGTCACTTAGATGTTTGCAAAAGTGCCTCGTTATATTTTGTACAGCCATTCTTCTGACCTTAAACAACAACAGTACTATAATGCAACTGTGTAATTCGTAGACGCCACAGTGTTATGGCAGCCCTCTTATGTAAATATACTTCACTCATATGAGCATTACTTTTATTTTTGGTGTAGCGCAATAAATAGGATCACACGCAATAATATCACTTTAAACGTGATATTGAACGTTTAATAAAGTGTTAAAAATTTAAAAGCTTAACATAAGTCTAGGAAGTGCATGATAAATGTGGGTAGAAGAGAAATTGCTTCAGTTGTTGGTTTAAGTAGTCGCCAGTCGATAGCCTGAGCGCTTCGCGGTCATAAACCATAATTTTGCTGGATCTTACATGAATGAGCGAGACTGACTGTGAGGGGTTGGCTTGGTTAAACATGCTACTGCCGTTACTGATGTTATATCAATAAATTTTTCAGATAAAAATTAACTTTAAATATGCAGTCCCCCTTGTAAAGTAAAGGCACTGGAAAGTATTACACGTGCTGACTTTTTTATACAGCTAAGTACATTACATTATTTTGACAAGGAAGGCCCAATCAATTCTATTTGCGTGCGTTGCTATGGTTACAGTCTGCGCGTGCAGATTTTGAGTTTAGTTGATCGTTCATACAGACAGTATTCAAGCAGCAACTAAGCCGCTGTGTGAACAGGGCATTTCGAGACTCACACCTATAAGTAAATACGGTTGTCAATCCTGAAAAGTGACTGTGAACGTAGACATACACACATAACAGACTGGAGTGTGTTACCCTGCAGGTACAGCATGTCCATTTCAGGCTGGTCCTCTTTCTTGTAGCCTTTCTCAAACTGACTGCCAAATGTGGAGACGTCCACAAACGCTCCAGTGAGAGAATAACCGGCTTCATATGGGCTGATCTCAATCCAGGGATCTGCAGACAGACAAATGGATCAAAAGGTGATCAGACTGAAGAAAATATAAAAAAAGCAGTGAAGAATATATATACAACACAACTCATTTATAGTCTTTTTGTAACTAAGCTCTAATAAAGTGACTAGACAGTTTCTCACGATAATAGAAAGAGATGATCTTCAGAGGACCAAAACTACAGTAAAAATATATACTGTATGTATATATATATATTTTTTTTTAATTTAAAAGTCAATATTGTAAATAGCATACTATTTGAAATGAAATAATAACATTTAATAAAAATGTTGTTTAAAAAAATTCTGTCATGTAAAAAAACTGAGCAAAGACAGGCACAAATACCACATAAGAATAAGTAAATCCTACTAATTTTTTACAGTGTACTGAACCAGGTTGAAGTCTCAAAAGTCATTGCGGTGCATCCTCCTGAGTTCGTTATGGCCTCGAAAGAACGGTTTGGAACAACAGAAATGTTGTCTGATCAATCTAAATAGGGTCAGCCTCAAACCTCTGGTTATGTAATTCACTGTGTGTTCACACCAAACGCGACTTCCGCGAATAAATCGCGCTATTCGCGCTTAGTTGGACCCTTGAACATGTTAAATGTACTCGCTTTATTCGCGCGTCAAATTCACTTCACTACAGACGAGAATTCGCGTCAAGCGAGAGGCTTCTGCCAGGCGGCTCCAGTCTCGTATTTATATATTGCTTAAATTGTGTAAAGATCGTTTTTGACAATTTACCAGATTGTCCGACCTCCTCACTCACTTTCTTCCGAGCAAGATCCTTTTATTCAGTTTCGATAAGAAGTATCCATTCTGAGGCGCAAGCGGAAGGAACGATACACTGGTTTGCGGCAGAATGGAAGATGCGTGACGTCATGTGAAAAGGGCCTATTGGAGGAACGAGTGTAATTTAGAATGAGGCTAAATCAAACATTGACCCAAATTCCATGATAATTATCAAACATGATCAAATAAAAATAATATAATTCAACAAGTTTTTCCTTTTAATCTTTTGGAGTCAGATAAATAACTACACAGAACGCTGGAAAGACCGAACGCGCGCATAACTTCGCCACTCCGCCATTGGCTAGTGGGTAGTAGGGGGTTCTTCTTCTCTCTCATTTTTCTCCACCTTACAACAGTAATATTTCTAATATCATATCTAAATGCGCGGACTTTGTTTTTGCATTATGAAAAGTTCTACCCACTGAAAACTGTCAAAAAAAGAAAGCAGGAGGATGGGCATTAGATAGATGTTTATTAGATCAGGGGTTCCCAAACTTTTCAGACCACGACCCCAATATTAGACTGCTGACGACCCGCGATCCCCCCCCTCCTTTCTCCTCTCTGTGTTTTCCTCCGACAGCTTGTGAGGATTTGCGATTTGGTTACATAATGACAGAGCTAAAACAAAAAGGAACTCAATCTCTAAGCCAGGCGATTTTATTAACAAATTATGGACAAAAACAAATACATCCCATAACTGTGAAATGCGTACAGACAGAATACGAACAAGCTGCCTGTAACACGCATACAACAATAACTTTGTATTCAGAAAAAACGCCTAATGTGATGGACGGGCGCTGTGCGCGGAGCAAAGCAGATCCACTCTAGGTTCAATTTATGGAGATCGCCACCCCCAGATCATCTTCCACGTTACGCCGTGACCTGTGTTTATTCTTAATGTAAGGCAGCGCGGAGAATGTTTTTCGCATAAATACGTTGAGCCAAAGTGCAATTTGGTGTTCAGGTGCATTTTCACGGGCTTCAGACTCTCATGTGCGAGGACTTCGGAGCACACAGCGCATTGAGGGTGTTGTACCTGAATTATAACAATGCACGTGAAACCATAGTTTATGTATTCTTTTCTATATTTTCTGGCTTTCGAGGAGGGATGGTCCGTTTGCGGGGCACGGGTTTGGCGGGCTGCCCTTCCAGAGGTGAAGGGTAGTCCTGGCGGCTCTGTATTTTCTGCTGATCCTGCTCTCTCATCAGCAGGCATCTCTGCTCCCTTCTCGTTTTCTTTTGATGATAATAACCACCGTTTCATTTTTTATCAAGTTTAGATCTCAAATTAGACCGATCGCTGTTTAGCAAAACACCAAATGTCCATCTAGATAGCTAGCGCATGTTGTTGTGCTGTAAATTGTGATTGACGCCGTCACACTGTCGTCAATTAATCGATTCATAGGATTTTGTATTCATCCACATTCA
This sequence comes from Triplophysa tibetana, assembly GCA_008369825.1. Classification (NCBI taxonomy): domain Eukaryota; kingdom Metazoa; phylum Chordata; class Actinopteri; order Cypriniformes; family Nemacheilidae; genus Triplophysa; species Triplophysa tibetana. The sequence goes on from CM017901.1 coordinate 31,106,638, forward strand.
AGCAGATCTTTACTATACCCTTGGATGAAGTGAAAATGAGATAAATTTACACCTTAATATCACAGACATACTGAAATAGCTTTACAGTGACATAATACTTATTAAAAATTAAATGAGAAAAGAGGAAAATGGTGTGAGCTGGCCACATTCTGTTTGCATGGTACAGATTTACACATTCAGATCAAATAAATTCAATGGAATTTCAGTGCACTAAACACATTGACTTTCTGTTACACACACACACACGCACGCAAACACACAAACACTCTCACACACACACATGCTCACCTCCTTTCTGAAGCTGTTTGCATTCCTTGTCAATCACTGTGAAAATAGGAAATGGGTCTTTTTCATTGTGTCCCTGCTTCTCTGAAATTGTGCGCTCATCTATCTGAAGAGAGAACATGTTTCAGTGTGTTATACTGGTGAGACCTGATAACACATAAAGAAGTGTCACCAAAGTGTTTTTAACAAGAAAAGGTATAAAAATTGGTAAAAAGCGATGATTAGGATGTGAACTATGTCTGAAGCTTTGATACCTTTTGCAAGTAAAACAATTTCGTTGCCAGATATTTATATCATTTTATTTATTCAATGTCTCAGACTTTCGGACCTCACAGCATGTGATAACGAATATTATGTGATATTTTGAGTTAAAGGGTTGAGGAAAAACATTTACCAAAATAAAAAATCGCACCTTGTTAGGAATATTTGAGTTGTTGCCAAAATGTTTATTTTACAGTAAATACCCATGTGCTATAAGCACTACTAGTATATCATATTATTTCCTCACTTTTAAGTCACTTTGGAAAAAAGCGTCTGCAAAATGAACAAATTTAAATGTAATAAAAGACACATTTAAGGCATTTTTTGAGATTCAGGGATTTTATGTCACAAACCTCTTTCACAAATAAAGTGACGATCAGCACCGCCCAAACATCAGTTAAACTGAAGATGTCTTTCTCATAGTAATATTTCTTCAGTTTGGACAACGTTTCACTCCAGCTCACAGCAGGACCTTTGAGTCTCTGGATGATCTTCTCTCTCACTGAGTCCAGATTGGTGGACCAGTCTGAGTCCTGATATAAAGACGCCATACACCTTCATAGAAACAACACACAACTGATAGTTTGTCTCATTTATGACACTCATCTGTGTTAGTTTGTGTGTGTGTGTGGGAGTGTGTGTGCGTGTGTGTGTGTGTGTGTGTGTGTGTGTGTGTGTGCGTACGTGTGTGTGTGTGCGTGTGTGTGTGTGTGAGTGTGTGTGTGTGTACCAGGTGGATCCAGAGACTCCGCTCAGATAGAGAACACAGTCCAGAAGACCCGTCTCTTTAAATCCATCCAGAGATCCCAGTAAACCCAGCATGGCTCGTTCTCCTCCTCCAGAACCCAACAATGCGATCTTTGGCACTTTACCCTGAATCCCGTTAACAACATTCAGATCCAACATTCAGATAAAATATGAGACAATGCGTAGACCGATTTTGTTTGAGCTCAATCATTCAAAACTGTTTGAGTCGGATTAATTAAGTTTTAACAAAAGCAAAATACAAATATCTGCTACATATTAACACTTAATTGTTTTCTTTTTTGAACAACATGACAGACTGTAAACCTGGACTAAAAACCCATACTTTTAGTGGTTCTTGGTTTAAGTAAGAAGAACTTCCTTCCATCCCTCATTTAACCGTTCTTCTATTATGGATGCATATTATGCAATATATGTGGATAAATAAGAGAAAGGAGATTATATTTTTATGTATTAACACAATACTCATCTAAAGCCTTTTTTGACAATGAAGAAGACACAGCTAATATTCGACTTGAAAGTTTAATTTGTTGGTCACCTGTTAATCAGACAGACATATGAAGAATATCTACAGATATAACTGAATGAACCATATTACCTGACATGGTATCCCAAGCTTCTTCAGGCATTCTTTAACAGTTTGTTCTCTTCGGGCTATAAACTCCTTCTCCTGTGTGTTCAGTGAATGTCCGATTCTCACGTCACCGCTTCAGAAAGATCACACACAGATACAGTCACTAATAAAATAAAAGCTTTCATTTGAAACATCACCATTTGTGTTTTACACATTTGTATATAAAATATTCTAGATTCGAATATGCTTTAATTTGCATTTAATTCTCATTTTAATTATTCTCAAAGGACGACTTTTGGATTTTAATTCTGTAGTTTCAGTAATGACTCTCGTGTGATCTTGATGTTTTCTGATCATCTGTGTTTTGGACAGATTTTAACTCCACTAATGCTGGTGTGTGTTCTGAATTAACATGGATGCCGTCGCATCATCCAGGTTGATGCTACACCTTTGTGGTGGTTGGGGAGATTCCCCCCTTCCATGTAAAACGCTTTGAGTACCTAGAAATGTGCTGTATAAATGTAATGAATTATTATAATTATTAAGATTTGTAATTACCTCTCCTGGAGTTTAGATGCACTCATCTAGAAAACAATAAACAGTCATTTGTGTATCAAACATTTACATTTATGCATTTGGCAGATAGCGACTTACATTGCATTATACTATACGTTTGTTTCTGATTATGTGCAATCCTCTGGATTGAACCCATGACCTTGTCATTGCTAGTGCCATGCTCTAACCACTGAGCAATTCTTATTCTAACCTAATGCCAAATCATTTGCATTATTAGGTATTATCATTATTTTAGAAAAACAGTATCCTCATGTTTTCAAAGTAAATACACAGACCTAAGAGGAAAAAAGTCTGCATTATAAGTGGAAACTTCAATCTTTACTCAAATCCCCTGCGGGCAATATGAATACAGTAGCGCCGCCAAACATAGAAATTACACACTGACGTACATAGAATACACAGTACATACAAATAAATGTGCACAATGAAATTATTAAAAAATTTAAATACAAGAGAAAACATTAAGAAATGAAGTCAGACATTGAGCATGTGATTAAATGATATGAAATCTTATCCAAATGATTTAAACTATTGTCAAGTTGACCATTTTGAATATATAATAAATGGCCATTCAAGTTATCGGTTAATTGCTCTGAATTACATATTATAAATTGTAAATTATAGAAATATTTCTCCAGATTTACTGTGTAGATTTAGAAAAGTAAAACGATGTTTGTGGTTTAACAGTATTAAAAAGATTTTCTTGTGTCTCATTCAATATTGTGATTTTGAAAGCATTTTACACATAAAGGCAAACCCACCTCAAAGCTTAAATTCTGTAATAGCGAATGCCAAAAGACTTCATTTAATGATCACATCATTGGTATTAATGCTTCTAAAAAATGTCTGGATGCTTTATTTATAGAAATGTTGTAATTTAAATTGATATTTAGACATGAAACTGCCCTGCCTGATGTCAGTTAGGATAACATGATGTACAGAGAAATCAATATACTCACTGTTCCTGTAGAATCCTGAAACCTCAACAGCAATGAAATCAACAATAACAATACAAATCACTGCGACTGAACTTGAGACACTTTATAGAGATCTGAAAGTGAATTTATCATGACAATCTATACATCATCATGATGCTGTTGGAATACACACACACCTCTTTGACATCGAGTTTGAACATTGCATCCTTGTCATTTTAGTAATTAATATCAGAGTCTTAAGAAGAGGAATCAGGAAGGTTGTGTTTACACAATAATAAGTATTTTAAACTGTTGTGACCTCAGTTGATTATTTTTCAACTCTGTCAGATTCAGATTTTGTGTATATACAAGCAAATAAATCTTTAATTAAAATCATGAAACAATATACAGAATAATTCTGTAATCTGATCCTTTATTTGTAAACAACTATATTCCTGAACTAAAAATGTGATGTTTGCAAATCGTGCGGTATAATGTACGTTATATACAATTATATTTTTATGTCATATGCTGACGTATTTGAATTTTAAACAAGGATAAAATAATTTCAATGAAATCTTGTATTTATTTCATCTTGTATCTCAATTGTATTCATGAAGGGCTGCGTTGTTTAGTATTAACTACTTCTATACTAAAATCAACTCATGACCTGTTGATGATTAATTCATTATTAATTATCCATTTACTATCATTGGGTCGTTACCTGTTAATACTTGACAGACCGATGAACAAAAATGATAGAAATTAACACTAACCCTCTCTTTCTCTCAACAGGTGATGGTCTAGCATTTGTTGAAACTAAATTTATATTAGCACCTATTGTATTATTGCTCCTGTATGACATATCACTTATTGCTCCCTAAACTCTCTGTAAGTCGCTTTGGATAAAAGCTTCTTCTAAACGACTAAATGTAAATGTAATGCTAACGTTAGCACTTTATTAATTCTTGATTAGTCCATTTCTTCATTCATCCTCAGTTAATGTGGGAGTAAATATTAATTCAGATATTAGTCCATGACTTTTCATGTACCCTTATTTTTAAGTGTATAAATAATCAAATAACACATTTAAACCAATAAAGACTGGAAGACGAAAAACATTATACTAAGAACAATTCATACAAATAAATACCAATTTTGAAGTGTGATTAACTAAGAAAAATAAAGTATGATTGTGAGAATTTGGGTTTCGCCTGTGTCCCACATATTATGTGAAATGTGTTGCAATGATTATTGTTCATGAATCATGTCAAATCTAACTTGAGTTTAAGTGCTGACCAAGCTAACAGAATCTTCTAAGAACATCGTGCTGCCTTTTGCTAACAATATTAATAGAGATGTTTCTAGGAACAAGGAACCAACTCATGTGAATAACATTAATAAAGTTCTGGTATGTTTCCATGATTTATCTTTCCATGAAATAGTTACTTCCTCTTTTGTGAATATAAGTATTGGATCTAGTCATTTCTGTGAGAATTATGATATTCTAGAGAATTGCGTGCCTGTCATCTCTGATTTGTTTGTGGTCAGTAGAGAAACGTGGGAAAAGAAGTCAAACTTCTGTTTGGCTCAGATCAAACAAACCATTTAAATAATATAGTAAAATAAAAGAGTTTGTCCACATTTTCCTGAAGAGAGCTGGAGGCATGACAGATAAATAAAGTCTTCCAGAAAGCTACTTTGTTATGTCAAACACTTCTGAATTCATGATAACCAATTTCCTTTTAAATGTGCTGGAGGTGTTCTGGATGCATCTGCTTGTGGTTGTGGGATGTCTGCCATGCAAACTCAGAGAACTGAGAGTCCAGGAAGTCTATAACAATTGAGTTTAACTAAAGTATTTGTGTCAATGTCCCTGTTGGCATTATTTTCATTACTATGATTGTTATTATATCATCATTATAACATTTACATTTATACAGTTGGCAGATGCTTTTATCCAAAGCTCACGACAGTATCATTAAGGAGCTTTTTTGAGATTAAATAATGTATGCGATTTAATTTGTTTAGTACTCTTTACAATCGTTACAACCCTGGCTCTAGTGAAGTAATATATGTAACATGCTGTTCTGTAGCTCAGTGGTTAGATGGTGGTGCTAGCAACAGCAACATCATGGGTTCCAACTCAGGAACTCAGAAAAGAAATGTGTAGTATGCAATGTGAGACATGCTTGGATAAAAATGTGTAAATGTAAACAAAGCAGCTTTACAGAGACTGTTGTGATAGAACAATATATTATTTTAATGATATATATCTAAAAGATAGTATTTTTATTTTACTCTTTTTAAACGGAAAGATGATTATGTTAAATATTGTTTTTGTTTAGTTATACAAATATTCTCTAACATTTAGTGAATTTCTAGACTTTTTAAGACTTTATAGTTATCATCAGAGTCATGAGGTCACCTGCTGGCTAACCAGCAACTTGCACCTTAAGTTTACTTCTCTTCAAGGTGACTTTCATTTTGTTTTTAAGTATATTTTTATTAGTTTTATATTTTATTTGTATTATTATTCACTACACATAATTCAATATAGAAATAATAAAGAAGAAAGAAAGAAAGAAAATAAAAATGACATAACTGAACACAAATCAATTATAGAATGAGGAAGTAAACTGCTGTAGAAGGACATTTCAATGAAATGGTCAATGTGCTTTAAAGAAGAGAAAAATAAAGGAGGAACTTAAAATATGTGTCAATGACTTGCTGGCGTGGATGAATCTCAGCCATGTATTGAACATGTTGGTCATCATGAGGTCTCATGTCATCTTCATTCTCTTCCTTCACCTCTTCGTCTTCCTCCCTGATGTCCAAGGGCACTCTTTCTCGTCTGCCAATTGCATAAATGTAATTGTAAATGTTTTATAGATGTGTGTGTATGCAGAGTTTGTATGTTAGTGGGAGTGTTTAATAGATGTGTGTGAGCGTTTATATTTATGTGTATGTATGTGCAAAAACGTGTATATGCATGCATTACTAACATACGATGTATGGATTTCACATTTGTGCGCACATGGTTTTCATATGTGTTTGCTTGAACATTCAATAGTATACATGTACTGTATATGTGAGCAAGCTATATGTAGTATGCATGCACACTTTTATATATTTATTATTCATAACAGCAGTTTGATTTAAACCCTATACGGCGTCTCATACGAATAACTCTGCGGGTTTAATCTCCATGATAATGTGGACCTTTAAGGTCAATTAAAATGTTATTTTAATGCTTATAATCGTTATAATCACACTTATACGTTCTGCAATCTAACTAAAGTTCACTAACTCACCATCGGTGTCGCCAAACTGCTCTCTCTCCAAAATGTCCGTACGCATGGGTCAAAGTTTGCATGCAGGTGCGCTCATTTTTCCGTCAAGATTGTTTTATAAATTCCATATTTTACGTGACAAATGTCCGTACGCATCTTTAAGGGCAACGGTTCTAAATGATGCTCCAGAAGTGAATAGAGGGGATTTTCAGAGGGGGATGAGGGTTAACGTTTTGGATTAAAGATTAGAAAGAGCTAATTAAATAAAAAAAACAATGATTTGCACAGATAAATAGTTTATAATAAATACTTCACCACTGTGTGAAACTATTAGAATGATCATTTTTAATTTCATGCCGACCACGTAAAGAAAGGTTATCCGGAAAGCCCTAATATGGGCGTGTTTATGCAAATGACTAACAGGACTAGAATGCTCAGGAATGTCATCACAAGACAACGGCGGGGTTGTGCAGATTATGATACTATAGAATAGTGTAGTGTACTTACTTTTAAATTGAACAGTTGGGTGAATCTCTCTTAAAGGTTCTGTGTGTAAGTTTCAGAGGCCACTATTGGCGATGTAGGAAATTGCAAGCTACAGCTCCGCCACACCCTTCCCGCTCCCATTAGAGAAGCTACGGTTGCCATCACAGGATAAAAGGGTTCCGTAAATGATAGCGGCCATTATCGGTGGTGTTGATAAATGAACATAGACAAGAAGAACATAGTTCCGTGCATCCTTCGTTTTACGAAACGCGCTCAGTTTGTCCGTGTAGTGCTACTATAGAAACATGGCTGTGCAATTTGATATATTACATGTAAGGGTGTGCCTGCGGTGTATATACATAAAATGGCTCATTGTAAGGTAATATAAACATTTTGGTTAATTTTGTAAGGTATTTCTTCACCATTCGCAACATAGTTTTGAATGAATCCTGAAACCTCAAAAGCAAGAAATCAACAATAACAATACAAATCACTGCGACTGAACTTGAGACACTTTATAGAGATCTGAAAGTGAATTTATCATGACAATCTATACATCATCGTGATGCTGTTGGAATACACGCACACCTCTTTGACATCGAGTTTGAACATTGCATCCTTGTCATTTTAGTAATTAATATCAGAGTCTTAAGAAGAGGAATCAGGAAGGTTGTGTTTACACAATAATAAGTATTTTAAACTGTTGTGACCTCAGTTGATTATTTTTCAACTCTGTCAGATTCAGATTTTGTGTATCTACAAAACAAATTAATCTGTAATTAAGATCATGAAACAATATACAGAATAATTCTCAACATACAGAAACTATATTGCAAATGTAAAGTGTGAACCCAACCTAACAAGTCAACGCCGTCAGACATAAAATTGAGTTGACAGCATGTTTTTCGGTCATATCTGTGTTTTCAGTTAAATCGGATTTGGGGTGCATTACTGAGTAAAGCTCAACGCCTCCTAACGTATGAATGAAATGATTTAACCTGAGAAGATTCGGGGCTGAAGCACTAGCAGCCACTGGAACTGGGACATCATCATTAACATCATTGACAATTGACTTTCATAGTAGTGAGTCCAGACCATGTCCAAGTACAACCCTGAACTGATTCAATGAGTTTCTTTATTGTTATTGTCATTTCATGATTCTTTTGTTTAAAGATTTACTGTGCAGAATTGCTATATTCTTTTTTTTGACTTACTGTACTGATTTAATTCAAAGTATTTTTCCTTTTTCCTGTTATTCATGCTTTGTTCTGTTTATGATTTCTGATCTAACGAAGGCAAACATCTTATATAAAGATATAAACCTTTCATACTCGTTTTATGGTTTATGACAATACACTGGGAAATATACTTAGGTGTAAGCAGCGTTAAGTAAATAGTTGGTGGGCCCCTCCTGTATTTCAGATATATGTAGCTGGGGTCTTGTATGTGGACACGTGGTTATATAGTTGGCGCCCGAACAGGGACCCACAGACTTCATATACGTTGTTGAAAATTTCCCAGTGTTTGTCACTAAACAAACCCTAAAAAAAGTAATTAAATAACATGGCTAGTCAGAAAGGTCTGGATGAGGATGAGTCCGTACCCGATACAGATTTCTCATCAGCACCATTTAGCACCCACAGAGAACCACTACGAGAGATGACTAACACGTTCAGTGACCTGTACCTTGATTCAGAAGAGGAAGAAGTGTGCATGGACGACCGCTCAAAGGAAGTTCAATTTGTACCTCCACCTATTATTGCTCCTGTATGACATATCACTTATTGCTCCCTAAACTCTCTGTAAGTCGCTTTGGATAAAAGCGTCTGCTAAATGACTAAATGTAAATGTAATGCTAACGTTAGCACTTTATTAATTCTTGATAAGTCCATTTTTTTCATTCATCCTTAGTTAATGTGGGAGTAAATATTAATTCAGATATTAGTACATGACTATTCATGTACCCTTATCGTAAAGTGTATAAATTTACATTTTTACATGTTCATTTATACATTTGGCAGACGCTTTTATCCAAAGCGACTTACATTGCTTTATCCTATACATTTTACATAGGTATTTGCAATCCCCTAGGATCGAACCCACAACCTTGCTCTTACCACTGAACTACAGGAAAGCTAGATAATCAAATAACACATTTAAACCAATAAAGACTGGAAGATGAAAAAACATTATACTAAGAACAATTCATACAAATAAATACAAATTTTGAAGAGTGATTAACTAAGAAAAATAAAGTATGATTGTGAGAATTTGGGTTTCGCCTGTGTCCCACATATTATGTAAAATGTGTTGCAATAATTATTGTTCATGAATCATGTCAAATCTAACTTGAGTTTAAGTGCTGACCAAGCTAACAGAATCTTCTAAGAACATCGTGCTGCCTTTTGCTAACAATATTAATAGAGATGTTTCTAGGAACAAGGAACCAACTCATGTGAATAACATCAATAAAGTTCTGGTATGTTTCCATGATTTATCTTTCCATGAAATAGTTACTTCCTCTTTTGTGAATATAAGTATTGGATCTATATTCAATAAACGTTTGACTCTGATTGAACTGCACGTCTTTGCTTGTGTCATTCTTGGTCTCCAGGATCCTGAACTCTTTGTTTTCCATCGACTAGTCTCGTCAACCTTCTACTTAAACAAAAAGTAATATTCTTACAGTTGGGGACAAAAAGTAATATTCTTACAGTTGGGGACAAAAAGTAATATTCTTACAAGGATAAAATAGTGAACTCAAGAAAGTGTAAGCATATGAAAACACACCAATAATAATAATCCTCATCCACCAGACCTTAGCATCCCTACAGACCCCAGGGTGAGAGCACCTCCTGGTCTCACGTACACCTCTTCCAGCAGTAACCTAGATACACCAGGAGACCTCTCAATCAGGTACTGACCAGACTCAGCTTCAGTGGGCAACCAGTCTCAGGCTACAGGGTGATATGGCTGCTGGATGAGATTAAACTTAGATTGTGAAGTTTACTGAATGTTGTGTTTACTATGAATGAGCTTGATTCAGAAATACACATTAAAATAATATTTGACACATATCTTTAAATACGGTTGTAACAGTGTTAGCTGTTACACAGGTAATGACTCTACACACTCCTAGGGGGCGCTTGAGTGCTAAAGCTCCTTTTATTTAAACTGGTGATAGGGTGGAGGAAGAGAGTTTTTTTTGCCTGGGAAGAGGGAAGCAAGGTGGTGTGCTAGGGACCTTGAGCAAACACGCATGGGGAGTCCAGATTGAGAAACTTAGTTTCCAGGTCAATCTTATGGATTCTTTATAGGTGACCTTATATTATGGTGGGAGGAACTAGAACAATTTACTAAAGCTCCACCTTTTGGATATCAAGATTTACCAGAAGAAGAAGGTTTTTCATCCATTAATCCTTAAGGATTAATGAACGTCCTGAGTACAAGGATTTGAAGCGGTGGATCGTAACTTTGTGGACTATTTGCGTTTTTGGAGATCAATGGGTCTAGCCGTGGTGGAACTGGGACATCATCATTAACATCATTGACAATTGACTTTCATAGTAGTGAGTCCAGACCATGTCCAAGTACAACCCTGAACTGATTCAATGAGTTTCTTTATTGTTATTGTCATTTCATGATTCTTTTGTTTAAAGATTTACTGTGCAGAATTGCTATATTCTTTTTTTTTACTTACTGTAATGATTTAATTCAAAGTATTTTTCCTTTTTCCTGTTATTCATGCTTTGTTCTGTTTATGATTTCTGATCTAACGAAGGCAAACATCTTATATAAAGATATAAACCTTTCATACTCGTTTTATGGTTTATGACAATACACTGGGAAATATACTTAGGTGTAAGCAGCGTTAAGTAAATAGTTGGTGGGCCCCTCCTGTATTTCAGATATATGTAGCTGGGGTCTTGTATGTGGACACGTGGTTATACGGTCACTGGCCTTACAGAAATATACACTACTGATATACCTCACTCTGTATAGTGCAGCTTCAGTGTTATACTTGTTCATTTACACCTTGTGTTATATTAACATTATAGTTACATTTTGCATTGTGCTGGTCTTTGTTTCTATACCTCATCACTGCCTTCTATTGAATGGGTTTGACTGCTTTAGTCATTTCCGTAAAAACAAATCTTACATCATATTATGACATTCTAGAGAATTGCGTGCCTGTCATCTCTGATTTGTTTGTGTTCAGTAGAGAAACGTGGGAAAAGAAGTCAAACTTCTGTTTGGCTCAGATCAAACAAACCATTTTAATAATATAGTAAAATAAAAGAGTTTGTCCACATTTTCCTGAAGAGAGCTGGAGGCATGACAGATAAATAAAGTCTTCCAGAAAGCTACTTTGTTATGTCAAACACTTCTGAATTCATGATAACCAATTTCCTTTTAAATGTGCTGGAGGTGTTCTGGATGCATCTGCTTGTGGTTGTGGGATGTCTGCCATGCAAACTCAGAGAACTGAGAGTCCAGGAAGTCTATAACAATTGAGTTTAACTAAAGTAATTGTTGTCATTGTCCCTGTTGGCATTATTTTCATTACTATGATTGTTATTATATCATCATTATTACATTTACATTTATGCAGATGCTTTTATCCAAAGCTCATGACAGTATCACAAAAGAGCTTTTTTGAGATTAAATAATGTATGCGATTTAATTTGTTTAGTACTTTTTACAATTGTTACAACCCTGGCTCTAGTGAAGCAAGATATATGTAACATGTTGTTCTGTTCTCAGTGGTTAGATGGTGGTGCTAGCAACAGCAACATCATGGGTTCCATCTCAGGGACTCAGAAAATTGTTTTTGTTTAGTCATACAAATATGCTCTAACATTTAGTGAATTTCTAGACTTTTTAAGACTTTATAGTTATCATCAGAGTCATGAGGTCACCTGCTGGCTAACCAGCAACTTGCACCTTAAAATTTACTTCCCTTCAATGTGACTTTCATTTTGTTTTTAAGTATATTTTTATTAGTTTTATATTTTATTTGTATTATTATTCACTACACATAATTCAATATAGAAATAATAAAGAAGAAAGAAAGGAATAAAATAAAAATGACATAACTGAACACAAATCAATTATAGAATGAGGAAGTAAACTGCTGTAGAAGGACATTTCAATGAAATGGTCAATGTGCTTTAAAGAAGAGAAAAATAAAGGAGGAACTTAAAATATGTGTCAATGACTTGCTGGCGTGGATGAATCTCAGCCATGTATTGAACATGTTGGTCATCATGAGGTCTCATGTCATCTTCATTCTCTTCCTTCACCTCTTCGTCTTCCTCCCTGATGTCCAAGGGCACTCTTTCTCGTCTGCCAATTGCATAAATGTAATTGTAAATGTTTTATAGATGTGTGTATGCAGAGTTTGTATGTTTGTGCGAGTGCTTAATAGATGTGTTTGAGAGTTTATATGTATGTGCAAAAACGTGTACATATGCATGCATCATTACTAACATATGATGTATTGGTATGGATTTCACATTAGTGCGCACATGCTTTTCATATGTGTTTAACTGAACATTCAATATGTGCATGCACGCTTTTATATATTTATTATTCATAACAGCAGTTTGATTTAAACCCTATACGGCGTCTCATACGAATAACTCTGCAGGTTTAATCTCCAAGATAATGTGGACCTTTAAGGTCAATTGAAATGTTATTTTAATGCTTATAATCGTTTTTATCACACTTATACTTTCTGCAATCTAACTAAAGTTCACTAACTCACCATCGGTGTCGCCAAACTGCTCTCTCTCCAAAATGTCCTTACGCATGGGTCAAAGTTTGCATGCAGGTGCGCTCATTTTTCCGTCAAGATTGTTTTATAAATTCCATATTTTGCGTGGGAAGTGGCGTACGCATCTTTAAGGGCATGTTTTGTGCGTACGCAACGGTTCTAAATGATGCTCCAGAAGTGAATAGAGGGGATTTTCAGAGGGGGAGGAGGGTTAACGTTATTGATTAAAGATTAGAATGAGGTAATTAAATAAAATAAACAATGTTGTGCACGGATAAATTGTTTATAATAAATACTTCACCACTGTGTGAAACTATTAGAATGATCATTTTTAATTTCATGCCGACCACGTAAAGAAAGATTATCAGAAAAGCCCTAATATGGGCGTGTTTATGCAAATGACTAACAGGACTCGAATGCTCAGCAACGTCATCACAAGACAACGGCGGGGTTGTGCAGATTATGATACTATAGAATAGTGTAGTGTACTTACTTTTAAATTGAACAGTTGGGTGAATCTCTCTTAAAGGTTCTGTGTGTAAGTTTCAGAGGCCACTATTGGCGATGTAGGAAATTGGAAGATACAGCTCCGCCACACCCCTCCCGCTCCCATTAGAGAAGCTACGGTTGCCGTCACAGGATAAAAGGGTTCCGTAAATGATAGCGGCCATTATCGGTGGTGTTGATAAATGAACATAGACAAGAAGAACATAGTTCCGTGCATCCTTCGTTTTACGAAACGCGCTGCGTTTGTCCGTGTAGTGCTACTATAGAAACATGGCTGTGCAATTTGATATATTACATGTAAGGGTGTGCCTGCGGTGTATATACATAAAATGGCTCATTGTAAGGTAATATAAACATTTTGGTTAATTTTGTAAGGTATTTCTTCACCACTCGCAACATAGTTTTGAATGAATCCTGAAACCTCAAAAGCAAGAAATCAACAATAACAATACAAATCACTGCGACTGAACTTGAGACACTTTATAGAGATCTGAAAGTGAATTTATCATGACAATCTATACATCATCGTGATGCTGTTGGAATACACGCACACCTCTTTGACATCGAGTTTGAACATTGCATCCTTGTCATTTTAGTAATTAATATCAGAGTCTTAAGAAGAGGAATCAGGAAGGTTGTGTTTACACAATAATAAGTATTTTAAACTGTTGTGACCTCAGTTGATTATTTTTCAACTCTGTCAGATTCAGATTTTGTGTATCTACAAAACAAATTAATCTGTAATTAAGATCATGAAACAATATACAGAATAATTCTCAACATACAGAAACTATATTGCAAATGTAAAGTGTGAACTCCACCTAACAAGTCAACGCCGTCAGACATAAAATTGAGTTGACAGCATGTTTTTCGGTCATATCTGTGTTTTCAGTTGAAGCGGATTTGGGGTGCATTACTGAGTAAAGCTCAACGCCTCCTAACGTATGAATGAAATGATTTAACCTGAGAAGATTCGGGGCTGAAGCACTAGCAGCCACTGGAACTGGGACATCATCATTAACATCATTGACAATTGACTTTCATAGTAGTGAGTCCAGACCATGTCCAAGTACAACCCTGAACTGATTCAATGAGTTTCTTTATTGTTATTGTCATTTCATGATTCTTTTGTTTAAAGATTTACTGTGCAGAATTGCTATATTCTTTTTTTTGACTTACTGTACTGATTTAATTCAAAGTATTTTTCCTTTTTCCTGTTATTCATGCTTTCTTCTGTTTATGATTTCTGATCTAACGAAGGCAAACATCTTATATAAAGATATAAACCTTTCATACTCGTTTTATGGTTTATGACAATACACTGGGAAATATACTTAGGTGTAAGCAGCGTTAAGTAAATAGTTGGTGGGCCCCTCCTGTATTTCAGATATATGTAGCTGGGGTCTTGTATGTGGACACGTGGTTATACGGTCACTGGCCTTACAGAAATATACACTACTGATATACCTCACTCTGTATAGTGCAGCTTCAGTGTTATACTTGTTCATTTACACCTTGTGTTATATTAACATTATAGTTACATTTTGCATTGTGCTGGTCTTTGTTTCTATACCTCATCACTGCCTTCTATTGAATGGGTTTGACTGCTTTAGTCATTTCCGTAAAAACAAATCTTACATCATATTATGACATTCTAGAGAATTGCGTGCCTGTCATCTCTGATTTGTTTGTGTTCAGTAGAGAAACGTGGGAAAAGAAGTCAAACTTCTGTTTGGCTCAGATCAAACAAACCATTTTAATAATATAGTAAAATAAAAGAGTTTGTCCACATTTACCCTGAAGAGAGCTGGTGGCATGACAGATAATAAAGTCTGACAGAAAGCTTCTTTGTTATGTCAAACACTTCTGAATTCATGATAACCAATTTCCTTTTAAATGTGCTGAGGGTGTTCTGGATGCATCTGCTTGTGGTTGTGGGATGTCGGCCATGCAAACTCAGAGAACTGAGAGTCCAGGAAGTCTATAACAACTGAGTTTAACTAAAGTATTTGTGTCAATGTCCCTGTTGGCATTATTTTCATTACTATGATTGTTATTATATCATCATTATTACATTTACATTTATGCAGATGCTTTTATCCAAAGCTCATGACAGTATCACAAAAGAGCTTTTTTGAGATTAAATAATGTATGCGATTTAATTTGTTTAGTACTTTTTACAATTGTTACAACCCTGGCTCTAGTGAAGCAACATATGTAACATGTTGTTCTGTTCTCAGTGGTTAGATGGTGGTGCTAGCAACAGCAACATCATGGGTTCCATCTCAGGGACTCAGAAAATTGTTTTTGTTTAGTCATACAAATATGCTCTAACATTTAGTGAATTTCTAGACTTTTTAAGACTTTATAGTTATCATCAGAGTCATGAGGTCACCTGCTGGCTAACCAGCAACTTGCACCTTAAAATTTACTTCCCTTCAATGTGACTTTCATTTTGTTTTTAAGTATATTTTTATTAGTTTTATATTTTATTTGTATTATTATTCACTACACATAATTCAATATAGAAATAATAAAGAAGAAAGAAAGGAATAAAATAAAAATGACATAACTGAACACAAATCAATTATAGAATGAGGAAGTAAACTGCTGTAGAAGGACATTTCAATGAAATGGTCAATGTGCTTTAAAGAAGAGAAAAATAAAGGAGGAACTTAAAATATGTGTCAATGACTTGCTGGCGTGGATGAATCTCAGCCATGTATTGAACATGTTGGTCATCATGAGGTCTCATGTCATCTTCATTCTCTTCCTTCACCTCTTCGTCTTCCTCCCTGATGTCCAAGGGCACTCTTTCTCGTCTGCCAATTGCATAAATGTAATTGTAAATGTTTTATAGATGTGTGTATGCAGAGTTTGTATGTTTGTGCGAGTGCTTAATAGATGTGTTTGAGAGTTTATATGTATGTGCAAAAACGTGTACATATGCATGCATCATTACTAACATATGATGTATTGGTATGGATTTCACATTAGTGCGCACATGCTTTTCATATGTGTTTAACTGAACATTCAATATGTGCATGCACGCTTTTATATATTTATTATTCATAACAGCAGTTTGATTTAAACCCTATACGGCGTCTCATACGAATAACTCTGCAGGTTTAATCTCCATGATAATGTGGACCTTTAAGGTCAATTGAAATGTTATTTTAATGCTTATAATCGTTTTTATCACACTTATACTTTCTGCAATCTAACTAAAGTTCACTAACTCACCATCGGTGTCGCCAAACTGCTCTCTCTCCAAAATGTCCGTACGCATGGGTCAAAGTTTGCATGCAGGTGCGCTCATTTTTCCGTCAAGATTGTTTTATAAATTCCATATTTTGCGTGGGAAGTGGCGTACGCATCTTTAAGGGCATGTTTTGTGCGTACGCAACGGTTATAAATGATGCCCCAGAAGTGAATAGAGGGGATTTTCAGAGGGGGAGGAGGGTTAACGTTTTGGATTAAAGATTAGAATGAGGTAATTAAATAAAATAAACAATGTTGTGCACGGATAAATGGTTTATAATAAATACTTCACCACTGTGTGAAACTATTAGAATGATCATTTTTAATTTCATGCCGACCACGTAAAGAAAGGTTATCAGAAAAGCCCTAATATGGGCGTGTTTATGCAAATGACTAACAGGACTAGAATGCTCAGCAACGTCATCAAAAGGCAACATATGTGCAACCATGAACATTTTTGAGGTAAAAGTAAAATAATGAAAAAGAATCTTTATTGGCTATATCATCAACAGCTAGATCAATGAATACTCACACACATATGTAAACCCTTCTTATAGTTGAAAACAATTCAAATTCAAATAAACAGTGAATACATTCATTCATCATCTCGAATGTGATATAATAACAATGCTACAAAAATTTAAATGACAGATTTATGTAAAACAATTTAAGTATTAATGATCATTTAAAATAATCAAATAAGCTTTCACTATGTAGGAAATGTCTACATAAACGTTTGCGTTGCTTTTCCACTCGTGACATGGCACGCGATGGCAGTTGGGTGATTTTCCTGAACATGTTTGCTAACTTTGGATTGGAATATCTCTTAAGATGGTGTAATAGTCCATCTTTTTGTATTACAGATATGTATAAGGAATACTGAGTACACTGTGAATGTTCAACACAGTTTCATAGGAATTTGTGACATTGTCTCAAACTATAATATATTAAATCGTCTGACACAAAATTGACACAAATTTCCCCCTTTTTTTGTGTCACCCAACACACTACATTGACACGTAATTTTGTCTCTACATTAAAGGAATTTTATTTGAGCAAACTGTATTCATAATATAAACGATTAAGTTGAATACCCACAAAATAACAGTTGCAACAAGATCCAGCTTGCCTCCAGCATCTCCACTAAAACAACTTTCAATCAAATAAACATTTCAACTAAATCAAATGTCCTACTCATTCGTAAAACAGTGACCTCTTAAAACTGCCAACATAGCCAAACCTCTTTAAACACTTACAGGACAGAATACTAAATATTCACACACACAGATCCTGTCTAAATCCAGTTTTTATTTTGTATTGATATTAGGAAAATGTCTGAATGACTTTATTTAAACAAGTATCAATCAGCTTTATCATTGCTTAGATATTTACTGAACCGATGAGCTTTTAAAAAGCCTTTAAAACATATATGTAACAAGGTTCAATATTTGGGAAGGAAGGAGGCGGAATCCGGCCAACATTTATAAAGTTTAATCAAAACAAACAAACAATAACACTGAACAAAAATGCCAGCAGCCACCTCACGGTCGACTGCCGGCCACAAGAACATAATACACATTTAAAACATACGTCCGGGCCTGGTCCTCTCTCGTCAACAGTCCCGTCGCTCGTCCTCTTCCCCGATTTCTTCTGTGAGATATGAGGGACCGGTGTGAGCACAGCTGATTCCAACTATCACTCACGTCACCGGCCCCCCCTCACGGCTCTCGTCCCGCCTTCCTCACCACAATATACTTACTGCTCTTAGATTGTCTTGAGTCTTCACCAGCAACACTGTCATCAATAACAGCACAACAGTTCTCCGTCACCCACGTTCTGAAACTAGATTAATAGTCTTCAAACCTGTTTTGCCAAAGAAGGAAACCTGTAATATGACAAACTCAGAAGAGAAAGAGAGGCCATTGAACCGATATACAGTAGTTCACCCAAAGATTCCGTAACACATTTTTTCTTAAACATGTATATGACTTTTTCAACTGCATTGCACAAAATAAGATTTCACAAACGTCTCAGTAGTTTTGGGTTCACAGTGGAAATCAATGAGTTCCTTTAGTCCGTGAGTTGTGTCATCGGATTTTCTGCCACAAATTGTACTCCTTAACATGACGCTTGTGAAGGATAGATATGAATTGTGAACCTGTAACTGTTCTTTAGGCTCAGCACTGTTGAAAAAAACAGCATATGCTGGGTTAGGTGTGTTTGATGCTGGTTTGACCATCTTAAATCAGCTAAGGACCAGCACATGACCATCTTAAACCAGCACAAACATACCAAACCAGCATGTGCTGTAATTTTCAACAGGGAGACTGGATCACAAACAGAAGAATATCAGATGCTATTGACTGAAATACTTTTACTTTATTCAACTTGAGTTAACTGAAAACCTTTCTTTCAAAAGGTACGTTACACAGGCAACATGACTGCACGCCATTTCTAAATAGCTTGTGTTACCTCTTAATTGATTGTAATGAACATGAACATTTACATTTTACATTTAGCAGACGCTATTATCCAAAGCGACTTACAGTGCACTTATTACAGGGACAATCCCCCTGGAGCAACATGGAGTAAAGGGTCTTGCTCAAGGACACACTGGTGGTGGCTGCTGGGATCGAACCAGCAACCTTTTGATTTACCAGTTCAGTGGTTTAACCCACTAGACCACCATCTCCACCATGAACATTGTGTTTCTTCTCTGTCAACTTTGTGTGAATTCTTAGATACGTATACCACACAAGTCTCTAATGTGTACACACCCAAATGTTTGACGTGATCAGAGATTGTCCTTTACATTGATGTGAAGTGAATCAGATGCGAAAAAAGAAAAAAGTTTGATTCACATTACATTCATGTCATTGTCATTTTCTGTGCCTCATGCAGCATGTATATTGTCTTCATCTTCATATCAATCTGCTATAACCAGTAGAGGACAATAATAGTCACATCAATAGTGGGGGGCACCAGATTATCATCACCAGTGTGTGCCATACTCTTTTAGTTTTGTTTTTACTGAAATGAAACATCTCTATAAATGTGCTGTGGTTTATAACGCTGAGAAGCCCAGAACACTCCTACAGACAAAACTTAACAATGTGAGATTTTACTTTTTTATTACAAATCCATCTTGTTACATACAATATGTCATTATACCAATAGTTGTGATTCTGGTAAATCTTAAGACAGAATGTATCCATTACTGGGATTATGACAATTATTATGATGATGGTTTTAATTAGAGGGGTTATAAATGTGAACTAACTTAACTTACTGAAATTCGGTTTTCTTTGAGTGATTATTTTGATTGTTACACAAGAATCATTCACACTAAAAGTGTACAGGTTAGTTGTCCTTTCAACCTTGTTTGCCCTCAATTACTTTAGGATACTGCTCCGGTGACAGCTTATGTACCTTTATCTTAGAATGATATTTTTACTTTGGAAGTTAAGCATAGCGTGTAGACTTCACATGTTACGTTTTCAGACAATATGACAGTGAAATTTTTGTTATTCTTATTCGCCTATCAGCCTGAATCTGTGATATTTTAGCCCTTCTGGTTTCTCATCAGGTTCAAACTCTTGAATCTTCAGCTGCTGCTTCTGTGGTTTGTCAATTACAGCGGTCAGTATCCCGTCATTTTGTGTATGAATTGTAACAATTTCTGATTTTCATTGTGAGGTTGAGTTATTCCAGTTCTCGACTGTATTTGCAGGAGCCACCGATAAACCCGTGTCAGGAATACTGGGAGGCGACGCCATGCTCTTATGTGATTCTTCTGATGCCACAGACATTTTCAGTATTGATTTAAGCAGGATAAAAGGCATCTTCTCTTGTCGGAATGAAACATGTGATCCTGAGAATGACAGTCAAAATGGCCGAGTGTTTAAAGAAGGAGCATGTGGCTTCATCATCAAAGGTCTGAGACTGAGTGATGCTGGCAAATACATTCTGAGGGTCTATTACCGTTATGATCCGACACTGCAGCGGACGACGTACCAACTTTGCATTCAATGTAATGTCAAAACTGATCAAATTATCAGCATGAACTTGTCAATCCTGTAATTGTCAACGACACAGAATGGGCCACTTGAGTTCATATTGCTTCTTTCCAATGTAGGCTTGACAGTGGCATGATTTCATTTGGTACCTAAATGTCCTAAATCTTTGCTTATGGTCTTTTGGTTTCCCCTCAGATACGATTTCTGTGAAGAAAGGTGAGCCGCTGAAGTTGGACGTTCTGTTGCCCAACGCTGATAAAGTGGAGCATCAGGGCAAAAGAACCACAGGTGGGAAGGTGGTCTGGAGCAGAAGCCACGGGGTCTGGAGCGATCGAATGATCATCATAGACAGAAAACTGATCATTAATAATTTCACAACCACTGACACCGGAACGTATGAGGTTCTGGACTCTGAAGGACAAATCTTGATCATGGTGACAGTGGACATCCAGAACAACTTTGATACAAGTTAGGATCTTTGACAGTGCTCTTAAGTTTGAGAAACAAATCAGCTCTGTCGTAAAAGCCAGTTTCTTCCAATTGAGACTTTTGGCTTAAGTCAAGCCTTACCTTCCGTGAAATGAGTTTGTATGTTATAATTTATATTCATGTTTCACATCAAGGCTAGACTATTGTACCTCTTTATATGTTGGTGTGGATCAGTCATATCTTCAACGTTTACAGCTGGTCCAAAATGCAGCAGCTCGACTTTTGACTGGGACTAAAAAGTATGAGCACATTACCCCAGTGTTAGCTTCAGTACAGTGGCTTCTGTTCTTTTCAGGATTGATTTTAATATTTTATTATTTGTTTTGAAGATCTTAAATGGGATAGCGCCTGTCTATTTATCTGAGGTTTTGAATGTACACGTACATATAAGAGCACTTAGGTTGTGTAATCGGATGATTCTTGATGTTCAGAGAATCAGGTTACGAGATAAAGGTGACCGTGCTTTTTCAGTGGTGGCACCAAACTTGTGGAATGGTCTACCTGTACACTTAAGAACTGCTCAGACTGTTGGAAAGGCCTTACTTAAGACACACCTGTATTCTTTGGCTTTTATGTCAGGCTGAGTGGAGACATTGTGACGTTTTTCTTTTTCTAATTGTCATATATTTATACATATATTTATATTATTATTATCATTACTTATTGTATCCGTGTTGCTTTTGTGTGATTGCCTTTGGACATTGTGAAGCACTTTGGTCAACCATGCTTGATTTTAAATGTGCTATCTAAATAAAATGGAACTTGAACTTGTTACATTAAGATTTGAAAGTCAAATTAATTCTACTGAATGACTGAATACTCTTTCACTGTCATCTACAGCATCTAGTGCAGAATCAGAAATGAGCTCCACACAACAACATAGTGAGTAAAACTATGTAAATATATATAAAAGTCATGTGAGCTTTTCAGAACCCTTAAACAATGTTATGAAAAAAAATTAAAATTGCTCTCTTTACAGCTCCTCTGCTTCTAAAGATTTCCCCAGTTGGACTGGTTTTGCTTTTGGTGGTTCTGGTTGCTTGTATGAGAAAAAAGATGCACAGATGTTCAAGGGGCTCACTGCACTGCTACAAAGGGGTGTGGAAGATCGAAAAGAAGCTAAATAATAATATTAGTAATAATATTACATTGTTTTCCCCGTGTCACATTGTATATAGTTAATAAGCCAGCAACATTTTAGAAAGCAGTTAGCATTCCCGGTTCTCAATTTTGATACCACAGCAAAAACGTGAAAGCCTAAGTTCAAACATTTTAAAAGACAAGTAAACCGTCATTAATCAAATGAGAGCAAATAAACATATTACAAGCAATTACTAGCACAAATAAATGCAATAGAACTAAGAAGAAAAACTGAAGAAAGATTCACCGGTAGGTCAAACGGTAGAAATTGCATATAGCACTGTGTAGTCTTCACTGTAAAAAAACTAATTCATCCCTTTTGAAGCTACAAAGGTTATTCAGTCAAAAGCAATGAGTGATTTCATCTTTGTCTCTTATCATTTGATTAACATTTAAGTATTTTTCCGTAGCGTGATATCTGAGTGAAATGACTTCTGCCACCCAAGTACAAATGAAGAAGCAAAGTGAAGTTGTGGCCAAATACACATCTGGTTCCTCGGCCCAGATCTGGTCCACCCTCAGCTATTAGATTCTGAATAGAAGAATAAATTTGGCACGGAGATGATTAAATTCAGGGCTATGGCCTACTCTGTGTTCTTTAAAGTAGAAACTGAACTGTGAAAAAGATTCGTTCACTCAACTTGACTCCCTCAAATCATCTAAAGAGTCATTTTTGATGCATTGAGTTAAAGGTCCAGTGTGTCATTTTTTGGAGGATCTATTGACAGAAATGCAATCTAATATACAGTACATAGCTACGTCTTGTTTTGATTACCTTAGAATGAGCAATTTCTATCTCATTTCTAGATAGAATTTCTATTCTTGCAACCCCAGCTGGCAGTTTCTCTCTGTGAAAACTATAACAAATTATACTCCTTGACAGGAAGGACTTTAACTGTTCTTTAGGGTGGGACGTGGCACGGGACAAGGAATATTAGTGTACATCGCAATGACTCAAACACTCTCACTTTCGTTTTGTTTGAGCTAACTGAAAACCTTGGTTTCTAAATATCTGATAGCAACATAAGTGCACAACATTTCTAACTAGTGTCAAGACCCTGCTTCCTTGTACAGGTTTTGTAGTCTTGTGTCAGGATCTCGGCAGTACCCAATTGTTTAGTGTGTTTCTTTGTGCCCGCCCTCTTGTTTCCTCATTATTGATGATGTAATGTTTTAAGCCCTACACCTGTTCCCTGCCTGACTTTGTGCCGGTTCGTTTTGCTTTTTTTCCCGTCTAAATGACATTCAGGATTAATGGGCTGTGACAATATGGCGATGTATCGTCGTCCTTCTCCGTGCGATACGAGAATCGATACGCTGCGTCAAATATCATTTTTTTTATTACTTAATAAAACAAGATGCTCTAAATATATTTTCAAGCCTTATTACATCTTGGCTTCACTGGGTGGCGCTTAACACGCAAATGAGGGAAATGTGAACAAATTAGTCTGAGAAAGAGTTTAGGATTGCGTGTAAAGAACAATATGCTCAATGCAGTTGCTGCACTGAAATGATTTTAGGTTTATATTAATTAAGCTGGTCAAGATTTTTTTAAATGTTTTAAATGTGTTAGTTTACAAAGATAAGCTATTAATTCAAGCGTAAAATGTTTAATTTACTTGAAATATTACTCATGTTGGTAACATGTTATTAATTTACCTACTGAAAAAAAGTTTTGTGGACTTGAATAAAGAGACAAATGTTGCACTCTGTTTACATTCTTTGGTATGTTATAACACAGAAATCTCAAATATGAACGCACCCCAAATGTTTGACCATGACATGATCAGTGACCACTTTAGACTCTGAACTTCTTTGTGTTGTCTTCGGTCCCTCAGATTTAAAGTACAGAAAGTAAAGAGTGTAGAACTGTTGCAATATTCTGTATATTTTCACTATTAAAGGTGTCATGATCTGGCCTTTATTATTGTTTTACACTTTTTTATGAGGTTTACGTATGACTTTCGCGTGGACTTTCTGAGTACTGTCCAGCCTCCTCGAAGATGAAAGGGGATGACAATGAAGACGCCATTCTTCCCCCGAGATATTATTACGTTTTGTTACCTGTACCTTGTCACTTTTGATCTGTATGTGCAGCTTCTGTCACTAACGACCCGAAAAGCACTCTCCCTCTCGTACAGGTCCTCTACCAGAGAATTGGAATGGACCTGGTCGGACCGTTAGAGCGATCTGCATATGGGCATCGCTTTGCGTTCGTCACAGTGGGCTATGCAACGCAATACCACGAGGCAGTGACACTTCGTAATATTTCCGTAAATGTAACAAATTATAAATAATTATTAAATATTAACACTCGTAACAGAAGAGTTAGTTTTGCCTTTATATATTGGACCTAAGTTAAATAATAAAACAAGCAGATTGACTAGCATACATTTGCAAGCAGGACATCAAAGGATGTTTCATAGAAGTGTTTAAGAGGTAAGCGCACACACACACACAATATCAGTGTATTACACAGAACAGCTTTCACAGCAGATGTTAAAGTCATGAAGCTGTTATTTGAGCGTTGGTTATCTTAGAATGTGTGTCGCTGAATTCTTATTACCAGCTAAAGGACTTTGATTAAAGTGAAAGTAGTTTACCGCACAGCTCAGTCAAATGTTTACAATCTCTAATAACCGAACACTACTCCAGCGGCTCTTCTTCTTCTTTAAGGACGGCCTCGCCCGTTTTTTTAGCTTTATCTTTCTGCAGATATTGTTTATGCTCTAACACCAACATTACACACTTACTAAAATTAGAAAATTGGCATCACGGGAAACGGCCTCTTTAAGTATGTTTTTAAAGATGTCATTTAACTCTTTGCTATAGCAAACAAGACAAAAATACACTTTATGAAATAATTCATTCATTTCAAAAGAAGCAAATTAATGTTTTTAAATGGGTAATCCAGAGCTAAATAACCCGATTACTAGTCATCATTTTATTATTGCTTAACAAAACAGCGGCTTATGAGAAACTCCAGAAACAGTTTTAACATGCTGAAGCTGAAGCGAAACATTCTGCTCTTATAATGAAAAACAAAATCACACTTGAATCACAAAGTGAGTCATGAAGTGATGATAAAGGAAGAAATGATGATAAAATAACTGGGTTGTTAAGATTGGCATCAGTTGTCTTTCTGTTTGTGCTTTTTATCGATGATCTTTTGAATCTCTTCCACCAGTTTCTCTTTGTTGTTTGTGATGTTTTTTCCAGAGACTTCAAGAAGAGGATCGATCAGGTCAGCGCTGTAGGGACCTTGAAAGGTGGTATATTTCTCACTCCACTCCTCAACTTTATCTGCTGAAACAGAAACACAAATCACATCAGTTTCATTCAGGACTTGAAATGATTCGGTCGACTGAAAGATTTGAACTTGCCTCCACAGTTCACCGTGTTGAAGAGAGGGATGTGTATCACGGTCGGTTCTTCTCCTTTGCCTTCAAACACATAGAAGTCTTTTGGTTTTTTTGGGTCCTCACTGGATACATCGACCTCAGGGAAAGGGATTTCTAGATCCTCACATATTTCAGAAGCGTATGTTAAAGTCTGTGACGGAAGAGAATTACAGAGTTTGATGCTGTGAAAACGCTTTATTCATTGGCTCACATTTTTCTTTTCTTTCAAAACCATATTTCTTTGTTTCATTTCAAAAATGTTGTCACTGGTTCACAGAATGATACAAAGGGGATTGTTTTTCCATGACCACAAAACATACAGTTGAAAATGATTGTGGACTGTCTCTTAAGTCATTTCTCAGCATGCTTTGTATAAATCTGCATTGGAGAGTCATTTTCTTAACAAGAATACCTGAAAACCGTTCATGAAGTCCAGAGAAATGATAAGGTCAACGTGTCTCTCTTGTCTCAGCATCGAGATGTACGGTGAGTTTAGCGCCACACCAGCGTCTTCATAATCTCTCGTCTCACTCTTCAGAACAGCGGCGTGCACTCCTTCAGTTAACAGCATATGATCACAAACCTCGTTCAGAGAATCAATGCATTATTCACAATTACACAACAGGTCTATTCTCACCTTCCATCTTGTACAGAAAGTTGTATTTTCTGCCCCAGATCCAATCCATCACGCACTTAAAAATGGCGTCCAAAATATCTGTTTAGTTTAAAAACATACACACTTTTCAAACTCAAGGTTCCTGAATCATGTTCATCTCATCAGAGAGCCTTCTTTGTGATTTACGTCTACTATTCCTATGATCAGAAGATGAAAGTGATGTGTGTATAGAGACAGTTCAACGTACCGGTCCACCAAGAACTGAACCAAGTCTTCAAACACTTTAACACTTCCAGGGTGAACTGCTTGAAATTATCACCGGTCTTATTTGGCATTTTCACGAGCCAACTTTCATCTCCAGTGAGCTCTGTAATAGGGGATCACACACATTACTTTTGCTTGTGTTTGGATTTATTTTTATAACAATTTTGCTCATGTCTGTCTATAAGCATCTGATTTTTGTGTATTTTTTGTATGTTTTGTTTGTTATATAAAAAACATTTTTTAGACAATATCATGATTAATGACGATATGGTGTGAAGGATTAGCTTTGAAACTTAATCGCTCATCTCAATCTTTCTTCTGTACAATAATAAAAACAATGTTCATCTGTGGTCAAAGTCTGCATCTACACAGGAATTGTGTGTGAAAATAAAGACAGATTCACTGGTATCACAGAACACTTCACCTTTCAGCTTTGTTCTGATGGTGGTTTCGTGACCAGAATGGTCTTTTTCTTTCAACACTGAGAAATGCATTTCCACAAGAGACACGAGAATCTGGAAGCCAGCGTCTTCGGTCCCTTCTGAAGAAAACACACAATGAATGAACATTTACATTTTCACATTTGGCAGACGCTTACATTGCTTTATCCTTTACATTTATACATAGGTATATGCAAACCCCTGGGTTCAAACCCACAACCTTGCGTTGTTAACGCAATGCTCTTACCACTGAGCTACAGGAAAGCTCCTGAACATGCAATTATTTTCAGATGTTCTCTTTCCATTTGACATCTGTGGGCTGTGTGGAAATAAAGCTCACCTGAATAATTTATCTACAGGTTTTTAGAATGCATGTGATTAACATCTTTATGTTTATAAATCTATGTGGAGTAATGTTAATGTCGTGGTCACATGAGCTCTAAGCATTTCTTTGTACGTGATGTGATGTTTTGTGCGGTGAGGGTCATAGATCGTGATATGTGGTATATAAATGCTTCTGATGTGAGTTGAAATGGTTCAAGATTGTGAAGAGTTAAAAGAGCAAGACATTACATTTTACATATAACCACAAAACATGTGAATACATGTAATATATCCATAAATAAAGCAATCAGAAATGCTTTACCTTGAGAGGTTTTGCCAAATTCTGCTTCTTTTGCATGTGTTACTTGATTAAAGAGCCCTGAAAAAATCGAAATGAACCAGAATGATGATAAAGAAGAATGTAGGTTCTTTGTGTTCTTTATCAGAAGAGATGGAATAGAGACAGCAGGTCATACCTTTTATCTTTTCCAAAAGAAGTTCTATGATGAACTCTCCATCAGCCAGACAACTGCCACACAGACCTACAAAAACACAACAAGACAATAAACAAATGTAACAAAATGTCACATATTTAAATACAATATTTAACCCTGTAACATAAATTCAGTGGTGGACAAAGTACAAAAATAATGTAGAGATACCTTAAAAAATTCTCTTTTCATTTTTTTTATATAATTTTTTTTAAGTATTAACAAACAAAACAAATTTAGTAATGGATGGATGGATGGACGGATACAAAAACATCAAAGTCCGACTTTGTCATTGCTTATATGATCTAGGCATACAAGGGTTTCACAATCACAGCCCTTGACAATTTTTTTGCATTATTAGTTAAAGAAATTTAAAACACCTGAGAAGATGTAATGTTTTTAATGGGAAATGAATTTGTGTTAATTGAAACTTATCTGTGGATCTCTACCGGTGATTTCTGTTATGTCCAGATTTTTACTGGTTTTATTGGTATTTGTAATATAATTCATTTGTGAATCTATTAATAACAGATAAAATTGTTGTCAATGTATGCATTATTTCCAGTGAATATCTTTTGTTGTTTGTGTGCTTCTCGCTGCATTTTATTGTCATTTTTTAAAAAACCCTTAGAGTATATTGCCTTATTGCCAAAAAATTGTCTGATGAATATTACACAGGTCTTTTCCTAATTTGTGTCATCCGGCTTATATTTTGATGGTTTAACCTGATACTATCCACAGACACTCATTCTTTGTGTGTTACCCTGCAGGTACAGCATGTCCATTTCAGGCTGATCCTTTATCTTAGAGCCTTTGTCAAACTGACTGCCAAACATGGAGTTATCCACAAACGCTCCAGTGAGAGAATAACCGGCTTCATATGGGCTGATCTCAAAAAAGACGCCTGGAGATAGACAACACATCCATAAAAGACTAAACAAAACAAGAACATTGACTTTTCTTGTGATTCACACACACACGCACACACACACACACACACACACACACAAACACACACACAAACACACGCACACACACACACACACACACCTCTTTCATGGAGACGTTGTCTGCATTGCTTGTCAATCACAGTGTAGATGGGAAATGGGTCTTTATCATTGTGACCCCGCTGCTGTGAAAGTTTGCCAAGATCTATCTGAAGAAAAAATAGTAAAATGATGAAAGAAAATCTGTTACAGCAAATTTATTAGATTTTTCAAATAGTTTATTGTGTTAAAAAATATGTATTCTACATATGTGCTTCAAGCAATAATACTCAGGTAAGTTATACTTATGCTGAGAACTAAAATCACGGATAAAAAAAATCTAAACATCTGAACACGAATGACTAAAGGAAACATTATGAAGCTCACAAACCTCTTTCACAAATAAAGTGACGAGCAGCACCGACCAAACATCAGTTAAACTGAAGATGTCTTTCTCATGGTAATATTTCATCAGTTGTAGAGCAGTTTCAAACCAGCCTACACCAGGACCTTTGAGTCTCTGGATGATCTTCTCTCTCACTGAGTCCAGTTTGGTGGACCAGTCTGAGTCCTGATATAAAGACGCCATACACCTTCATAGAAACAACACACAACTGATAATTTGTCTCATTTATGACACTCATCTGTGTTAGTGTGTGTGTGTGTGTGTGTGTGTGTGTGTGTGCGTGCGTGGGAATCGTTTTTCACAAATATACTGACATCTCAGTAAGTCATTAATTCAACCAATGAGAACTGCATAAGATCATACAAATGACAATAAAATCATAACTGTTAATTATTTTCCTTGATATTGTGCACATTATTATTAATGTCAATTAATAATTAAATAAATATTTAACAATTAAATATGAATAAATCCTTAAGAAAACATTTGATTGAGAATGATTTTATCATGGTCATACGCATTAAGACACTAATGGATATTCGACCAGGAAATAAACAGTAGTCTTAACAGAAAGGGGCACAATTATTTTAAATGTATTGAGTAATTTTACCCCAAACCCTCTGACGGTGCTTTGTGATTGAGGGTGACTGGCGTGAAGCGAGACGTTGCTGGTGATTCACTGTCAGGCTAAAATCTATATGAATCCTGACGGTTAAAGTTGTCATCTTCTTTCTTTATATGATGTGTTTCAGGGTTTGACGAAGAGTCATTGTTCTGAATGGGATGGATTCTTGAGAGATCTATCAGCAGCTCAAGGTGTTACTGTATATATGGCCTCAGAGTGCTGAGACATCCCAGAACTGCGTCAAACTGCATTTAGGTCGAATTTGTAAAAACTGTTTTTAACATACTCAAAGATTCATAAATTATGTTGTGAGGACTAGTTTCACTATGTGTGTTTGTGTACCGGAGATAGAGAATACAGTCCAGACGACCTGCTTTATCGAGTTCAGCCAGAGATCCCAGTAAACCCAGCATGGATCCTTCTCCTCCTCCAGAACCCAACAGTTTCATTTTTGGCACATTTTACCAAAACCTGTGATTTACATTTATACACTCAAACATCAAAGCCTAAATGCACTCGTCTAGAAAATAATAAACAGTCGGATGTAAGAACATTACAAAAACATTGTGTTTGTGTGTGTGTGTGTGTGTGTGTGTGTGTGTGTGTGTAGCAACACACTCTCCTCTGCATGCACTAGTCACTTTCACACACCATTGTGTTTCCAAAATCCCACAAAAGACCGATTGTAATATATGACTGTAATGTATGTATGTTTACTGGCTCATGCACCACAAATCACCTTACACTGTTCCCCAGCCAGCTGCTTGAATGTCTCTCTCTTTTTGCACATGTACAGTATTTGAAGCCAGTTGTACAGTTTGTATTTTATATTTTATTTATTTTTTATTTTTTAGTTTATGTATAGGTAACCACTTTTATATATAGCATATGTATAGTCAAAGCTGACAGTAGGCTAGTTGTGTATAGTTTTATACTCTTTTACTTCGTGTTGTATATCTGTATTTATGTAGCACCGTGGCCCTGTGAGGCACGACATCTCGTCCCGCTATATGTCCACACATGTAGTGGAATGACAATAAAGCTCAACTTGATCTTGACTTGACTTGTGTGCAGAAGAATGGAGAAGCCACAAAGAAAATGTTGTTTTTGAGTCACTGAGGAAGATTTTTCAGCGTAAAACACAATTGACACACATGCATTTTCTCACACTGGGCAGCTATAGGTGAAGGATGTTTAAGTAAATTAGCTTTTTTATTTCATTCTGTGAACTAGTGACAACCGAATGAAATAAAAAACTAGTGACAACCCAAATTGTGTGTGTGTGTGCGTGTAGGTGTGTGTGAATGTGCGTGTGCGCGCAAGCGTGTTTGTGAGTGTTTATGTGTGTGTGTCCACCAACTCATGGGGACTCATGGGGTCAAAAAAGCTTATAAATTGTACAGAACAATATTTTAGGAAAATCGAAAAATGCAGAAAGCTTTCTATGATCTTTGGGTTTATGGGTAGGGGATAAAATTTACACTTTTTACAGTGTAAAAATCGACAGTGTAAATAAACGACACTATTATTTGTGTGTGTCAGCGTGTGTTTAAGAAAGTCGGGGGATTCAACACACTAAATATCTAACAGAACATCAAACAGTAAATGTCTGAACGTAAGCAGAAGTCTATGAACATACGGCCCTTTCAATTTCTACAATTGATGATTTCTCACAAGACGCAACTATTCCTTGTAGCAACTTTTATTAAGTCTTTAAAGAATGTATATCTTTTATCATTTACTCACTCTCTGGACAATTCTGCAGAACACAAAAGAAGATATTTTGTAGAATGTTAGTAACCCAACACTGGCGTCATCCATTCGGTATTCATTCACTTCTATAGTACAGACACAGAACCATTGACTTGGAAGTGTGCTAAACATGCACATGTGGCATCTGTGGCCAACATGGGGATATTCTGGTTCATCGGACTCAAAGCATCACTTGTGATTGAGGTTTTTCATGAGGCACTAATGGATTCAGATGGATTCACATCCCTGCAGACAGCTGGTGAGAACTGTTTGAGAGGTACAGATGGCTTGCTCAAATTACAAAGCACAATATGGAGTGCTTCTGCAACAAAACACGAAAACGAGATGAATCATCTTCTGAGGCAATGAATAAATGAACTGTCATTCTATGCATGTCCACAAGATGGCACTATTAGCGCTATTCTGATGAATAAACACACAACCCTGACATTTTGTCAATGGACTGAACTGGAAATGTTTCTTCTAACATTTTTACAAATGTTTTAAAATATACATATTCATTCTTTACAGTTCAAATTATAAAGTATACGTACGTGTCTAATATAACTTTATGAACAATTCTCACATGTAACATGTAACAGTCCTTCATAATTATTTTAATTCCAGAGGTGATGGATAATATGTACCAAAAACATTTGTTCTGGATGACATTTAAAACGGGGTTAAGCTTTCAAGTGTATTTCCTGTCGTCATAGCGTTGTGTTTTTTGTCCCTCGCAAGTCGCCGTAGCGCGTCATCATCGTGCGCCGCGCTGCCACACGTGTGTCCGTCACATCATGGAGTTTGAGGGCTGCAGCTGCTTCAGACAGAGGCTCGTGCTGTCCACAGTGAGTGGAAAACGAGTGAAAATCCGGAACATTAGATCCAAAGATGACAGCCCGGGCCTGCGAGGTGCGCAAACACGCGAGTTTATATGTATATGATATCCTAACAACCGATAAACAATGTGTGACGCAGTATCTAATGTAAACAACTAGTGGTGTGTTACTAAATTGTAACCTCTCATCATCATATAAACACCTATTAACGTGCAATATAATGTTTTTGGAAGCATGTGATGAAATGGATGAATTGTTGTCTTTGATGTGTCCTTTGATGTGTGGTTTTATTCAAGGTTTCCACTACATGTATCATAACGAGCGATGGTTTTTCCACAAAATTCCTCATGTAGTGAACTTTGGGATTTATCCAGGATTTTTTTGGTTCCCATTTGGCAAATGACATCCCAGCTTTAGACAGTAGACAGCATTATTGTTTCCATTAAAACCTGTGTGATTCCTGTTGTTTTTCTTCTCTCTTAGATTCCAATGTTATATAAAAATTAAGTCATTTAATAATATAAATGTGGTGTTTATCAGTGACTGAAAACCTCTCCGTTCTTGGTTTTGTCTTTTAGATTTTGAAGCCAGCTTCATTCGATTACTGGACAAGGTAACCAACGGCACCAGAATTGAAATCAATCAAACAGGTCAGTTGAATTGAATGGTTCTGTTGTCACGTGACGTCTTCTGATTTGATTGGTTGTCATGGATAGTCTGGTTTCTCAGGAAACGCTCATGATGTGTTTTGTGCGCTCTGGTGTGTAGGAACGATGCTCTTCTATCAGCCGGGGCTTTTGTACGGAGGGTCTGTGGAACACGAGTGTAACGTCCAGCGTTCGGTGGGATACTACCTGGAGGCGCTGCTGATGTTGGCCCCGTTCATGAAGAACCCCCTCAGAGCTGTGTTGAAGGGCGTCACAAATGACCCTACAGATCCCTCTGTGAGTTTACTGACGTATATGAACAAATACATTTTAACTTGTGGCATAGCTTTACGTAGACATTTTGATGTTATGCGATGGATGCTGGACTCATTGCTTTAGTCATTATTGAAGTTCTATTATGTGTTTTATAAATTAAATATCTTTAATATTATGTCGCTTTTCTGCAGGTGGACCTTCTGAAGGTGACGGCTCCTCCTCTGATGAAGAGGTTCGGCATTGATGGAGATAGTTTAGAAATAAAGGTATGACAAGAATCACACTCGTATAAAGCATGAAGGGTAGGGCTGAAAGCACTCCTCGAGTAACCCCCAATACAAAAAAAGTAAAATTGCCTTGAAGCTTTGTTAAACCCATTTACTTCAGTACACACGGAGCACTGCGCTCGCCCACGGATCATTGAGAATCCTGTTATTTACACATGTCATCTGTCTGTTCTGTGTGTCTGAGTGAATGAACTGCACAGTTTAACATGCTACACGCATGATGCTCATGAATTTGTCTGCGTCTGTGCTTTATGAGGGTAGGAACACATGAACTTCATCTCCAGAGTTGCTCTGAGAGTTTATTTCACGAACATTTTATTGTTTGAGTGAAGAACCAGACATACTAAAAAATAAGCATCTTCTGACAACCTTCCAAAATAAAAGTCTGTTTAACTTGGTATTTTATGTGGACAAATATATTACTATTTAATAGCAAGAAAATGCCATATGAATGTCATATGGCAATGAAATCAATTAAATGGGTTAACTTTTCACAGATATCAATGTACGCAATTTCACCAATAAATATGTTACTTTTTCTAAAAAGAGACCGGCCTTATTTTGTCTTGTATGTTTAGTATTGCCCTTTAATAAATAAAAAGTATTTATTATCAGAATACCCGATTAATGGATGGAATAATCAGTAGAATACTTGATTACTAAAATAATCGACAGCTGGAGCTAGTGTTGTCAAGCTACCAGAATTTCAGTTTTCAGATTTTCAAATAAATCCGGATGTTTCCTCCTTTCACCACAGAACTCTGTTTGGTTTCTTTGTGATGTGACTTAATCTGAAGTATTTCTGAGCGCACCTCTTGTCACCGGAGCCTCGCTTATCGGCTCTTCACGTCTTATTGCGTCTATAAAAAGTTTCTGACTGACAACCTGTCAGACAGAGCATCAGTACCCGGTTGACACCGGTCTTATAAAAAAGTTGGCGGTTCCTATTTTCATTTTATTTAGACAGTGTAAGAGTTATTAACTGGTTTATACCTGACACCTGCAGTGCTGGATTGAACTGTTTGTTTCTGAACTGTGCGGTGTTGGTGTGTTTTTCAGGTGGTGAGGAGGGGCATGGCTCCTGACGGAGGTGGTGAGGTGCATTTCTCCTGTCCGGTACGTAAATTCCTGAAACCCGTCCAGCTGACAGAGCCCGGAAAAATCAAAAGGGTCAGAGGAACAGCGTATCCTTCCACTGAGAGAAACAGTCAAAACCACTCATGAATTCTGAATGATTTATATTCTCTCTCTAATAAATGAAGCCACTGTTTTCTCATTAATTTGTTTCATTTGGTTGATTTCTTGACCCGCTGTGTCAGAGTGGCCGTGCGAGTTTCTCCTCAGATGGCCAACAGAATCGTGGACTCTGCCAGGAGCATCTTAAATAAATTTATCCCGGACATTTACATCTACACGGACCACATGAAAGGAGTGAGCTCTGGAAAGTAAGTGCTTCTGTTTTCCTGTCGCTGACACTAGATGGCGACAGTCCTGTAGAGAGTTTGCTTTCTGTGCCTTTTGCGGCAACAGATTTGAATTTTGATTTTATACTAAATCCTTTAAATTAACGTAAGGTTAATGTATTTTATCCCATTGGCACTGTTTTATAATCATTTTTTGAGTGAACTGTCCCTTTAATTCATTCTGTTTCTTTTTAGGTCTCCAGGGTTTGGCTTGGTTCTGGTGGCAGAAACGGTGAACGGGACGTTCTTCAGCGCTGAGGTCATGTCCACGCCGCAGGGTCAGGGCGATCAGATTCTACCGGAAGATCTGGGCAAGAAATGCGGCAAACTGCTGCTGGAGGAGATCCACAGGGTGAGCATGACCCGGGCCAACACACACCCACACATCAGTTTCTTCAGAATGTTGATGGTTACGTTCTTTAAGATATTCTGAGCGGTTTTGTCCTCGGTTTTCCTTTGAAGACTTCAGGCTCGAGCAGAACTAAAATCCACAGAAGCGTTCTGACACACAGAAATGAATGAGTGTCTCTTAGTGCCCGTGTGACCTGTTCACAGTCCAGTGTTGCATGCTGGGAAATAAATACTGTTCAGGTGTCATAACAAGAGTATGTTAATTTAAGATTAAAAAATATGGATTGAGAGATTATAGCTTGGAGTGTAACAATTCACAATACCATTTTGTCGCATTTTATTTTTCAATGGCACTTGCGACAAATTGGAAATGAACGCCATTTGATTATTTCTACATGATGCACATTTCCTATATAATAATAAAAATATATTTTATTTCAAATGTCAAAACTAAATTGCTATTTTAAAACAAACCCCCACCCAAAAATATATATAAAATCAGGGCTCCAGACTGTGCCTAAAACGGTCGCATTTGCGACAAACAATATGAATATGCGAGTGATATTTTTGTGGAGATCGCCACAAAATTGGTGCAATTTTACAGTTTTAAAGTTGGATGCAGCTGGACTTTTTCTCGCACATTCATAGCCAGTTCTCAGTTGTCAGGTGTCTACAAAAACAGTGTGTGCACTCAATGGACTGATATTTGGAGCTGCGGCAATACGCCACACTTTAGAACGAATGACTCCTTTGAACCGGTTCATATGAACAGAAGATAAGAGATCCGTGGATGATTTAAAACTCCCTGAACCACAAGAGAACGCAGGTAGTGTGAAAGAGTTTTGCTCGCTCAATAAGATTAATTCAGTTGGTTATTTTGTGCTGAAAAGTTCGTTGGAAATGACATAAGAAACTTCTCCTTCATGAATAAATGTAATATTAAAAACGTTTTTGTTATGTTTTTTGTAAAGTGTTAAAGCGCTTTAGGTACATTAGGCTACACAAGAGTATATGATACAAAAACAATTTGGCACCTGTTTTTTTCCCCTATAGGAGCAGATGGCTCTTTAACTAAATGTTTTGTCTGAAGCCCTGACAATAATACAAAAGTCTCTTTGATATTAACAAACTAAGTATTTTTCTGTGCTTTTTTTGTTTAAACCAAACACTTGAGTTTAATACTTGAGATACGTCTCATCGTAGTGGAAGTCTCTCTCTCTCGCTCTTGTAAAGCAATCCGGTGATATCTGGCGCTTCAGTCCTTTCATGTACGTACGTGTGTGTGTGTTTGTGTTGAGGTTAATCAGTAGCTGATGGTGGATGTCATTAGTAAACACTTCATGAACACACACAGTTCTGATGCGACTATGAAAACATCATGTGAGTTTCTGCCTGCTCTTCTTTCCAACATATAATTTAGATGTTTTTTCTTTGTGATAATGTGTTAGGGTTATGTTTAAAAAAAGATTGTCTTGGTTTGCTTTAAATGCAGTTTTTTAATATTTACAAAAACACCTCAATCATTTTTACACACTAAGTGAATCTGATTGGTCATTTCTAAGTTGTTTTGTTTTGTTAATAATAGTGGAATAAATCTAATTCCAGTCCTTTTTTATGGGTGCCTGCTAAATTCATGTTATTTTAACATTATGAGGAGATGAAATAAATAGGTGTCATTAACATGTCATTGACAACATATGGTCTGTTTGACAAGTATATTAAAACCTGTTTGAGTACTGTGAAGTTATTGCAACTGATATAAATCCATTTCATTTGCCATTTTGGAACTGATTATAATGTGTGCAATGAAGAATCTCCTTCTTTATTTATTAAAATTCAAATACATAATTTGAGGAAGGATAAACCACTGTATCGTTAATGTTGTTGTGTTTGTTCTGGCTGGTGGTTTGATGTTTTGTTTCGTTTCCTTGGCTAATGGTTAGATGGTTGATGTATGACTGACGCATGCGGTTGTTTGCATTAGATTTGTTTTGACTCATGTTGTGTCCTTGATGATGTCAGAGGATGTAGGCCATCGACCCCACAACCATCCACCTGTACACAGACCCCTTCAACACAAATCATTATATTTTGCAAACAGAAAATTAAGTCTGACAAGGGTCAAATATTTCTAATTAAAGTGCTGTTATGTTAAAAATAGTTATGCTTTTGTCATGGTAATATTTTCTTGTAATTTATCCTATTTGCTATATTCAGTGCAAAATGCTAAATATATATCTTTATTTTTTGAAAGAGGTGGACTTTGATCTGGATTCTTTAGACATGAAAGAATAAAACTTAACACACCGTTACATTCTGATGATCTCACGGCCTGAAAGCATGAGACTGCTGCTTATGCAAGTTTTACAAAGACGGTCAGTGTGCGGTCGGATAATTGAATTGAACAATTTCCACAGCAGCGGATGGTGAATGTGACACAGTGACAGGAGAGGTTTTGTGTAACAGGAGTGTCAGGGTTTGAAATCTCAGGAGATGTTTCTCTACCGATCTTGTTTACGCTGGCGAAGGAAAATGTTTGGGACTTTTCCAGCAGCCGTTGGGCGTTCTGTGAAAGTTTCAGTACGTTCCACCTTCATCACGTGACACGGCTCGTCTCTCTCTCCTGTGTTGAAAAAAATAGGGAGGATGTTTAAATATCGACAGCAGGACATTGATGACATTTAGTCGTTGATCAGAAAGCGAATCTTCACTCTTGGATGTTAGTTGACATAGATTTGGCATTTGTTGGTGAGGATTGATCGATTCTTTGCATTTCTTTCTGCTTGTTTAAATCCAAATGTTTTTATTTATCGTTAACACCCTCTTGAATATGATATTTGTTAAAAGAAAATCACGATATTCCCATCTGATATCATGACCGTATCATGGTTCTGTCGTTGGTATATTAGCCAGCTTAAAATAAAATAGCTCGAAAAACACTGATTAAATTTGATGTTTTTTTTGTATAATTGTCCAATATTGAATGTTTGTTTAACAAAATAGTTTGAGAAGCTGTCGGCCGAGAAAGATTTAATCCACAAGAGGACCGTTGTTGTTCTGCGTCATTTACTTATTTTGTTTCAGTCTTATCGGACGTCCTGGAATAATTTCAACTGACTCTAAAGAGCTGAATGTTTAGAGTCACGCTGAAACAAACATTTTCTGAACATACAACATGACCAATTTAATTATTTAGTTGAAGCGTAACGTGCCAGCAGGATCATACACACCGGCCTAAGGGGCGATTAACATTTGGCGTCCTGTCAAGTTCATTATATTAAATGAAGACACGTGTGCATTTTTCTAAGCGTGTCGACGCCCCATCGAGATTGAAATAGTTTAACTTTACAGAGCTCTGCGTGCCGTGGGTCATATGACTAGAGAAAGTGATGCGGCTCGAGATTTCCGTGCAGTTTTAGACGCAAAATGAATCTAACTCTGATTTTCATCTCTCTCTCTTTTAGGGTGGCTGTGTGGATTCAACCAATCAGAGTTTGGCTCTGTTATACATGACATTAGGACAACAAGATGTTTCCAAAGTTCTTCTAGGACCCCTCTCGCCCTACACGTAAGTGTTGTGCATTCATCTGAAGGTTTGACCATTGTCACCTGTTCATCATCATATGAATGCTGTTCTAGCGTGTTGTGGTTGACGTCAGAGAAACATCCGGTATCTGCAGCGGTCTTCATGAATTGTCCATTTTCAGTTGTCATGGTACCGGTGCTGTATGCCAGTCAAGTACAGTACTATGATAACTGAAGATTGGCCGTGCCAACACATGTTTCATCTATGCCGGACTGAAGTCCTACATAAGATCTAATTTCACTGTTTTTCAAGGAACTTGATGTGTTTTATTAACCATTTCTTTTTTGTTTTTGTAAAGAATAGTCTGTTTAGTTATATAGATGGTGTTAACATGTTCAGGACGTCATCGTATGCATCGGTGGGGTATTTTAGGTGTGACCACAGTTCTGAATAGAGAGAATTAACTTTATCCATCTCTAAACTTACAATAGTTCATTTGTACTGACTTTTCTTAAGTAAACGGTTTGTACAATGGTTTCAACTCAGTTAAAGTATGTTCAATTCCATTTTAACCTTGTATCATGTTCCTGTTTCCAGAAAGGTAACCAACCAACTAGCA
Organism: Triplophysa tibetana; assembly: GCA_008369825.1. Classification (NCBI taxonomy): domain Eukaryota; kingdom Metazoa; phylum Chordata; class Actinopteri; order Cypriniformes; family Nemacheilidae; genus Triplophysa; species Triplophysa tibetana. The sequence goes on from CM017901.1 coordinate 31,146,297, forward strand.
AGCAACTTAATTTATTTTTACAAGCCAACATTGACAATTATTATTGTATTGTAACCCTGTAATACTGTGGCATTCCAACTATTTGGATGAATGTGAAAAGGGTTGAAAACACATTGTAATTATGTCTGTTTTCCACTTTGTAGAATCGAGTTTCTCAGACACATCCGGGACTTCTTTCAGATCATGTTTAAAATAGAGCCGCAGAAACCCGGAGATGAGGAACGAACGGGAGGAGAGAAAGTTCTGATGACGTGTGTTGGAGTAGGATACAGTAACATCAGCAAACCCCTCAAATAAAAACTCCAAACATCATCGTCTTATACTGAACAAACACACAGAGAGAATGCTTATTTGTTACACTTTTCTATGATTTTAGTATTTGACCGAGTCGTTTCCAGATGTTTACATGAATGAAAATGGCTTCAGTGGAGTTTTGGCTGTTGTTCCTCTATTGATTTTCAAATTGAAATGTGAAGAATAAAAAAAGCATGAAAGCCTTTACTAATCTTGAGGTTTTTGTTTTATCGTTCAGACTTTCTTTTAACGGAGCATTATTTAGATCCTTAAATGTCCAGAATTCCTTTTCAGTTGATTGTTGCAGTTCAAGATAAAAGTTCCGAAGTACAGTGACATCAAAATATACAGTATACACATTTAACAGTAGTTTTGGTCAAAATAAGATTTTTTATTTGGTCAAATAAGTTTTATTCAACTTTAAGAGATCACAGAATAATTACAGGAGGAGGAATAATTTTCTTATAAGCACAAATGAACAAGTTCAAGAAGAAAATCATCAATAACAAATATAAAATTACCTTTGAGCTATTCTTGATTTTATCTACTTTAAATTAATCATAGTTTTGAGTGTTCACACAAATTTTGGATGGTTAACTTGAGCCATCGGTCCTTCAGTTAAATGTTGTTAAACTACATAATATGACAACACATGACAGTCATTTATCTGCGTTGTATATTAATTTATTACAAGCAACATGAAAAACATGATTTTTTTTATCATTAGACATTTTGATAAAGGGGAAATTCAATGAAATACGATTTCGTACTCCAAACATCTATTATAAATGTTCTCCTCCAGTTTCCTTTTTAAACCAATCAGCCTCCTCGTCTTGTACTTCCTCTCATTTCAAGGCTTATAAAACGTTTTTGACAGATTGCTGATGTTTTATTCGGGACTTTCTGCTTTTAAAAGCTTCCTACCATTGTCTTCAGTGTTTCTGGTGGCCTGTCATTCCACGCATGGTTGCTTACACTTCCTAAAGATCAATGGTTCTGTGTTCTGTGAAGGATTAAATGGACCTTTACAGATAGAGTTCAGTGGGTTCTTGAATTCAGTCTGGCTCAAGCGACAGGGCCTTGGACCTCAGTCCTGTTCCTCCTTCAGAAAACATCACGGTTCCTCTGGAAGTTGAGGACCTCACTCACGGCCCTCCTGATGTCTTCTCAAGCAGCATTTGTGTATAAAGGTTCTGTGGTTCTACAGCTTTATCAATAATCATGGGAATATTTACTAAGTACCGTCAACGTGTGTTTTTGGGTCATTAAATGGTGTGGGGTGCGATTATAAAAGTGATGCTTGTGGGGTCACAGTAAGAACACCTCCACATGACATCTTTTGCATGGCAAACGTAAGCCCGACCACCCCGAGAAACGCCCCACGCGGCTCGTGAAGCATGGAGCGCAGGCGGGTGCGCGCGCGCGGGGTTCATGATGGCGGCGGAGGCGAGCGTGAGCAGCGGCAGCAGTGACTCGTCCAGCACCGCGGAGGATGAGCGCGTGCGGCGGCTTTTCCAGACGTGCGACGGTGACGGGGACGGATTCATTAACCGGTCAGAAAACACGCACGCACGAGCGCGGGCTGTAAAAAGTTCACGCGCTGAGTAGAACTTTTGTAAGCGGATCGGGCTAGCGGAGTGACGTCACGAGCGCTCGATACAATGTTGCGATTTGAGCGAACAGTCTCGATGCAACAATGTAACATTTTAACTCGCGACAGGGACACAAAGTAACACGCGAACGTGTTTGTGTAGTTTGTTCTCGTGGCGCTGCTTGCGCTCGGTCGTTTGTTCGCTGCAGCCTCGGAAGTGACGGGAAATGTTGCAGCCTCGAACTCCTCCACCAAACTTTTCAGCTTCTTGACACAAGCTTGTGAACTCTGCTTAAACACGTTCATACGTTGTTACTTTTTGTTTCTCGCGGGTGTTTTGACAGGTAACCTCGTGTGTTGTGCTCTGAACCCTTATGTTCGATTTGGGGGTCTCGAAGACCCTCCGTGACCTTTTAAAGCTCTTAAGATGTTTAACAATCGACGTGTCAACTTTAGGGTCTTGCGGCAACTGATTATTAACAACGATTTTAATTTGACACACTTTACTTTCTTTTCATATTCTTTTCAATAAATATTACCTTTATAGATTTTTTAACACGTTGAGATATTTAGAAGGGGATCAGAAATAGTTTTGTCGCTCTTTTTGATTATTGTTGTGAGAGAGAAGCTCTATTCACTATTATTATTATTATTTCTCATGTACTCATACAGTATTTGGGATTCTGGCACAAGCATTCTGGGATTTCATTTGAACATAAAATTATCAATTTTGGCAGATGTTGAGGGTTAAAGTGATTTTGAAGTGATATTTTAACAATTAGTTAATGCATTAAGTAACATAAACTAATAATGAACAATACTAATACAGCATTTATTAGTTTAGTGTGTCAGTTTATGTTAATTTCAGCATTTACTAATACACTATTAAAACAAACGTTGTCACTGTAAACATTAGTGAATTCACAATGTATTAACATGAATAACTGTTTTAACATGAACAAACATTAATATATACTGATAAACTAAGGTGTTCAATGTTAGCTAATGCATTTATTACTGTTAACTAATACCACCTTATTTTAAAGTGTTACAATATTTTTAATGAAATCACAAAAATATATATTTTTCTTTTTCCTCTTTCTTTTGCAATTTTTTTTTCATCCTTAACTTTTTAATTAACTTTTGGGAAGAAACAGACAAACCATGCAAAGAACCAGCAATTTAATACATTTGCTTCATGCAGACACCGGTTTATTTTTGTTCACATCTTTGTGATGTTTTTGTACTTGTATCATATGTAGCTTTATCCTATCTTTCAGGTTCTGAAGATTTTTTTAAATAAAACTCTTTTAATAAATTACAAAGTTCATAGATCAGAGTCATCGTTCAGGAGACACGGACCTGCATTATAGGAACAGTGTTTATTTGCCTATTTAGTTTTTTTGCCGAATGTAATGAAATTGATGGGTTCTCTCTCTCTTTTAGAAATGATTTGTTGATGGTCTGCCGGCAGCTGAACATGGAGGAGTCCGTCGCTGAGATTATGGGTCAGCTTGGAGCAGATAAACGGGGGATGATTTCCTTCCAGGACTTCACACGCTGTCGCATGCAGATGGTCAGTGAGATCCGTAAGGAAGAAGGACAGCTATCTCTTCTGTCCGGTGACTCGGAGAGGAAAAATCATCAGGAACCCATCGCTTCTGGGCCAACCAGCAGTGAGAATAGTTTAGGTGTGTTGTTGTCTTAACGGAAACTTTAAAGACCCACTGAAGTGCTTTGAAATGAATTCAGGTGTCTGTATGCGTGTGCTTTGCTTCAGGAGCTCGAGAGAGTTGGGAATATGATTCTGGAGCGAGAGATTTACTGACTCCAGACCTGAACTCGCCTCTCCTCCAGAAGCTTCTAGAACACCCCAGTGAGCCTTCAGCGGCCTTTCACCAGCTCATGACTGACCGCAGCGGCTCTCTGAGCGGCAGTTACCTGGACCTGGCCAATACGGTGAGTCTGAAGGGTTATATCATCAAAAGCTGGTCATTGAAATCTGATTTTTTTTATAAAAGGCCTACTTTGAAGTAACTGTATTTTATGGAATTATCTAGAAATAAATACACTAATCTGAAGATCCTCCAATGAAAGATCATGTTCATGTTCTTAATCTAGTGTGTCATGTTCTTAATCTTGTCAAAAATCGAGCCAAGAACCCCATACAATTATAAATAAGATGTTGATAAGAGGATTCTTTGATGAATGTTTGTTTTGTAGAGGAACTCTGTGGTGGTGTATTGTGTTGTTCTGGTGTATAGATGATGCTCATCGTCTGTCTGCTGTGAGTTTGTTATTGTTACAGATGAGAGTGTTCCTCAGTAGATCTTATTTCTATGGCTTTGCTTCTTCTTTTTTTCTCTGTTTTTCATGAAGTCGATTTGAATTTCTGTTGAACACGTCTTATGATTTCATGTTGCGATGATAGAGAGGACAAAAACAAGCACATCAATCTCAAATGGGTGCTGGAGCAAGAGAGTAAATCGAAGTAGTAGCAAAAGTTGGCACACCAGAGCTCCAAAAAATATATAAAAAATGCTTTATTATTTCAAAGACTTTCGAGCACATTGGCCCTTCCACAGACAATTCAACAACACTAATGAACTCTAATTTATACCTACAGGTGTACAAGGAACACGTGACATCCCCCAAAAAAAATACAATTATAATTGTGAAATCATAATTATCCATCAATATGTAATCACACGCAAAAATCTAAATCATAATTCAATTAGATTATAAATTATGCACCTGGAAACATACAAAAATATATATATTATTAACAATACTTTAAATCAAAACCTTTGAAAAAGTGTACAAAAACGTAATATTGAGGAGAAAACATGATCTTCAAGAAATGGACAAATGTCAAAGTAATCCTCTGGGGGTATCAAGACTCACGATGTTGCGATGATATGAAATCATTTTTGTTTCGTGACACCCGTCATTATCAGTTCATTCATATGAATAAGATCCTAAATCATGTTCTGTTGTTTAAGTCTTTTTTGATGAAGTCAAAATGAAGAGATGTGAGCTGGTGTTTTTCAGTCATCTGGTAGTAAAAGTGGACTGAGACTCTATTCTTAACTCTCACATGATAAGTAATGTCTTTAGACACTTTACTTTTATCATTCCTTTTAGGATTACACCTATTAAAGGTGCCTCATCGTAACTGATGATTTTGAAGTCATCAGCATTATGTTACACTTACATGATTCGGTCGATTGATGATCGTCTGGAACCTGGAATATTTCTGGATCTTAAAAAGGTTTTCTATGAGTTCTTGAAAGGTTGATTATTTCATAACACAAAGGTTCTTCCTTTGGATTTTGTGTTGAAATATGAGCCAGACGTGTTCTTGAGATGAGAGGTTTTGTCAGATTCCCCATCTCATGATGATGATGATCACACATTTATGCCTGTGAGTGAGCTAGCTCATGTGTGTTAACGTTTATGTGCATGTGCACGCGTGCGTGCGTGTGTGCGAGCATGTGTGGTTATGTATGTATGTGTGTGTGTGTTTGAGTGCTTGTGTGTATGTTTGTTTGTTTGTTTGAACGTGGGTGTATTTGAGTGTTTGTGTGAGCATGTGTGTTGTTTGAATCTGTGTGTTTAAACGTTTATTTGTGTGCATGCGTGCGTGTTTGAGTGTACATGCATGCGTGTGTGTGTTTGATAATGTGTGTTCGAGCGTGTGTGAGTATTTGTGTGTGTGTGTGTGTGTGTGTTAGCATGTGCATGCGTGTGTGAGCATGTGCATGCGTGTGTGTGTGTGTGTGTGCGTGTGTGTTTGAATGTGTGTGTGTTTGAATGTGTGTGTTTGTTTGTTTTGACGTGTGTGTGTGTGTGTGAGGTTTTGAGTTTGTGTGTGTCTTTGAATGTGTGTGTGTGTATGTGTGTGTTTGAGCAGGCCCGTGTGTTTGAGTGTGTGACTGTGTGTGTGTGTGTGTGCGTGCTTGGGGTGTGTCATTCTGTGATTGTTCTCTTTTATCAGCATATTCGGGCGGCTCTCACTCACATATGGGAACTATTAGTGGAAGTGTGACACACACACTATACACACAGTACTATACACACACACACATACAGTACTATAAACACACACACACACACAGTAGTGTTTGTGTGTGTGTAGTCGTGTGATGATGATTTTAACAGCTCTGATGTTCTGCTGTGTGGCTGTTATAGAACTGATCTGGTTTCAGTGGTGAAAGCGTTGGAGAGCATGTGTGTCATGAGCATGTGCTGGAGCTCTACGTGTGTGTTTATGTTCTTTCTGCAGCTCTATTTCTGCATCTTTGCTTTATGAAGAAGATGTTTAGGCAGTATGTTGTGTCTGTGTGGGTCTATGATGGTTTTCTTTCTAATTATTGTCCAACTCTAGCAAAAACACAAGCCGTATGTGTTTTAAAAGCTGCGAATACTTTAGATGAAGAAGTGTTAAGCTTTATTGAGACTAATGTGCATTATTTTTTTTTTCCCTGAAGGTCACAGTTCTCTTCATTAGTCGGGTTATATCAGGCTTTTATTGACTAGTTAAAGAGGGTTTGTGGGAAAGTGTGTTTCCCGTTTTATGTCCGTCTCTTTTTCAGGCTAATTAATTTCTTCAGGAATGTGGATGTAAAAGAGAATGTTGTGTTTTACAACAGAACTAAACAGCTGCTGGAAGAAGTTTATTTGGGTGCCTAACGGCGTTTTCTATACATCACAGTTATAGCCTGGATCAGATTTGTGGACAGAAAGAAAGCTTGTCAAACAGTTTCTCACAGGTTTGACTGAGAGCGAGACGGCAGGTTTTATTACGGGTGTTATGTTTCGTGCGCGGCTCTAATCTCTAATGCTCTCATCACACTAATGCATGTCCACCATTTGTCAAAGTCACGTTGAGTGCAGCTCATAGCAAACCATTTTCAGATTGCTCAATTCTTTCAGTCCGGTCTTTAATAATGTTCAAGGAAAAGTCAAGGAGTGTATTAACAGAGTTTATTTGTTTGTTTGTTTTGCATTGTTTCCAAGAGCGTGTGGTAGTGATGAAATTGAGTTATTCATGATATTATTGAATGCTTGTACAGTTTTGAAGACGTGTGATATTTTCAGCTGCACGACCTGTGTTTTCTAGCATCATAGTAGATTTAAAAGGCAGAATTATAAATACTACAAAAAAATACTGTAGTGTACTTTAGTTTTTACTTATTAATTTGTATTCTGTATAGTTTTACTATAGTGAAATACTTTAGAGTGTAACTTAATATTTAATGTAGAATACTACGATTTATCCTACACTTTGTCACTTTACTATAGTATTCTGTAGTAATGATATTGATCTGAAGAGTTGTAGTGACAATACTTCAATGTTTACACTGGTAAGGTTTAGTAACACTATAGTATTAAGAAAGTTTATGACTCCGTACACGTAGTAAATATCAAAGTATACTGCAGTATTCAATATTCATGTGGGTAGTTTCGTATTTGCTTATCATAATACATGTCTGTGTACTGTGCATATTAATTTGGTATTTATAAACGCGTACATGTACACAACATGTATATATTTAGAAAATGTTAACAATTATTTATTATGTCAATAATTCTAATAATATGTACTTTTTTATTTATATTAAAATAAATATAAATTCATAAATAAATGCATATTTTTTATAGATTCAAAATTAAAATGCACAGTGCACAGACTTACATTATGTTAACCCAAAATTTTATTCTGGATGCGATTAATCGTTTGACAGTCCTACTTTAAAAGCGAAACAAAATTCAAGTTTTCAAAGCTCTTAAATTTAGGACCCCACTGCGTGTTTGTCTAGTTAGCAGCTTTCATCAAAAAACGTCTGACCTATTGTCCTAAAGTTTGACCTCGGCACAGAAGAATGTTTTCTTACAGTGGTCTTCAGAGAGCGCTGCTGTTTACAAAGGCCTTCAGAATGTCCTTAGTGCAACGAGATCAACCAATTCAATCAGCCATCGAGTGGATCCACGAGGCTTTCCGCACCATTAGCTTCATGTCATTACAGGGTTAGTTAAGACGGAGAGCTTCACACGGCTGCGTAGATTCATCCGGGAGGTCAATAGTGGCAGATGATGCTGTTTGACACTTGTTTAAAAGCAGTTCAGATTTGGGCATGTTGAAATCTAAATTCTCTATATTATTTTTCGCCTGGTGTTAGTTCAGATAAGTGACTCGTAGGGATGTAAAGACTCACCGTGAGCCGGTTGAAACTCCATTATAATTTGTGACGATTCGCGTCGGTTGAGATGTTAAATGAACACATGTTTTGAACCGCAGGGGCCGCTGTGTTTACTGCAAACATGGATATTTTGATATTTCTATAAAAAAATATATATATACAAAGTCTTAGTGTCTTTATATTAATGAGACTTTTGTATTATTTCTTATGTATTTGATTAGGAATTTGTTTTAAAATTCCAGTTAGAGATTTTCATCTCTAAATAAGAAAGAAATGTGCAGAATTTGAGAAATAATAATAAACAGTTGTTCATCGCTAATTTGTCTAAACTCATTTCGTTAAAAAAATCGTACCGTGAATGGTTCAATCCCTAGTGTCTCGTGTGGCCGATGGTGTCTGCCGGGTTGTGCTGCTCTCGTTCTTTTATACTGAATGAATGTTGTTGTCCTGCAAGTTTAATGTGCCGTCAGCTCTGCTCTCTGTCCATCAGCGCTCTCTCATCATACTCCACATCTGCTGTGTCAAGCACTTTCTTTTACACAGACGCTGGGTTCTGTACCGGTCAATTGTGCTTGTTAAAGAGGTCCTGCGCTCTGTTTGTGTGTGTGTGTTTTATCCTTTAGAAAACAGATGAAAGGTTGCATCCCCTCCATGGGAATGGTTTAAAATGATAAATGTAAATTCTGTTTTGCCTTTGGGAGCAAACACACACACGCAAACAGATGTTTACCGTTTAAAATTGCTTTACCAGAATGCCTGCGTGACATCTCCTTCCTGTGTATTTTATTTATTTTTTGCTCCCACCTGCTGTTTTCTACAAACAGCCTCAATGCGAGGTGAATTTAAGTTAGGTTTTGTTGAAAGATAGAGTTCAGCAAAATGGGAAATTCAAGCTAGCTTGTTCCCAACTCGCATGACTTTCTTTTTCATGAAACACCAAATGAAGAAGGCGGCTGTACGTGCCTATCATTCTGTCTTTATTTAGACATTATACAATTTTAAGTCTTACTGAATGTTCCAGTTCTGTCTTACCTCTGTTTTGTTATGTGCATGAATGTTTTTTTTTCTAAATTAATTGGAAAAAAGTTTTGAGTTCTGAGTATTGCTGTATGTCTGTTCAACGAGTGATGTTTAATATAATGTTAAATTTCATGTTGAATGCTAAGAGTGTTTTCAGGAACTGGGCTTGTTTTGTTGGAGACTAAAGGATGTCATAGATGTTGATTTTTTATTAAAACATGAATCCGTTTTTGTTGTTGATTTTAAGTCTTGTGTGAGTTCTGTGCGTCCTGTTGCATTGTGGGTAATAACACTGTAGTGATTTCCAGTCCATTGAAGAGGGTGCTTAGCCATATCGGACGAGTAATTGTGCATATCAGTGATATTCCCGGCTGGGTAGACGTGTGTGTGCATGTGTGTGTGTGTGTGTGTGTTTGTGTGTGAGAGAGAGAGAGAGAGAGAGAGAGAGAGTCTGCAGGGAGCTGATAGAGAAATTTGTTGAGGAAGGAGATTTAAAGGCTGAGAGGTTTTAATGATGGTTTGTAGGTGACCCTCTACATTTATTTATAAATATTATAAATCTAATTATAAATTTTACATCGTTTTGAAAATAGAATATAAGAATTATGTTAGTGCCATGCTTAAAACCACTTCACTATGGTGAAACAACTGTAACGCATGACCTCTCTTGACTTCAAAATGCACACTTCCATCAGCATTTAGCCGTCTATTACCTTACTTTCATTGTGTGGGACAAAGTTGTGCAATTATTTGTATTGTGACTAAGGGGCCGTTTACACGAGACCGTTTTCAACTGAAAACGAAAAACATCTTGGCCATTAGTTTAGATGGAAAACATTTGGGGACTGAAAACGCCAACTTTTGAAGAATGGGTCTCAAAGTGAAACTTTTGAGCATGCCGCCTTTTTCGTTTCCTTGTAAATTGCAAGACTGAACTCTCCGATGACGCCACTTGCATGCATATTACACACTCGTTCCCGCCAGGATAGTCAAAACAATTTGGCGGCTTCCCGTACTGTGAGCTCTCGCTGCTGGACTATGTATTAACGTTTCCCCAGCAAAATACGGATTTGCTGCACCAATAAGACCAGCGGAAACGGACTATTTACATTCGTCAGACTTTAAACACACATCCAATGGTTTTAAAAAGCACTTCTACCTTATACAACTGTGCATGTGTATGTGCCAAATGCATGTCCTGTTTCTTTTCTCAACAACATCGCCACCAACTAACCCGGCGTGCATAGTTCAGCGTTTTTATCCGTTTTCCTGGATCCGTGTAAATGTGGACAGTTTTGATAACGATCCCATGTGTATGTAAAATTTTTCGAAAACGCAAAGGAAAAACTTTTCAGTTTTATATCGTGTGAACGTGGCCTAAGGCCATGTACCCACTTGACGTCTTTTTGACAAGAAAAAGTTGACGAGACCCTTTTTAAGTAAAAAAATGTGGTTATAAATAGCAGCCGAACGCCATGACTTCACAGGCTGTGTCTGTGCAAAAAGGCAGCCCAGAGAAACAGATAGGCAGTGTAACGGAAGTCTATTTGAATTATAATCAGAGAGCGTATTTGAAATAACTAATCACATATTTAAAAATTATAATACTCATTTCTTTATAGAAATGCAATCAAAAGTTATTGAAAGTGAAAGTTCAACTTACATTTGTACAAAACTATGCTCCAACCGGCGTTTCGGCAGCCATTTTATTTTTCCGACCAATCTCCTCCCTCGCATGTTGTTATGGAAACGACACACTACTCGCTTGTCATTGGTAGGCTGTGAAAAGGAGCTTGAGGTTTTTTTAAACTTAAAAAGACGCCCTGAGATGCAGAAAAAGTCGCCGTCGCTGGGGTTTAAAATATGAAGTTTTTGAAAAAACACTGTTTGCTCCATAGGATTATACTGTAAAACAGACGTATTTTGTCTTTTGTGTTTCCCGGAAAAGTCATGCGGGTCTGAAACTACGTCTTTTGAAATGCTTTAAACTCCTTGAATAAAGGAATACTTCTTTATCCCTACTCTGGTTGTGCTTTCCTTTGACATTAAAGACCTCAGCAGCCCATTTCACCTTTACTGTACGTACAATGCATGTCTGACAGAAGTCTTGTTTTTAGGTGTACTGTCCCTTTAAATGTATAAATCTCACCTGAGGGCTTCACTAGAGGGAGCTCTTGAATTATTCTAAATCTGTCTGCAGTTCAGTACGTTAAAACATTGATGTTTGCTTCTTTGAGGATGGAAATACACACAAATAGATTCATGTCTGTCAGCGTAAGCATCTCTAATCACACTGAAGCATTGTGTGTTGCATCTGTACAAACAGACTGTTTGATGAAAGATAGCTTTAACATAATAACACACCTGAATTAAAGCCGACACGGAGAGTGAGAGAGAGAATCTACTCAAGAGGATCAGAAAGAGAGAGAGAGAGAGAGAGAGAGAGAGAGGGTAGTAAACGCTCTGGAGCTCGGCCAGTGACTCTCAGAGACTAAAGAAAAACACACAAGGTAACACAAATTAATGACACGGTCTGTTAAAGAAACGGTTCACTCAAAAATGAAAATTCTGTTTTCATTTACAGTCATGATGTTTCAAAAGTCTCTCACTCTTTATAGAAACACAAAAGCAGATGTTAAACACACACTCCTTCAGTTATGCAGTGTCCAGTAGAACAGACAGTTTAGACACACACACACAACCATCACACACACACACACTCACAGCAGTCACTCATGCACACAGACACTCTTCTAACTCACACTTTTTAATGCGTTTAAAGACTGCAGTACACATTTTAATGCAAGCACACATGCAAACTCAAACACACACGCGCACTCACACAAAAAACAAACACACACTTACAAATACACACATAATACACACAAACACATACACCTAATACACACACACAAACTTTTTTATCCATTTAAAGACTCCAATACACATTTAAATGCATGCACACTCAAACACACACACATAATACACAAACACACACACATAATACACAAACACACGCACATAATGCACACACATAATACACCTAATCAGACACACAAAAAAAACAACCACACAATACAAACAATCACTTAAAACACACACAAGCACAAACACACTCTCTGTTCATGCAGCTGTGCGGCCCTGAGCAGCTCTCGATCTCTCTTTCTCTCGCCCGCCCTCCCTCCCTCACTCACTCTCTCACTCACGAGCATTGTGTGTGTGTGCGTCTGTGTGAGACGGAGCAGCGCAGAGCTGCTGCCGGGAGTCTCCGGCTGGCTTTGGGAATGTGCGGAGCGGTGTGGATTTAACTCGTTCTTGTGCGGATTACACGTGGAATACTGCAGGATTGTGGCAGTGAAGTGGAGGATGAGTTTCCCTCAGCGCACGTGGATTACACAGGCAGAAGGAACCTGAGAACACCAGCGGCTCTCTTCTGATCTGAGGCGTCTGCCCTTGCGCTGGGTTGCTATCCCTGGAATCACGATTGGCTCCGGGAGTTACGGGACCATGAACTCCGGAGTGTCAGTGAGCGCTGGAAGAGAGACGGCAGCCGAGGGACAGGAGGTAAGAGACGTTAGATGCAGGTCTGTCCTTGAGAAATGCAGCGCGTGTCGAAAACATCTCCTGCCCTTCTCACACGCTAAGAGTCTTCAGGCGCTCCACTGACATACTGAAGGGCTTTTAGTGTCTGATGTCTTTAAGTTGATGTACGGCCGGGTCACTCTTAAACTTCAGAAGGTTAAATTCATGGTACGGTGAAGATGACGGTGAAGGAATGTGTTCGCGTGTCGTCTCGTTCGGCTAAAGCTCTCAGAGGACCTTTTAACATTCATTATTGAAACTCGAGCTCTACACCCAACCCAGACATTTGACAGAGAATATCTCAAGTGTTTCAAACTCGGAGGAAAACCTCATCGCTCTGTGTTTGCTTTTTTTAAAGATGCAGTTCTCATTTGTGTTTGGTCTTCGTCTCACACACGTCTATTTAGGAGAAATAAAACGATAAAAAAATGAAAGTGTAATTGTTGAACACGTGAAGAGTTTGGAGGTGTAAACCAGACGTAGATCGAAAAGGGTCCAATAATCTGGATTTAAGTTAATGTGATGAGAAATGTTTGAGATCTTCAATAATATTGACTTTTAATTGGCGACTTGACAGATCGTTGACATCTCTTCTCAAAGTCACATGATGGACACGCTTGACTCGTTTTCTCAGGAGAAATCTCGTCGACGCAGGAGACGTTTCCTTCTGCTCTTATTGATGTCTGGGAGAAATAATTGAGAAAGATCTCATCTGTGATTCTTATCTTCGTGAATCATCGCCTGCCGAATGCATTGCAATGAACAATCCGCCGCGAGATTTTCTGTTCGGGCTTTTCGGTTTATGTTGTGATCGTCTGTGGAACAAAAGCCGTCGTGCTTGTAATTACTCGTCTCTGACCTCACGTGTGTTTCATGAGTTGTGTCTGCTTGACAGAATCTCGAAAACCTCTATAGAGAACATCTTCAGTGTGCACCAGCTAGCGTACGGTTTTCATTGTCCGGACACGTGTTTGTCTGAGATGTTCAGCCTGAGGTGGAGTTAACAACAGCTGGTACTTGTCAAGAAACGCTGGTTGTGTGGCCCGAGGATGTTTACAGCGGCTCACGTGCATTGATCTCAGATAGCTTCAGATATGTAGTCTCGGTGTCTTGAGGAACATCTCAAGGGGATTTTCATCAGAATGTCTTTTTACTGCGTGGGTCATGCCAGCAATTACAACAGATAACGCATGTGTAAATTCTTTAACTTTGCAACTATTGGACTGATATATACGGACTGAAACCGTGATTTGTGATTTTTTTTGTTTTGAAAGGCACCCATGCTAATCGAAACCAAGCCACAGATACAAAAAAAGAAAATTAAATGAATGCTTGTCCCAGGTAAAACAGCACTTGAGATGGCTGCATATCCATATGAAAGAAAACTTTAAAGTAGAAATCTTCTAGTTTACTATAGTAAACCTTCTGTGCCCTACCATAGTAAATATTCAACCATACTACAGTTTAGTAGTATACTAGTAGAGTCCATAATACAGAATAGTATAGTGCACATTAACAGTGTAACAATTACTATAATATACCGCAGAATACTAAATTAACCACGGTTTACTATAGTAAAAATTCAAGGATGCTACGGTATTTAGTACGGCAGTTTATCGGTTTACTGTAGTTAATAATAATACAGAATATTTTAGCATACATTAGCATACAAAGTCTAGTAATTACTATAATTAAACATATTATACTACAGTTTACTATAGTAAATACTGAAGTGTACGGCAGTATTTGCAGGAATTTATCAGTTCACTATAGATTATACTAAAGAATAGTGTAGCACACATTAACAAAGTGTTATAATTACTATAATATACTGCAGAATATTAAATTTGCCATAGTTTACAATAGTTAATATTAAAATATGCTAAAAGATTATCTACAGTTTAGCAATTCACTAAAGTTAATAATAATACAAAAAAACTGTAGTGTACGTTAACAAAGTGTAGTAATCACTATAATGTACTATAGTATGCTGCAGTTCACTATAGTACATTTTAAAGTATGCTACCGTATCTAGTACAGTTTATTAATTCACTATAGTTTACCTTACAGAACACTATAGTATACAGAGTTACTTCAATATACTGTAGGATACTTAAATGTTAAAGTATACTACAGTATTTACTGGTGTTATTAGTTTACTGTAGTATTTACATTTACATTTACATTTAGACATTTGGCAGACGCTTTTATCCAAAGCGACTTACATTGCTTTTACCCTATACATGTTACATAGGTATTTGCAATCCCCTGGGATCGAACCCACAACCTTGCGTTGTAAACGCAAGGCTCTTACCACTGAGCTACAGGAAAGCAGTATAGTACACATTGACAACATCTAACACTAGCTATAAAATACTCCAGATTACTAAAGTTTTCTATACTAAATATTAGATTATACAGCAATATTTAACACAGTTTATCGATGAACTGTAGTACACACTTTAACTACAATACGTATACTACAATTTACTATAGTATTCAATCAGTATTTGTGCAGTTTACTATAGTACATACTGAATTATACAAATTCACCATAGTACAACATATCAAAACATTTAACAAAACATAATAATTACTAGAATATACTGCAGATAATTACAATTTACTATATTTAACGATAGTAATATTCAAGTATACTTCAGTATTTTCTGCAGTTTATCAGTTCTCTTTAGTACACATTAACACAGTAAAGGCTGAACTATGGTTTTCTATGTACGCGAGGGACAGCGTACAGTGGGTGTGGCGCAAATTTCGTCATCAAAGTACGTGCACTGACAGAATTTCGTTACCTCGTGTAAAAAGTACACAAATGTCGCGCATTCCATTTCTTGCAGTAATTAGTATCGACCTGGGAGTATCGATTTAACGGTGTATAAGAAAACCTGCCCTCTGTAGGCCCGGAGAGGTATTGCAATATGTTGTAATGCGCATGTGTCCGAACCCATGCATATGCGAAAAATTACGCATATCACAGGCATAAGTGTAACAATTACTGTAATATTCTTCAGAAAACTACAATTAACTAGAGTATATTCAACCAGCATGTACTATAGTAAATATTGAGGTACGCTGCTGTAATTTTACATGTCTGGAGGAACTGTTTTGATGTCTTTGTGCATTAGATGACAGGGATTCACAGTTCTCACGCTAGACGGCTTGTGTCCTCCTCCGGTCATGAGACAGAAGACAGGCATGTCTTTATCTAACACACAGTGTCTCTCCTCCCTGCAGGCAGGCGGCCAAAAGTACAAGCGTTGTTTGATAAGCACAGGGCCGCTGTCTATTTTTATCTCTCCTCTGCCCCCCTACGCTGATTTAGCTTCGGCATTCATCTCTTCTTGCTGCAGTGAGCTTTTAAGATCAGGACTTTCTACCCGAACCTTTTGAGTGGTTGTTAGGTCAAATCCCAGAGCTGGATTCTGAAACTCGGAATAATGTTGAGACTAGAGGCAAAACCGCTGACTCTTATCTTTAATCCAGGGTCTTTGGGCCAGGTTAAACCATCACAGTTCACTATCACCTAGCTAAAAAACTGTGGTGAAACTAAAGCCTTTTAATTTTATCAGAAACCAAATTTCAGTTTCTTTTCATCGTTATTCAGTCATTGTGAAATAAAATCTTACATTAGTTATAAAATACAAATATGTTTGGAAAATTCTAACTTTGAAAGCATTAGATTCACTAGGCTACAAAATTTTACGCGACCTGGGACAGAGTGCCATTGTGCCCCCAAATTTCCCCCGAGCCGAATTACTGTTCTTGTTTGACCCCTGTTGATGTGAGTCTCAACAATCCTGTAAAATGTGAGAAATGAGGTAAATCTTTTCACGTTCTGTCACTTGACCGTCAGAATGTGAGTGATCTCAATCTTCACTTTCTCACCACCGGACATTTGAGCTGCTCTGTCCGAGTACTAACGTCCACAGATCCTCCATCAGGCTGACAAACGGTCGGACGGAAACCTCGTGGACTGATACAGTCGTCAGTAGAATGGCTCGTCGTAAAGCATTCTGACGGATGTGAGTGGAGATCGTGAATGTGGCGTCAGCGTTGCTCCTTCCTCAAAATGAGAAGACGGGAGGTCGTGTTTTGACGGCGTGGCCAAGCTGCCACTTTGATTTATGGATCTTGTGTAGGCAAGACGAACTCGGTGGAGAGGTAAGAGGGTTTGACCGGCTCTCAGACCTCTGCTTCATCACGCCTGAACAATGAGCCAGTGTTGATATGAAACAGGGCTTTTATTTCATATCAGTTTTAAGCAATGATTTATTAAAGTCAAGGGGCTGGTTTTGAGCGCTACAAGGGGACCTAGACATGGAACTCATTCGTTTCTTATGTTCATGGACCGCTGTTTAAAAGTAGAACAAATACACTAAACCTGTGAACAATCCAGGTTGAAATCACTGAATAAATAAAACATTTATTCTTCAAGTGTTGCATTATGTTTAGTGTGAGTAGTGTGGTTTAGTGTGCACTAGAGAAGTGTGTTTAGCATGCTTGCTGTGTTGTGAGGGTCTGTGAGCGAGTGTGTGTGTGTGTGTGTGTGTGTGTGTGTGTGTATTAAAAGCTAATTCACCCTTCACAGATCATTAAACTGTAAAGTACCTGGAGTACTTTTCCTCCTGAAGTCAAAATAAACAGAGTGTTTACACAGCACCTGTGTTTTATATGAGCACAGAATCCTCTTTATTTCACCCGTGTGAGTGACTGCATTCACTCCTCTGGTTCTGTAGGTGAATATTGGTTGTAGATGGAGGTCTCTGAGCCCTACAGTCACGTGTAAATGTAACCTCTGCTCTGATTGGCTGCAGTTTATCGCCCAGGCGTGTGTAAGATCATTTGGGCAAAACTGATTTTATATGGAACTTTGTTATTCTTGGCGAAGCAAAATGTAGATATTATGGCCTAATTTGGGTTTTTATAAGATGTGTTAAACTACAGAGAACATATATGTGTCGCATTTTAGATGTGTTTATTTGGCACAAACCTCACGCAAATTATACTTGCAGCCATTGATGGGACTATAGTAGTATTGACATGTGTATATGTACAGATGACTTTATGATTTGCATTTACATCAAAATCTTTGCTGTCCAGATATTTGTGTGCAACAGCCATTTTAAAACCAGTAGATGTGTGAAGGAGGTCCAGGTCTTTGTGGCTCCCGATAGGTTTTGGATGAAATAGATTTTCCTTTCACTCTGTTTATTTATATGACGGTATGGTTAAGCAAATGTAATTAGATTTAGACCTGGAAGCCGTTTGGAAGCAACACTTGTTTTCAATTGGATATGCAAGAGTAGCCAACTCTAGTCTGGATTACTCCGGTAGTTTTCTGTGTGATGTGTAAATTGATTTTGTTTTCCTTGAGGCATTTTTGTCCTCTAGGTCTGAACTGAGCTGTTCTCCAGACGTACAGGGTGGAGATCCGTTTCCTGATGAGAATCTTCAGAATGCCAGACTGTGACTCTCTTTCCGTGTGTGTGTGTGTGTGTGTGTGTGTGTGATGCAGAAATACTGTAAATGAACCCACACACCATTTTCTCCTCATGTATACTCTCTCATGTGGTTGTAAATCTCTGTGTGTTTGTCTCTTCGGTGGAACACAAAATAAGAAATTTTGAGAAATGTCTCAGTGGCTTTGTGTTCATAGGCCTACATTCCAAGTCAATGGGGTTCAATGTTGTTTGTTTAACAACATTCTTTAAAATATCTGCTATTCTTCTTTTTCACTGTTTAACAGTTTGATGTTTCTTTTGGCTGTTGATGTAGATTCTGTGTTTACTGTGTGTGTGTGTCTGTCTCTGTCTGTCTTTGTGTGTGTGTCTGTCTGTCTTTATTTGTGTGTGTGAGTGAGTGCGCGTGTGCGCGACAGTGCATGTCTGTCTGTCTTTATATGTGTGTTTGCGTGACTGTGTGTGTCTGTGTGTCTTTGTGTGTCTGTCTGTCTGTCTCTTTCTGTCTTTGTGTGTGTGTGTGTGTGTGTGTGTCTGTCTGTCTGTCTGTCTCTTTCTGTCTTTGTGTGTGTGTGTGTGTGTGTGTGTGTGTCTGTCTGTCTGTCTGTCTGTCTCTTTCTGTCTGTGTGTGTCCGTGTGAGTGTGTGTGTGTGAGTGCACGTGCGCGCGACTGTGCATGTCTGTCTGTCTTTATGCATGTGTGTCTTGTAGTGCTCTGCTTGTCTTTCACATCGCTTTGTTCTTGTTAAAGATGTTGTCTTTGATGTCCATCGTGTGGTCCTTGGGTCATGACCTCTGACCTCTTTACTCTCAGGATTTTTATAGATCTGAGAAGTGTTTGTAGCTGTAGGAAGACAAATAGCCCTCAAACCTTAATCGGTAACTTTCCTCTCTGACACTTTTTGTGAAACTTTGCATTTTGTACATTTTGTGTGTGAATTGGTCTTTGTATCTTTTATTTATTTTATTAGATAGGACAGTTGATGGAAACAGGAAATGCAAGGAGGAAAGCAGGAAGTGACTTCAGGCTCAAACTGTGAGGTGACTGTGAGAATTTTGAACTCGTATTGAGATCCGTCTCCAATCCGAGCTCAGTTTGAGACATTGTTGACATCTCTTTTGAACCTCATGTGACCTTGGTCAGGAGAAATAACTGAGACGCAGATGGACTTCCCTTTGCGCTCCATTTAACCTCATTGATTGAAATAATAATAATAGCCATTTTTCTTTCTTACGGTTTAACAACTCCGTAATGATCAACCTCAAGTGTGTCGACTCAAGACAGCACAAAACAACAGACGCACACAGACGATCCCTCCCTATCCTGACCGGAAGGAAAGGGCGACGTAAACATGGAAAGGATGTGCAGTCCACTACAGAAGACCGGAGCCTTTCCATTCACGTGTGAAGAGTATATGAGCGTTTCAGGAGTTTAGTGGCGGTAACAAACACGGCAGACCAAGCGGGAGAGACACAAGACCTTGTATCAGCGTGCCAATCAGAGGTGAGCGTGCTGGCACTTGGCAAGCGACGACCGGGAGAATGCGAGGCTCTGGAGAGGTATGCCGCAGGAGTGTGTGCGTGTGTTTGTGTGGCTGAAATGTTTCCCAACATTCCTGTCGGACTGCACGGGCACCTTTGACTGATGTTGTCAGCCGGTCCGGTGAATTAGCAGCGTGTGTGTGTGCGCTTCTTATGGTTTTACCTTTACAAGCATACGGCGGAGCTGCTTTGAAGAGCTGCGCTACTGACATTTCAAAGTCTCTGTTTTTATTATAAAACTTCTTGTAATCTTCTCCAATTCACGTGCAGTATGTATTAAATCATATTGGAAGGTTTAGACTCCTAAAGTTGTGTGTTTTATAAAATGTGAGTGCTGTTTGCTGAGAGAAGCATCACTGTTTGTGTTTCTAAGTTGTATTTAACTCATTCAACGCGGTTTGTCTTTGGTGATCAGATTTTTTTCCTTTTCGATTTATACTACACTTGAAAAATGACTACATACTATTTATTATTTATACTATATACTATAAATTAAATTCTAGATGCTTTATTCTTGTGTGAAGTGTACTATAGTAATTTTGGAAGTACTACAATTTCTGACTTCGTTTGTTTGTTCAAATCTTTGTGTTGTAAAACAAAACAAAAATAATTAAATTAAATTTTCAATTTAAAATTGAATGCCTTTGGTCATTTAACGTCTTCAGTTTAAAGCTATGTCACATTTATGTCTATAGCACTATTTAATTCAGCCGCGGTTGACCAATGTGCTGCACAGTTTAAACCGATTTAAAATAAATATAAAAATATATTTTTTTTATTTAAAAAAGATATATTATTATGATTGAGCGAGTAGATTAACTGTATTAATTCTAGTAATCATACTACAACTTACTATAGTAAAAACTACAGTATACTAAGTTATTTGGGTGAGAGGGGGGTAACCCACACCATAGTATCTAAAAAGCCTTTTGGAATTTTTCTGGCTTTAGTTTTTTGACAATAGATAGTGAGCAATACCATAGCGACCAAGCACAACACCTTGGCAATGCCATAGCAACAACTTAGCTCGCCTTAGCAACCACATCCGGCCAAACACCTTAGCATCATACTGTAGCGACATCTTTTGCACACTCTTTACAAAGGGGATGACAGGGTTTTTCGAAGCAACGTTCATAAAGAACCTTTAACATCTGATTATAAGAGCGCAAGAAAGAGATGGTTATTCAAAGAACCTCTGACTGAATGGCTCTTTGTGGAATCAAAAAAAGGTCTATTCTGACCAGAGATCAATAAATCAGTTATTTTTACTGGGTTGAATTTGTGATGAATTTGTGATTGTGATGAGAGACTTGTGTCATCATCTTTACTGGCAGTCTTGTGCTTGTTTTCATTGTGTGTAAAGAGCTGAGTTGAGTATTGAGTCTCAGGACTGCGTTTGCCTCCATTAATGATCGGGTTTAAAGTTAATGAAATGGAAAGTGAAGTTAATGGATTAGAAACGAGAAATGCTGGGCTGTGAGAGCTCAGATCCAGAGTCAGCAGAGGGTCTGTCCCATTTATTCTCATACACAATACCAAACCCTTGACCTGTGTTTGATGCAGTTAAGTACTGTTTTTAGTTTTGTGTAGTTTAGATTTTTTTATTAATGAATATGGAACTAAAGTAACTCTCATCCATCAGTTTTTGACAGCAAGACAAAATAAATATGGAATACTTAAGATTATTTACTACAGCGGTCACAGAAATGTTGCAGCGCTGTGTGTCTGTGATCTTTGCTCGTGTGTGTTGTGTGTGTGTTTGTAAGTGTGTGTGTGTTAGTGCGTGCATGCATGTTTGTTACGTTTGTGTGTCTGTGCGTGCATTTGTGTGTTGCACCTGTGTTTGTGTGTATTTATTGTGTGTTTGTGTGTCAGTGCGTTTGTGTGTTAGTGGATTTGTGTGTGTGGTAGTGTGTGTGCGTGCATCTGTGTGTTGCGCCTGTGTGTGTGTGTGTGTGTGTGTGTGTGTCAGTGCGTTTTTGTGTAAGTGCGTTTGTGTGTGTGAGTTTGTGCATCATTGTGCCTGTGTTAGTGCATTTGGGTGTATTACGTGTGTGTGTGTGTGTGTGTGTGCGTGTCTGTGTGTGTGTAAGTCCGTGCATGCCTGCGCGTGCATGGGTGCGCGGGCATGTGTCTTTGTGCATGTGTTAGTGTGTGTTGCACCTGTGTATGTCTGTGTGTATTTATTGTGTGTGTGTCAGTATGTTGTGTGTTAGCGCTTGTGCGTCTGTGTGTTGCGCCGGTGTGTGTTAGTGCGTTTGAGTGCGTGTTTGTGTGCATGCATGTGTATGTGTGCATGTGTAAGTGTATGCGTCTGTGTGTTATGTGCGTGTGCGTGATCTCCATTCAATCCACTGATGAAACATTCATGTGAGCAAAGTGAAGTCCCGTGTGATCAGTTTAGACCGTACATCAATGTCACTCCTTTACAGTCACAATTAGGTTAAAAGCATGAAGGGCTGTACAGCTCCGCCCCTTCGTCATTACATCTAACCTCTGTCTCTTCTCTTTACTGGACTCAGATGATGAAGAACGCTGGAGTCAAAAGGGCTTTAAACACAAGCTCTGTTCACTGCGGCTGGATTCTGTAATCTATACAACGTCCCTAAATTCAAAACATGAAATAATTACATGGAAGTCTGACTTTAGTGTCTCCGTTATGGGATCAATAATATACAAACCAGCCACACTTTTTCCAGTTAAACCACTACAGCACAGCTTAACTGGATGATGTTATATTAGATATCTGTGTGTTAATATCTCGATGTGTTTCCAAATTTACCATTTTTGATGTACAGTATTGGCCAAAAGTGATGTCTGGAGGAAAATATTTCGCTTGTAATGCCCTTTCAACTTCTTTCAAACCATTGAAATATACAGTGTATGACACAGAATGTGTTTAAAGTATTAACTTGACAAAACTATTTGTCAAAAAGGCAAGGAATATGTTTTATTAAAATATTCGCATAAATGTATAGAAACCCAGAAAGCTCTCAGGAACTAATGCAAAAATTTGATGGAGATTTGAATCCGTTATAAATATTTGGTTGTTTCTCTCTTGTTTTTGACCACAGTTGTCAATCTCCTGGCTCTTGACTCGATGTGTTGCGTGTTATTTTTTTGTCAAATCTACTTAAATTCGTCGCCAAGCTGAACTTCAGTTTACACAACCACACAACATCCATACAAAATGCATCTTAAAGGGACAGTTCAACCAAAAATCTACATTTTGTAATTTTTTTTGTTCGCTTACATGACGTCAGATCACAAATTAAGTTATATTTTTAATGACACCCAAGAGCTTCCAGGCCTCCTCGTAGACAACGCAGTATTTCTCACTGTCAAGGTCAAGAAAAGTAATAAAGACGTTGTTAAATGGGTCCATGTGTTCATTGCGGTTCAATTGATATTCTATGTAGCAACTGTCCCTTTAAATGATATTTTTGCATAATAGACTCGTTTATTGAGAAGACATCAGATGGCTTTTAAAACTTGAGCTGGAACACTGGACAGAAGGTTGTGTAAGATTCTTTGGAAACACAGCAGGTTTCTAACGCTCAGAGTCGTGCTGCGAGTCGTAATAGATTCAATTAAACGTTATTGAACGATCCCCCTGTGATTCATTTACTGTCTGTCTGAGCACCTGCTGGAAGTGTTGTTATGTATCTCCACACAGAAGTGATGCTGTGGATTGAAAGGTGAGGTGAGAGATTGTGTTGTGGTCAAGCGTTCTGGTCTTCTTTAATGTACTGTGATGTCAGACATTTATCAGAGAGAGTGTTTCCGTATTTATTTTATTTGTTACCAAATTGGCGTGTGTGTTTCACGGTGATGATGTGACCTTGATTCTTCAGAGCATCCTTGTGTTTCTTCAAAGAGGTTTTGTGTGTTTGTGTAAGTAAATGTGTACATCAGGGGTCTTAAACTACTTTTATTTGTTTGCCAGATTCCAAAAGTATAAATAATATACGGGCAAGTTTTTCACCATATCCTCATTACTTCTTTGTTTTTGTATTTCTAGTATTTACTGCATTTTGTTACTTTTATACATTACTTATAGGTAATTTATTTGAACACGTACACAAATATTGCCTATGGTATTTGTGCCTTTTTATGATATTTAATTCAAAGGGATATCGTCCATTTCATTTTATTTTCCTTGTGCGTTAGTTTACAAAAAGTAAAATTGCTGCTTATTGATTCACCGCCGTTCCATCCAAGACGTATGTGGCATTGTTTTTTCAAGAAAAGAGCCTACTTATGAAGATGTTTGGTTGAATTAATGAAAGTCAAAAACGCTACTATATTAAGCACAAAAGTAACCACTGCCCCTTGTGATGTTAAAGTGTGATATCAATAAGTTACCGAGACTCTCCCGTTTGTTTATTTATCATAGAAACTCGTAACATTGTAGACCAGCGGTCGCGGTGATCTTTTGTCCGATTCAGGATACTGTCAGGTACGGTCATAAATCATTAAATGCAATACAACTATAGGCTATACAAACTTTACACAAACCCTTGCCCTCACATCCGGGAAATAGGTCTGTACATTTGAGTAAAATGATCTCGTGTCTCCAGAAAGAATTTCGACTCTTCTTCTCTCCACTGTGAAATAGATTTGATTCGCGAATCCACTGTAGGATAAAAATGATGAGTGATCTCATGGGCTAACTGAAGCGTTCAGCTGTAGATGCCGATATATCACAGATGAAACTGTTCACGGCCGGCACAATGAAGACCTACAATTTTAAAATGACTTTGTGGTCGTCTTTAGTAAAAAAGGCTTTAATATCTTGTGTTCTGCTTGCACCATATTTTTTGTGGTTGTGTGAGGTTATCTGCAGGCTCTGTTCACTCAGCATCAGATGTTGACTGCAGATGAGTTTATTGTGTGAAAGTGATTTTTTGTGCATTTGATGTGTTGTTATTTACTGTGCATCGATGTGTGTGTTTGTGTAGCTGCATCTGGCTGCTCTGGCGTCTCTGAAGGGTGATGTTGTGGAACTGAATCAGCGACTGCTGCAGAGCGCGAGAGAGAGAGACACGCTGGAGAAGAGACTGGCTGAAGCACAGGTCTCTCACAGACACACACTGATGCACTTAAACACACACACAAACACTCATTGAACCGCACACTCGTACAAAACACTCAAGTACACACTCACTCAAACATATACAAAAACACACAAATGTATGCACGCACACATAAACACAACACACAATCAAACATTTAAACATACACACTCACTCACCCGCATCAAACACTCAAATGCACAAACGTCTACTTAGACACACACACTCAACTTATTGCACACGCACACTTGCTCAAACATGCACTCAAATAAACATGTCTTAGTAGTTGTTGTACACCTGTGGTGCATTATGGGTGATCGTGTCATTCTGCTGTGGTCACACTGTTGAGGGTGTTTTTGTGTGTGTGTGTGTGATGTCAGTGAAATCAGACTGATTGTGTGTCATCATGTGAGTGTGCAAGTGTGTTTGTTTGTGCAGGTGTGTGTGTGATTTCAGTACAACCAGACAGTCTGATTGTGTGTCATCGTTCGAGTGTGTG
>CM017901.1:31171679-31193140 GCA_008369825.1 Triplophysa tibetana
TATTGTCCTAAAGTTTGACCTCGGCACAGAAGAATGTTTTTTACAGTGGTCTTCAGAGAGCGCTGCTGTTTACAAAGGCCTTCAGAATGTCCTTAGTGCAACGAGATCAACCAATTACATCAGCCATCGAGTGGATCCACGAGCTTTCCGCACCATTAGCTTCATGTCATTACAGGGTTAGTTAAGACGGAGAGCTTCACACGGCTGCGTAGATTCATCCGGGAGGTCAATAGTGGCAGATGATGCTGTTTGACACTTGTTTAAAAGCAGTTCAGATTTGGGCATGTTGAAATCTAAATCTCTATAATTTTTCGCCTGGTGTTAGTTCAGATAAGTGACTCGTAGGGATGTAAAGACTCACCGTGAGCCGGTTGAAACTCCATTAATTTGTGACGATTCGCGTCGGTTGAGATGTTAATGAACACATGTTTTGAAAGCAGGGGCCGCTGTGTTTACTGCAAACATGGATATTGATGATATTCTATAAAAAAAATTATATATCAAAGTCTTAGTGTCTTTATATTAATGAGACTTTTGTATTATTTCTTATGTATTTGATTAGGAATTTGTTTTAAAATTCCAGTTAGAGATTTTCATCTCTAAATAAGAAAGAAATGTGCAGAATTTGAGAAATAATAATAAACATTTGTTCATCGCTAATTTGTCTAAACTCATTTCGTTAAAAAATCGTACCGTGAATGGTTCAATCCCTAGTGTCTCGTGTGGCCGATGGTGTCTGCCGGGTTGTGCTGCTCTCGTTCTTTTTATACTGAATGAATGTTGTTGTCCTGCAAGTTTAATGTGCCGTCAGCTCTGCTCTCTGTCCATCAGCGCTCTCTCATCATACTCCACATCTGCTGTGTCAAGCACTTTCTTTTACACAGACGCTGGGTTCTGTACCGGTCAATTGTGCTTGTTAAAGAGGTCCTGCGCTCTGTTTGTGGTGTGTGTTTTATCCTTTAGAAAACAGATGAAAGGTTGCATCCCCTCCATGGGAATGGTTTAAAATGATAAATGTAAATTCTGTTTTGCCTTTGGGAGCAAACACACACACGCAAACAGGTTTACCGTTTAAAATTGCTTACCAGAATGCCTGCGTGACATCTCCTTCCTGTGTATTTATTTATTTTTTGCTCCCACCTGCTGTTTTCTACAAACGCCTCAATGCGAGGTGAATTTAAGTTAGGTTTTGTTGAAAGATAGAGTTCAGCAAAATGGGAAATTCAAGCTAGCTTGTTCCCAACTCGCATGACTTTCTTTTTCATGAAACACCAAATGAAGAAGGCGGCTGTACGTGCCTATCATTCTGTCTTTATTTAGACATTATACAATTTTAAGTCTTACTGAATGTTCCAGTTCTGTCTTACCTCTGTTTTGTTATGTGCATGAATGTTTTTTTTTCTAAATTAATTGGAAAAAAGTTTTGAGTTCTGAGTATTGCTGTATGTCTGTTCAACGAGTGATGTTTAATATAATGTTAAATTTCATGTTGAATGCTAAGAGTGTTTTCAGGAACTGGCTTGTTTTGTGGAGACTAAAGGATGTCATAGATGTTGATTTTTTATTAAAACATGAATCCGTTTTTGTTGTTGATTTTAAGTCTTGTGTGAGTTCTGTGCGTCCTGTTGCATGTGGGTAAAACACTGTAGTGATTTCCAGTCCATTGAAGAGGGTGCTTAGCCATATCGGACGAGTAATTGTGCATATCAGTGATATTCCGGCTGGGTAGACGTGTGTGTGCATGTGTGTGTGTGGTGTGTGTTTGTGTGTGAGAGAGAGAGAGAGAGAGAGAGAGAGAGTCTGCAGGGAGCTGATAGAGAAATTTGTTGAGGAAGGAGATTTAAAGGCTGAGAGGTTTTTGATGGTTTGTAGGTGACCCTCTACATTTATTTATAAATATTATAAATCTAATTATAAATTTACATCGTTTTGAAAATAGAATATAAGAATTATGTAGTGCCATGCTTAAAACACTTCACTATGGTGAAACAACTGTAACGCATGACCTCTCTTGACTTCAAAATGCACACTTCCATCAGCATTTAGCCGTCTATTACCTTACTTTCATTGTGTGGGACAAAGTTGTGCAATTATTGTATTGACTAAGGGGCCGTTTACACGAGACCGTTTTCAACTGAAAACGAAAAACATCTTGGCCATTAGTTTAGATGGGAAAACATTTGGGGACTGAAAACGCCAACTTTTGAAGAATGGGTCTCAAAGTGAAACTTTTGAGCATGCCGCCTTTTTCGTTTCCTGTAAATTGCAAGACTGAACTCTCCGATGACGCCACTTGCATGCATATTACACACTCGTTCCGCCAGGATAGTCAAAACAATTGGCGGCTTCCCGTACTGTGAGCTCTCGCTGCTGGACTATGTATTAACGTTTCCCCAGCAAAATACGGATTTGCTGCACCAATAAGACCAGCGGAAACGGACTATTTACATTCGTCAGACTTTAAACACACATCCAATGGTTTTAAAAAGCACTTCTACCTTATACAACTGTGCATGTGTATGTGCCAAATGCATGTCCTGTTTCTTTTCTCAACAACATCGCCACCAACTAACCCGGCGTGCATAGTTCAGCGTTTTTATCCGTTTTCCTGGATCCGTGTAAATGTGGACAGTTTTGATAACGATCCCATGTGTATGTAAAATTTTTCGAAAACGCAAAGGAAAAACTTTTCAGTTTTATATCGTGTGAACGTGGCCTAAGGCCATGTACCCACTTGACGTCTTTTTGACAAGAAAAAGTTGACGAGACCCTTTTTAAGTAAAAAAATGTGGTTATAAATAGCAGCCGAACGCCATGACTTCACAGGCTGTGTCTGTGCAAAAAGGCCAGCCCAGAGAAACAGATAGGCAGTGTAACGGAAGTCTATTTGAATTATAATCAGAGAGCGTATTTGAAATAACTAATCACATATTTAAAAATTATAATACTCATTTCTTTATAGAAATGCAATCAAAAGTTATTGAAAGTGAAAGTTCAACTTACATTTGTACAAACTATGCTCCAACCGGCGTTTCGGCAGCCATTTTATTTTTCCGACCAATCTCCTCCCTCGCATGTTGTTATGGAAACGACACACTACTCGCTTGTCATTGGTAGGCTGTGAAAAGGAGCTTGAGGTTTTTTAAACTTAAAAAGACGCCCTGAGATGCAGAAAAAGTCGCCGTCGCTGGGGTTTAAAATATGAAGTTTTTGAAAAAACACTGTTTGCTCCATAGGATTATACTGTAAAACAGACGTATTTTGTCTTTTGTGTTTCCCGGAAAAGTCATGCGGGTCTGAAACTACGTCTTTTGAAATGCTTTAAACTCCTTGAATAAAGGAATACTTCTTTATCCCTACTCTGGTTGTGCTTTCCTTTGACATTAAAGACCTCAGCAGCCCATTTCACCTTTACTGTACGTACAATGCATGTCTGACAGAAGTCTGTTTTTAGGTGTACTGTCCCTTTAAATGTATAAATCTCACCTGAGGGCTTCACTAGAGGGAGCTCTTGAATTATTCTAAATCTGTCTGCAGTTCAGTACGTTAAAACATTGATGTTTGCTTCTTTGAGGATGGAAATACACACAAATAGATTCATGTCTGTCAGCGTAAGCATCTCTAATCACACTGAAGCATTGTGTGTTGCATCTGTACAAACAGACTGTTTGATGAAAGATAGCTTTAACATAATAACACACCTGAATTAAAGCCGACACGGAGAGTGAGAGAGAGAATCTACTCAAGAGGATCAGAAAGAGAGAGAGAGAGAGAGAGAGAGAGAGAGGGGTAGTAAACGCTCTGGAGCTCGGCCAGTGACTCTCAGAGACTAAAGAAAAACACACAAGGTAACACAAATTAATGACACGGTCTGTTAAAGAAACGGTTCACTCAAAAATGAAAATTCTGTTTTCATTTACAGTCATGATGTTTCAAAAGTCTCTCACTCTTTATAGAAACACAAAAGCAGATGTTAAACACACACTCCTTCAGTTATGCAGTGTCCAGTAGAACAGACAGTTTAGACACACACAACCATCACACACACACACACTCACAGCAGTGAGTGTCATGCACACAGACACTCTTCTAACTCACACTTTTTAATGCGTTTAAAGACTGCAGTACACATTTTAATGCAAGCACACATGCAAACTCAAACACACACGCGCACTCACACAAAAAACAAACACACACTTACAAATACACACATAATACACACAAACACATACACCTAATACACACACACAAACTTTTTTATCCATTTAAAGACTCCAATACACATTTAAATGCATGCACACTCAAACACACACACATAATACACAAACACACACACATAATACACAAACACACGCACATAATGCACACACATAATACACCTAATCAAACACACAAAAAAAACAACCACACAATACAAACAATCACTTAAAACACACACAAGCACAAACACACTCTCTGTTCATGCAGCTGTGCGGCCCTGAGCAGCTCTCGATCTCTCTTTCTCTCGCCCGCCCTCCCTCCCTCACTCACTCTCTCACTCACGAGCATTGTGTGTGTGTGCGTCTGTGTGAGACGGAGCAGCGCAGAGCTGCTGCCGGGAGTCTCCGGCTGGCTTTGGGAATGTGCGGAGCGGTGTGGATTTAACTCGTTCTTGTGCGGATTACACGTGGAATACTGCAGGATTGTGGCAGTGAAGTGGAGGATGAGTTTCCCTCAGCGCACGTGGATTACACAGGCAGAAGGAACCTGAGAACACCAGCGGCTCTCTTCTGATCTGAGGCGTCTGCCCTTGCGCTGGGTTGCTATCCCTGGAATCACGATTGGCTCCGGGAGTTACGGGACCATGAACTCCGGAGTGTCAGTGAGCGCTGGAAGAGAGACGGCAGCCGAGGGACAGGAGGTAAGAGACGTTAGATGCAGGTCTGTCCTTGAGAAATGCAGCGCGTGTCGAAAACATCTCCTGCCCTTCTCACACGCTAAGAGTCTTCAGGCGCTCCACTGACATACTGAAGGGCTTTTAGTGTCTGATGTCTTTAAGTTGATGTACGGCCGGGTCACTCTTAAACTTCAGAAGGTTAAATTCATGGTACGGTGAAGATGACGGTGAAGGAATGTGTTCGCGTGTCGTCTCGTTCGGCTAAAGCTCTCAGAGGACCTTTTAACATTCATTATTGAAACTCGAGCTCTACACCCAACCCAGACATTTGACAGAGAATATCTCAAGTGTTTCAAACTCGGAGGAAAACGTCATCGCTCTGTGTTTGCTTTTTTTAAAGATGCAGTTCTCATTTGTGTTTGGTCTTCGTCTCACACACGTCTATTTAGGAGAAATAAAACGATAAAAAAATGAAAGTGTAATTGTTGAACACGTGAAGAGTTTGGAGGTGTAAACAAGACGTAGATCGAAAAGGGTCCAATAATCTGGATTTAAGTTAATGTGATGAGAAATGTTTGAGATCTTCAATAATATTGACTTTTAATTGGCGACTTGACAGATCGTTGACATCTCTTCTCAAAGTCACATGATGGACACGCTTGACTCGTTTTCTCAGGAGAAATCTCGTCGACGCAGGAGACGTTTCCTTCTGCTCTTATTGATGTCTGGGAGAAATAATTGAGAAAGATCTCATCTGTGATTCTTATCTTCGTGAATCATCGCCTGCCGAATGCATTGCAATGAACAATCCGCCGCGAGATTTTCTGTTCGGGCTTTTCGGTTTATGTTGTGATCGTCTGTGGAACAAAAGCCGTCGTGCTTGTAATTACTCGTCTCTGACCTCACGTGTGTTTCATGAGTTGTGTCTGCTTGACAGAATCTCGAAAACCTCTATAGAGAACATCTTCAGTGTGCACCAGCTAGCGTACGGTTTTCATTGTCCGGACACGTGTTTGTCTGAGATGTTCAGCCTGAGGTGGAGTTAACAACAGCTGGTACTTGTCAAGAAACGCTGGTTGTGTGGCCCGAGGATGTTTACAGCGGCTCACGTGCATTGATCTCAGATAGCTTCAGATATGTAGTCTCGGTGTCTTGAGGAACATCTCAAGGGGATTTTCATCAGAATGTCTTTTTACTGCGTGGGTCATGCCAGCAATTACAACAGATAACGCATGTGTAAATTCTTTAACTTTGCAACTATTGGACTGATATATACGGACTGAAACCGTGATTTGTGATTTTTTTTGTTTTGAAAGGCACCCATGCTAATCGAAACCAAGCCACAGATACAAAAAAAGAAAATTAAATGAATGCTTGTCCCAGGTAAAACAGCACTTGAGATGGCTGCATATCCATATGAAAGAAAACTTTAAAGTAGAAATCTTCTAGTTTACTATAGTAAACCTTCTGTGCCCTACCATAGTAAATATTCAACCATACTACAGTTTAGTAGTATACTAGTAGAGTCCATAATACAGAATAGTATAGTGCACATTAACAGTGTAACAATTACTATAATATACCGCAGAATACTAAATTAACCACGGTTTACTATAGTAAAAATTCAAGGATGCTACGTTATTTAGTACGGCAGTTTATCGGTTTACTGTAGTTAATAATAATACAGAATATTTTAGCATACATTAGCATACAAAGTCTAGTAATTACTATAATTAAACATATTATACTACAGTTTACTATAGTAAATACTGAAGTGTACGGCAGTATTTGCAGGAATTTATCAGTTCACTATAGATTATACTAAAGAATAGTGTAGCACACATTAACAAAGTGTTATAATTACTATAATATACTGCAGAATATTAAATTTGCCATAGTTTACAATAGTTAATATTAAAATATGCTAAAAGATTATCTACAGTTTAGCAATTCACTAAAGTTAATAATAATACAAAAAAACTGTAGTGTACGTTAACAAAGTGTAGTAATCACTATAATGTACTATAGTATGCTGCAGTTCACTATAGTACATTTTAAAGTATGCTACCGTATCTAGTACAGTTTATTAATTCACTATAGTTTACCTTACAGAACACTATAGTATACAGAGTTACTTCAATATACTGTAGGATACTTAAATGTTAAAGTATACTACAGTATTTACTGGTGTTATTAGTTTACTGTAGTACACATTGACAACATCTAACACTAGCTATAAAATACTCCAGATTACTAAAGTTTTCTATACTAAATATTAGATTATACAGCAATATTTAACACAGTTTATCGATGAACTGTAGTACACACTTTAACTACAATACGTATACTACAATTTACTATAGTATTCAATCAGTATTTGTGCAGTTTACTATAGTACATACTGAATTATACAAATTCACCATAGTACAACATATCAAAACATTTAACAAAACATAATAATTACTAGAATATACTGCAGATAATTACAATTTACTATATTTAACGATAGTAATATTCAAGTATACTTCAGTATTTTCTGCAGTTTATCAGTTCTCTTTAGTACACATTAACACAGTAAAGGCTGAACTATGGTTTTCTATGTACGCGAGGGACAGCGTACAGTGGGTGTGGCGCAAATTTCGTCATCAAAGTACGTGCACTGACAGAATTTCGTTACCTCGTGTAAAAAGTACACGAATGTCGCGCATTCCATTTCTTGCAGTAATTAGTATCGACCTGGGAGTATCGATTTAACGGTGTATAAGAAAACCTGCCCTCTGTAGGCCCGGAGAGGTATTGCAATATGTTGTAATGCGCATGTGTCCGAACCCATGCATATGCGAAAAATTACGCATATCACAGGCATAAGTGTAACAATTACTGTAATATTCTTCAGAAAACTACAATTAACTAGAGTATATTCAACCAGCATGTACTATAGTAAATATTGAGGTACGCTGCTGTAATTTTACATGTCTGGAGGAACTGTTTTGATGTCTTTGTGCATTAGATGACAGGGATTCACAGTTCTCACGCTAGACGGCTTGTGTCCTCCTCCGGTCATGAGACAGAAGACAGGCATGTCTTTATCTAACACACAGTGTCTCTCCTCCCTGCAGGCAGGCGGCCAAAAGTACAAGCGTTGTTTGATAAGCACAGGGCCGCTGTCTATTTTTATCTCTCCTCTGCCCCCCTACGCTGATTTAGCTTCGGCATTCATCTCTTCTTGCTGCAGTGAGCTTTTAAGATCAGGACTTTCTACCCGAACCTTTTGAGTGGTTGTTAGGTCAAATCCCAGAGCTGGATTCTGAAACTCGGAATAATGTTGAGACTAGAGGCAAAACCGCTGACTCTTATCTTTAATCCAGGGTCTTTGGGCCAGGTTAAACCATCACAGTTCACTATCACCTAGCTAAAAAACTGTGGTGAAACTAAAGCCTTTTAATTTTATCAGAAACCAAATTTCAGTTTCTTTTCATCGTTATTCAGTCATTGTGAAATAAAATCTTACATTAGTTATAAAATACAAATATGTTTGGAAAATTCTAACTTTGAAAGCATTAGATTCACTAGGCTACAAAATTTTACGCGACCTGGGACAGAGTGCCATTGTGCCCCCAAATTTCCCCCGAGCCGAATTACTGTTCTTGTTTGACCCCTGTTGATGTGAGTCTCAACAATCCTGTAAAATGTGAGAAATGAGGTAAATCTTTTCACGTTCTGTCACTTGACCGTCAGAATGTGAGTGATCTCAATCTTCACTTTCTCACCACCGGACATTTGAGCTGCTCTGTCCGAGTACTAACGTCCACAGATCCTCCATCAGGCTGACAAACGGTCGGACGGAAACCTCGTGGACTGATACAGTCGTCAGTAGAATGGCTCGTCGTAAAGCATTCTGACGGATGTGAGTGGAGATCGTGAATGTGGCGTCAGCGTTGCTCCTTCCTCAAAATGAGAAGACGGGAGGTCGTGTTTTGACGGCGTGGCCAAGCTGCCACTTTGATTTATGGATCTTGTGTAGGCAAGACGAACTCGGTGGAGAGGTAAGAGGGTTTGACCGGCTCTCAGACCTCTGCTTCATCACGCCTGAACAATGAGCCAGTGTTGATATGAAACAGGGCTTTTATTTCATATCAGTTTTAAGCAATGATTTATTAAAGTCAAGGGGCTGGTTTTGAGCGCTACAAGGGGACCTAGACATGGAACTCATTCGTTTCTTATGTTCATGGACCGCTGTTTAAAAGTAGAACAAATACACTAAACCTGTGAACAATCCAGGTTGAAATCACTGAATAAATAAAACATTTATTCTTCAAGTGTTGCATTATGTTTAGTGTGAGTAGTGTGGTTTAGTGTGCACTAGAGAAGTGTGTTTAGCATGCTTGCTGTGTTGTGAGGGTCTGTGAGCGAGTGTGTGTGTGTGTGTGTGTGTGTGTGTATTAAAAGCTAATTCACCCTTCACAGATCATTAAACTGTAAAGTACCTGGAGTACTTTTCCTCCTGAAGTCAAAATAAACAGAGTGTTTACACAGCACCTGTGTTTTATATGAGCACAGAATCCTCTTTATTTCACCCGTGTGAGTGACTGCATTCACTCCTCTGGTTCTGTAGGTGAATATTGGTTGTAGATGGAGGTCTCTGAGCCCTACAGTCACGTGTAAATGTAACCTCTGCTCTGATTGGCTGCAGTTTATCGCCCAGGCGTGTGTAAGATCATTTGGGCAAAACTGATTTTATATGGAACTTTGTTATTCTTGGCGAAGCAAAATGTAGATATTATGGCCTAATTTGGGTTTTTATAAGATGTGTTAAACTACAGAGAACATATATGTGTCGCATTTTAGATGTGTTTATTTGGCACAAACCTCACGCAAATTATACTTGCAGCCATTGATGGGACTATAGTAGTATTGACATGTGTATATGTACAGATGACTTTATGATTTGCATTTACATCAAAATCTTTGCTGTCCAGATATTTGTGTGCAACAGCCATTTTAAAACCAGTAGATGTGTGAAGGAGGTCCAGGTCTTTGTGGCTCCCGATAGGTTTTGGATGAAATAGATTTTCCTTTCACTCTGTTTATTTATATGACGGTATGGTTAAGCAAATGTAATTAGATTTAGACCTGGAAGCCGTTTGGAAGCAACACTTGTTTTCAATTGGATATGCAAGAGTAGCCAACTCTAGTCTGGATTACTCCGGTAGTTTTCTGTGTGATGTGTAAATTGATTTTGTTTTCCTTGAGGCATTTTTGTCCACTAGGTCTGAACTGAGCTGTTCTCCAGACGTACAGGGTGGAGATCCGTTTCCTGATGAGAATCTTCAGAATGCCAGACTGTGACTCTCTTTCCGTGTGTGTGTGTGTGTGTGTGTGTGTGTGTGTGTGTGTGATGCAGAAATACTGTAAATGAACCCACACACCATTTTCTCCTCATGTATACTCTCTCATGTGGTTGTAAATCTCTGTGTGTTTGTCTCTTCGGTGGAACACAAAATAAGAAATTTTGAGAAATGTCTCAGTGGCTTTGTGTTCATAGGCCTACATTCCAAGTCAATGGGGTTCAATGTTGTTTGTTTAACAACATTCTTTAAAATATCTGCTATTCTTCTTTTTCACTGTTTAACAGTTTGATGTTTCTTTTGGCTGTTGATGTAGATTCTGTGTTTACTGTGTGTGTGTGTCTGTCTCTGTCTGTCTTTGTGTGTGTGTCTGTCTGTCTTTATTTGTGTGTGTGAGTGAGTGCGCGTGTGCGCGACAGTGCATGTCTGTCTGTCTTTATATGTGTGTTTGCGTGACTGTGTGTGTCTGTGTGTCTTTGTGTGTCTGTCTGTCTGTCTCTTTCTGTCTTTGTGTGTGTGTGTGTGTGTGTGTCTGTCTGTCTGTCTGTCTCTTTCTGTCTTTGTTTGTGTGTGTGTGTGTGTGTGTGTGTGTCTGTCTGTCTGTCTGTCTCTTTCTGTCTGTGTGTGTCCGTGTGAGTGTGTGTGTGTGAGTGCACGTGCGCGCGACTGTGCATGTCTGTCTGTCTTTATGTATGTGTGTCTTGTAGTGCTCTGCTTGTCTTTCACATCGCTTTGTTCTTGTTAAAGATGTTGTCTTTGATGTCCATCGTGTGGTCCTTGGGTCATGACCTCTGACCTCTTTACTCTCAGGATTTTTATAGATCTGAGAAGTGTTTGTAGCTGTAGGAAGACAAATAGCCCTCAAACCTTAATCGGTAACTTTCCTCTCTGACACTTTTTGTGAAACTTTGCATTTTGTACATTTTGTGTGTGAATTGGTCTTTGTATCTTTTATTTATTTTATTAGATAGGACAGTTGATGGAAACAGGAAATGCAAGGAGGAAAGCAGGAAGTGACTTCAGGCTCAAACTGTGAGGTGACTGTGAGAATTTTGAACTCGTATTGAGATCCGTCTCCAATCCGAGCTCAGTTTGAGACATTGTTGACATCTCTTTTGAACCTCATGTGACCTTGGTCAGGAGAAATAACTGAGACGCAGATGGACTTCCCTTTGCGCTCCATTTAACCTCATTGATTGAAATAATAATAATAGCCATTTTTCTTTCTTACGGTTTAACAACTCCGTAATGATCAACCTCAAGTGTGTCGACTCAAGACAGCACAAAACAACAGACGCACACAGACGATCCCTCCCTATCCTGACCGGAAGGAAAGGGCGACGTAAACATGGAAAGGATGTGCAGTCCACTACAGAAGACCGGAGCCTTTCCATTCACGTGTGAAGAGTATATGAGCGTTTCAGGAGTTTAGTGGCGGTAACAAACACGGCAGACCAAGCGGGAGAGACACAAGACCTTGTATCAGCGTGCCAATCAGAGGTGAGCGTGCTGGCACTTGGCAAGCGACGACCGGGAGAATGCGAGGCTCTGGAGAGGTATGCCGCAGGAGTGTGTGCGTGTGTTTGTGTGGCTGAAATGTTTCCCAACATTCCTGTCGGACTGCACGGGCACCTTTGACTGATGTTGTCAGCCGGTCCGGTGAATTAGCAGCGTGTGTGTGTGCGCTTCTTATGGTTTTACCTTTACAAGCATACGGCGGAGCTGCTTTGAAGAGCTGCGCTACTGACATTTCAAAGTCTCTGTTTTTATTATAAAACTTCTTGTAATCTTCTCCAATTCACGTGCAGTATGTATTAAATCATATTGGAAGGTTTAGACTCCTAAAGTTGTGTGTTTTATAAAATGTGAGTGCTGTTTGCTGAGAGAAGCATCACTGTTTGTGTTTCTAAGTTGTATTTAACTCATTCAACGCGGTTTGTCTTTGGTGATCAGATTTTTTTCCTTTTCGATTTATACTACACTTGAAAAATGACTACATACTATTTATTATTTATACTATATACTATAAATTAAATTCTAGATGCTTTATTCTTGTGTGAAGTGTACTATAGTAATTTTGGAAGTACTACAATTTCTGACTTCGTTTGTTTGTTCAAATCTTTGTGTTGTAAAACAAAACAAAATAATTAAATTAAATTTTCAATTTAAAATTGAATGCCTTTGGTCATTTAACGTCTTCAGTTTAAAGCTATGTCACATTTATGTCTATAGCACTATTAATTCAGCCGCGGTTGACCAATGTGCTGCACAGTTTAAACCGATTTAAAATAAATATAAAAATATATTTTTTTTATTTAAAAAAGATATATTATTATGATTGAGCGAGTAGATTAACTGTATTAATTCTAGTAATCATACTACAACTTACTATAGTAAAAACTACAGTATACTAAGTTATTTGGGTGAGAGGGGGGTAACCCACACCATAGTATCTAAAAAGCCTTTTGGAATTTTTCTGGCTTTAGTTTTTTGACAATAGATAGTGAGCAATACCATAGCGACCAAGCACAACACCTTGGCAATGCCATAGCAACAACTTAGCTCGCCTTAGCAACCACATCCGGCCAAACACCTTAGCATCATACTGTAGCGACATCTTTTGCACACTCTTTACAAAGGGGATGACAGGGTTTTTCGAAGCAACGTTCATAAAGAACCTTTAACATCTGATTATAAGAGCGCAAGAAAGAGATGGTTATTCAAAGAACCTCTGACTGAATGGCTCTTTGTGGAATCAAAAAAAGGTCTATTCTGACCAGAGATCAATAAATCAGTTATTTTTACTGGGTTGAATTTGTGATGAATTTGTGATTGTGATGAGAGAGTGTGTCATCATCTTTACTGGCAGTCTTGTGCTTGTTTTCATTGTGTGTAAAGAGCTGAGTTGAGTATTGAGTCTCAGGACTGCGTTTGCCTCCATTAATGATCGGGTTTAAAGTTAATGAAATGGAAAGTGAAGTTAATGGATTAGAAACGAGAAATGCTGGGCTGTGAGAGCTCAGATCCAGAGTCAGCAGAGGGTCTGTCCCATTTATTCTCATACACAATACCAAACCCTTGACCTGTGTTTGATGCAGTGAAGTACTGTTTTTAGTTTTGTGTAGTTTAGATTTTTTATTAATGAATATGGAACTAAAGTAACTCTCATCCATCAGTTTTTGACAGCAAGACAAAATAAATATGGAATACTTAAGATTATTTACTACAGCGGTCACAGAAATGTTGCAGCGCTGTGTGTCTGTGATCTTTGCTCGTGTGTGTTGTGTGTGTGTTTGTAAGTGTGTGTGTGTTAGTGCGTGCATGCATGTTTGTTACGTTTGTGTGTCTGTGCGTGCATTTGTGTGTTGCACCTGTGTTTGTGTGTATTTATTGTGTGTTTGTGTGTCAGTGCGTTTGTGTGTTAGTGGATTTGTGTGTGTGGTAGTGTGTGTGCGTGCATCTGTGTGTTGCGCCTGTGTGTGTGTGTGTGTGTGTGTGTCAGTGCGTTTTTGTGTAAGTGCGTTTGTGTGTGTGAGTTTGTGCATCATTGTGCCTGTGTTAGTGCATTTGGGTGTATTACGTGTGTGTGTGTGTGTGTGTGCGTGTCTGTGTGTGTGTAAGTCCGTGCATGCCTGCGCGTGCATGGGTGCGCGGGCATGTGTCTTTGTGCATGTGTTAGTGTGTGTTGCACCTGTGTATGTCTGTGTGTATTTATTGTGTGTGTGTCAGTATGTTGTGTGTTAGCGCTTGTGCGTCTGTGTGTTGCGCCGGTGTGTGTTAGTGCGTTTGAGTGCGTGTTTGTGTGCATGCATGTGTATGTGTGCATGTGTAAGTGTATGCGTCTGTGTGTTATGTGCGTGTGCGTGATCTCCATTCAATCCACTGATGAAACATTCATGTGAGCAAAGTGAAGTCCCGTGTGATCAGTTTAGACCGTACATCAATGTCACTCCTTTACAGTCACAATTAGGTTAAAAGCATGAAGGGCTGTACAGCTCCGCCCCTTCGTCATTACATCTAACCTCTGTCTCTTCTCTTTACTGGACTCAGATGATGAAGAACGCTGGAGTCAAAAGGGCTTTAAACACAAGCTCTGTTCACTGCGGCTGGATTCTGTAATCTACACAACGTCCCTAAATTCAAAACATGAAATAATTACATGGAAGTCTGACTTTAGTGTCTCCGTTATGGGATCAATAATATACAAACCAGCCACACTTTTTCCAGTTAAACCACTACAGCACAGCTTAACTGGATGATGTTATATTAGATATCTGTGTGTTAATATCTCGATGTGTTTCCAAATTTACCATTTTTGATGTACAGTATTGGCCAAAAGTGATGTCTGGAGGAAAATATTTCGCTTGTAATGCCCTTTCAACTTCTTTCAAACCATTGAAATATACAGTGTATGACACAGAATGTGTTTAAAGTATTAACTTGACAAAACTATTTGTCAAAAAGGCAAGGAATATGTTTTATTAAAATATTCGCATAAATGTATAGAAACCCAGAAAGCTCTCAGGAACTAATGCAAAATTTGATGGAGATTTGAATCCGTTATAAATATTTGGTTGTTTCTCTCTTGTTTTTGACCACAGTTGTCAATCTCCTGGCTCTTGACTCGATGTGTTGCGTGTTATTTTTTTGTCAAACCTACTTAAATTCGTCGCCAAGCTGAACTTCAGTTTACACAACCACACAACATCCATACAAAATGCATCTTAAAGGGACAGTTCAACCAAAAATCTACATTTTGTAATTTTTTTTGTTCGCATACATGACGTCAGATCACAAATTAAGTTATATTTTTAATGACACCCAAGAGCTTCCAGGCCTCCTCGTAGACAACGCAGTATTTCTCACTGTCAAGGTCAAGAAAAGTAATAAAGACGTTGTTAAATGGGTCCATGTGTTCATTGCGGTTCAATTGATATTCTATGTAGCAACTGTCCCTTTAAATGATATTTTTGCATAATAGACTCGTTTATTGAGAAGACATCAGATGGCTTTTAAAACTTGAGCTGGAACACTGGACAGAAGGTTGTGTAAGATTCTTCGGAAACACAGCAGGTTTCTAACGCTCAGAGTCGTGCTGCGAGTCGTAATAGATTCAATTAAACGTTATTGAACGATCCCCCTGTGATTCATTTACTGTCTGTCTGAGAACCTGCTGGAAGTGTTGTTATGTATCTCCACACAGAAGTGATGCTGTGGATTGAAAGGTGAGGTGAGAGATTGTGTTGTGGTCAAGCGTTCTGGTCTTCTTTAATGTACTGTGATGTCAGACATTTATCAGAGAGAGTGTTTCCGTATTTATTTTATTTGTTACCAAATTGGCGTGTGTGTTTCACGGTGATGATGTGACCTTGATTCTTCAGAGCATCCTTGTGTTTCTTCAAAGAGGTTTTATGTGTTTGTGTAAGTAAATGTGTACATCAGGGGTCTTAAACTACTTTTATTTGTTTGCCAGATTCCAAAAGTATAAATAATATACGGGCAAGTTTTTCACCATATCCTCATTACTTCTTTGTTTTTGTATTTCTAGTATTTACTGCATTTTGTTACTTTTATACATTACTTATAGGTAATTTATTTGAACACGTACACAAATATTGCCTATGGTATTTGTGCCTTTTATGATATTTAATTCAAAGGGATATCGTCCATTTCATTTTATTTTCCTTGTGCGTTAGTTTACAAAAAGTAAAATTGCTGCTTATTGATTCACCGCCGTTCCATCCAAGACGTATGTGGCATTGTTTTTTCAAGAAAAGAGCCTACTTATGAAGATGTTTGGTTGAATTAATGAAAGTCAAAAACGCTACTATATTAAGCACAAAAGTAACCACTGCCCCTTGTGATGTTAAAGTGTGATATCAATAAGTTACCGAGACTCTCCCGTTTGTTTATTTATCATAGAAACTCGTAACATTGTAGACCAGCGGTCGCGGTGATCTTTTGTCCGATTCAGGATACTGTCAGGTACGGTCATAAATCATTAAATGCAATACAACTATAGGCTATACAAACTTTACACAAACCCTTGCCCTCACATCCGGGAAATAGGTCTGTACATTTGAGTAAAATGATCTCGTGTCTCCAGAAAGAATTTCGACTCTTCTTCTCTCCACTGTGAAATAGATTTGATTCGCGAATCCACTGTAGGATAAAAATGATGAGTGATCTCATGGGCTAACTGAAGCGTTCAGCTGTAGATGCCGATATATCACAGATGAAACTGTTCACGGCCGGCACAATGAAGACCTACAATTTTAAAATGACTTTGTGGTCGTCTTTAGTAAAAAAGGCTTTAATATCTTTGTGTTCTGCTTGCACCATATTTTTTGTGGTTGTGTGAGGTTATCTGCAGGCTCTGTTCACTCAGCATCAGATGTTGACTGCAGATGAGTTTATTGTGTGAAAGTGATTTTTTTGTGCATTTGATGTGTTGTTATTTACTGTGCATCGATGTGTGTGTTTGTGTAGCTGCATCTGGCTGCTCTGGCGTCTCTGAAGGGTGATGTTGTGGAACTGAATCAGCGACTGCTGCAGAGCGCGAGAGAGAGAGACACGCTGGAGAAGAGACTGGCTGAAGCACAGGTCTCTCACAGACACACACTGATGCATTTAAACACACACACAAACACTCATTGAACCGCACACTCGTACAAAACACTCAAGTACACACTCACTCAAACATATACAAAAAAACACACAAATGTATGCACGCACACATAAACACACACACTCAAACATTTAAACATACACACTCACTCGCACATCAAACACTC
The DNA here is from genome assembly GCA_008369825.1 of Triplophysa tibetana. Lineage (NCBI taxonomy): Eukaryota > Metazoa > Chordata > Actinopteri > Cypriniformes > Nemacheilidae > Triplophysa > Triplophysa tibetana. The sequence continues at coordinate 31,188,698 of CM017901.1, forward strand.
AAATGCACAAACGTCTACTTAGACACACACACTCAACTTATTGCACACGCACACTTGCTCAAACATGCACTCAAATAAACATGTCTTAGTAGTTGTTGTACACCTGTGGTGCATTATGGGTGATCGTGTCATTCTGCTGTGGTCACACTGTTGAGGGTGTGTTTGTGTGTGTGTGTGTGTGTGTGTGTGTGTGATGTCAGTGAAATCAGACTGATTGTGTGTCATCATGTGAGTGTGCAAGTGTGTTTGTTTGTGTGTGTGTGATTTCAGTACAACCAGACAGTCTGATTGTGAGTCATCGTGTGTGAGTGTGAGTGTGAGTGTGAGTGTGAGTGTGAGTGTGAGTGTGAGTGTGAGTGTGAGTGTGTGTGTGTGTGTGTGTGTGTGTGTGTGTGTGTGTGTGTGTGTGTGTGTGTGTGTGTGTGTGAAATCAAACAGTCTGATTCTGTGTTATCGTTCGGTTTGTTTGTTTGTTTGTTTGTTTGTTTGTGTGTGCATGATGTCAGTGAAATCAAACAGTCTGATTGTGAGTCATCGTGTGTGAGTGTGTGTGTGTGTGTGTGTGTGTGTGTGTGTGTGTGTGTGTGTGTGTGTGTGTGTGTTTGTGTGTGTGATGTCAGTTAAATCAGTCTGATTGTGTGTCATCTTGTGATTGCGAGTGTGTATCTTTGTGTGTGTGATGTCAGTGAAATCAAACAGTCTGATTGTGAGTCATCGTATGTGAGTGTGAGTGTGAGTGTGAGTGTGAGTGTGAGTGTGAGTTTGAGTGTGAGTGTGAGTGTGAGTGTGAGTGTGAGTGTGAGTGTGAGTGTGAGTGTGAGTGTGAGTGTGAGTGTGAGTGTGAGTGTGAGTGTGAGTGTGAGTGTGAGTGTGAGTGTGTGAAATCAAACAGTCTGATTGTGTGTTATCGTTCGGTTTGTTTGATTGTTTGTGTGTGTGTGTGTGTGTGTGTGTGTGTGTGATGTCAGTTAAATCAGTCTGATTGTGTGTCATCTTGTGATTGCGAGTGTGTATCTTTGTGTGTGTGATGTCAGTGAAATCAAACAGTCTGATTGTGAGTCATCGTCTGTGTGCGTGTGTGTCTTAAAGAAGCATCTCAGTTTTCCTGTCATTAGTGACACAGTTGTGAAGATTTCATTACTCATTTCTGTGCGGTCAGTGATCTGCTGATGTTGTCCACACCTTCGCAGGAACCCCTTAATGATCCAGAAGTCTCTCTTGAACACTTCAGTGTTTTAAATGACACTTATAAATAATGTGTGCGTTAAGATGTTTACTGACAGTTTGACCATTTGGACTAATGAGGTATACTCACAAATGTATTTGAAGGCTTTTTATCGCTCACTTATCTGTGAAACACACACAGATTTAAGAGTGAGCAATAATGATTTATAAAAAAAGAAACCTGACCAACGGTGATGATATATTACATGAAGGTTATATCACATTGTCCATTTATTATGTTGCTTTACGAGATCCTCAACCACACATCAACCGACACCAGTGTGTCTTGTAAACACTCAATAATGACACCGTCGCGCTTGTAATCGGTTGTTGAGAGTTTATTGTGACGCATCGCAGTAATTGTGAATCTGACAGCTCATCTCTCTTGAGTCCAGGCAGGAAAGGCACATCTGGATGAGTCTAACGTGTCTCCTTCAGCGCAGTGGCCTTGTCTCATCTCCTCTCGGCAGTGAGACGGGCTCCATCTGTCCTCAGTTCATCTTCCTGTGAGTGAATGTCTGGCGACGGCAGAGACTGACCATGGCGTTGGTTCCCAACAGAACGAATCAGCTGTCAGTCTGTCGGAGCCGTCAGCCGAGGCGTCACTCTGTTAATGCTGATCGATGAACGCTCTGGATTATGTAATAGATTGTAGTAATGTATAGAGTAGGGATGAAGGAATCTTGTTGAACATAATGGTGTGAGACTGCCCTTGGGCACATGCCTTAACCTTTGAACTCCACCCGAAACATACTGCCGAGAGCATGATGGTGTTCTGACCTTTGACCTCCAGTCTGTTTCAGTGAGCACTATTAAGGGGACTCGTTCTCTGTGTGTCCAATGCTTCTGTGTTGTTGTTTTTCTCATGAAGCGCCACTTACTATCTACTTCTGAGTTCTCAGCAGAAACAAAGCTTGTGTTGGCGCCAATGTGAATTAGAGCTGAAACGCAGCCATAAACGTCAACCGCAGGCCAAAAAATCAGTGCGAGGGTTATTCAGAACTCATTCTCTTCATTAAAGAAGGCAAATGAAAAGTGAGAACATATGTCGTCCTGCTGATGTTTACATCTGCCGTCTCACTTCTCCGATGTGTTTGTGGAGCTCTCGTCTAGCATCAGGTGATCTGCCTCACTGATCTGACACAGCTGCCTTTAAAGACATTGATGGTTAGATGAGAGCAAAATAATGATACAATACTCTTTAAGCTTAAGAATACAGAACACAACGTGCCAGAATGTTGGTTAAATCTCATTCGATTTTTAGGCTTGGTCTTTGCTTGTCAAATAAACCACATTTTGCAGAAAATCAGTATTTTTTTTCAAAGAAAGATCAGCATAAATAGTGATGAAAGATAAAATATTACATTGCTTTTCTGAGTACATCAGTAACTCACAGATTAAATTAAAGTAAATCAAATTAATAATGAATAATATTTTTTTCATAAAAGAATAATACAATTTTATATTGCACGGCTAGGTTTTATATTATAAAATTTATATAATTATTTTTTATATTTTTTTCAGTATTTTTTAAGTAAGACTAACATAACTACTGATAAAAGACAAAATATTACATTGCTTTTCTGTATCTCAAAGAATGAAGTAAACGAATAATATATACTATTTTTTATAAAATAATAATACAATTTTATTGTCATCGCACAGCTATATTTTATATTATACAATTTTACATAATTCTGTCTTTTTCATATTTTTTTCAGTATTTTTTTTTAAGACAGCCCAACATAAATAGTGATAAAAGACAAAATATTACATGGCTTTTATTCATATATACAGAGTAATTCAGTTACTCAATGATATAATTAAATCCAATTAAATAATATATAATAATAATAATCTAGTAAAAAATAATTATTGTCATTCCACAAATATATTTTATGCTATTCAATTTTATATAAAATTATATACATTTTATTCAATTCAAGTTTTTTTTTCACTGCTTAAAGCAGCTTTACTTAGAAAAAGAAATAACAGCAGAGAGGAAAATTATTACAGTACAAATGCAACAAAATATTAAAGGTTAAGATTTTGTAATATTTCTTGAGTGACAGGCATGTTGTCGTGTAACATTGTCATGTAATCCAAATATCAGGAAAATCACCATTCTCAAAATAGTGGATGTGATCTATACCATTTCATATTTTGTCTGTCTTCATTTGTGGACATTTTACTCCAGAAAATGATGTTCATAAACATTTTTATCCGGGTAGCTCTGTTTTAGTTGACACAGATTGAGCGTGTCTGTAAATTTATCTCACTTCATCTGGCATGTTGCAGTGTATTCTGGGATTGTGTTATCTGTGCTGAGTACATGCTGGTGAAGGAAGGTATGTTATAATTATAGCGTCTATCATTCTGTCTTGAGTTCTGCAGCGTTTCAGATTCAGTCTGTGATTCATCAATACAGTCATTGTGCAGTAATCGTTGCTCTTGTTGGAGGTGGAGTGTGTGTTTAACGCCTATTGTCTGTCCTCATTTGAACTGAGTGATTGACTGCGTTTTGTTTTCACACTGACTCTTTAACTCAAGCCAGAAAAACATGCCGTTCCTTTAAGGTCAGAAGTGAACAAACACACACACACTTGGAGAAAGATGAGATCTGGTTTCCCGTTGACGTAAATTTGGCCATTTGTCGGTTGTGTCACCGCCGGGGTTCTGCCCTATGTCCTATTATTAGTTTTTTATGTATTTTCCTATTTCGAGTTTCATTTCGTGTTTATATCTTATGTGCTTGCTTTTCACATTGTTTCTTCTTGAGAGCTGCTAGCACATTTATTCTTGTTGTTGTCAAAAGAACGAGCCGTTATTTGACTGATTATATCTTGTGTCGTTGTTCATTTACATAAAGCCTTAAGATATTCCTCATTACGAAGTGTAGAAATGGTGTAATCCTGTGTAAATGCGACAGCATTGAGTGATCGCTGCTTCACTCTTTGCAACTAAAGGCAACACACAAGCAGATTGTTATCATTTCCCCTTCAGGAATTTTTCACGATTGTCGGATGAGAAGAATGCCGGAGAGAGCATATGGAAAGCCAAAAGGTTCATATTTTCTCTCTCCACAATAAACCTAAGGCTTTGCTATGACTCTGCCACAAGATCAAGAAAGACATGACATGAAGAGGCAGAGTCATGATAGAATTCAAATGTTTCTTTATATGTTACAATTAAAAGTTCGAAAGAAAGTTTATTGAATAA
>CM017901.1:31193240-31292301 GCA_008369825.1 Triplophysa tibetana
TTTTTCATTAGAGATGCTTCACATGCATGCAGCAGGTCCAAACGTGTGCATCCTCATTAGAGAAATTAGAATATGCCGGATGTCTGGAGGCCTCCGGTGCCTCCGTTCAATTTCATATTCACTCCTGTGCGTTAATGCGCTGCAGTTTAGCCAACTGGGGTTTTGTGCCACGATAAATGTGATTATAGAGATTCTACACCTTTGTGCCGTTTCATTTCTTCCACTTAAAGGAACAGTTCACCCAAAAATGAAAATCATCGTTAACTCACCCTCGAGTTGTTTTCTTTGTTCTGATGAACGCTGAGAAAGATATTCAGAAGAATGCGTGTAACCAAATAGTTCTTGTCCACCCTTGACTTCCATAGTTGGAGAAATTGATTTATATTTTTTTGTACTGCTGCACACAAAAGAAGATATTTGGAAGAATGTTGGAAAGCAAATCGTTCAATGAAACTTTTGACTACCATTGTCATTTTTCCTACTGTGGTAGATTCACCGTGAGCCGGTTAAAAATCGTTTATAATATGTGATGATTCAAGCCGGTTGAGATGTTAAATGAATCACAGTACATCTTTTGAACAGCAGGGGCCGCTGTGTTTACCGCACACTTGGAAAACGTGGATATGCTGATATTTCTTAAATATACAAAAGCACAGACAAAGCCTTTGTTATAATAGCATTATTATAATATCATTTTTATTTGATTTGGAATTTGTTTAAAATTTAGTTTTGTTATTTGACAAAGAAATGTGCAGCATTTGAGAAATAATAAAAGGGCACTTGTTCATTTCTAAAATAAATAGTGAATAAATGCTACCGTGAGATAAGTATGGTGAATCGCTGGTTATCGTGAGCGGAGTGTATCGTTACACCCCTAATGGTAGTCAATGGTCATCAAGAACTGTTTGGTTACAAGCATTCAACCAAATATCTTTCTCTGTGTCCATCAGCACAAAAACTGTGTACAGATTTGGAACAACTCAAGTGTGAGTAAATGATGACGGATTTACTCACTCAAAAAAATTGGGATTTACTCACTGTTATGCTGTGTTTGATATAACTCAATGACATTAAAGTCTTGTTGTTAATGTTTTAGTTTGTGAAGTTGTCCGTTTGTGTGTCTTTCAGGGAAGAAGATGAACTTTCTGAAATCCGCTCTGAGCTCAGTCAGAGTCAACAGGAAGTTAATGAGGATGAGCAGAGCATCGATCAGGACCCGGACCGGGCATCCATCTCACTGCCTGAAAACCAGTCCACCCTGGTGACCGCAGACATGGGTGAGACAAACACATCTTATTCGTTTGAAAGTTTCATCATTTAGGGTTTCTTCAGTGAAACACAAAAGAAGATATTTTGAGAAATGTCTCAGTGGTTTTGTGTTCATACAATGGAAGTCATTGGGGATCAAAGTTTAAATTGTTCTTTAAAATATCTTCTTTTGTGTCCCGTAGAAGAATAAAACTCATTCAGGTTCATTCACAACATTCAGTAAGAAATGACTTCAGGCTTCAAACAAGTTTAAAGTCATAAAAGGACTGATGTTGTCATCTGTTCGCTGTGTGATGTTTGGATGTTTTCTTTTGTTTTTCTACTTGATCAGGCTGATACACGAGTGCTTTTAACACCCTGAGCCGGTGTCTTTCTGCAGTTTTGTATTTTTCAACATTCCCAGCATGCACCACTCACAACTTCGAAGGATACACTTTTTACAAAAGATACAGTAAACATATAACAACTTTAATTCAGAGACATTATAGACGGTTTCAGTGGCTCTAACATTATGTTGCTCAAGCTTAACTTTCGGAAGACCTCCGCAAAGAATCAATAACGATCGAGTAGTTTTGATTTAATTTCATACAATTTATAAAAAATGTAATCAGTTGTTCTATTACAACCAATCACAGACCGAGAGAAAGCGTCGGGTTAGTCTACTCAAAGGAGAAATTTGTCGTAATTTGTTTAATACAATGGAGATATTTTCAGATATTTCACAAACACAGCAGATTTGATGCTGAATGCTATTGGCTTTCCATATTTCATGGGACATGTTGTGTTTGCCAAACAAACTTTGTTGGGAGACGTTTCTTAACTTCTATGACATGTATCTAATATACTTTAAAACTATGGCGTATAAATTAAGAGTTTTATAAGTAAATCTATTGACTGGAACAAGAGTTTTTCTTTTCGTTGCTAATGTTTATTCATCCGATGCCATACCTACAGAGTGCTAATAGAAATATAAATACATCTTGAGGTCAAGAATTCGCTTATGTTCTTGCATTTTTCTGCGACCGGATGTATAAAATCAATCGTTCCATCTTGAAATGCAACTGGGAGCAGACTGACGGTTGAAGGGGAGGAGTCTAATTTAATGACCTGAGATGGATAGACACTAGAGGGCGATAATGCATTTTAGATTTTAACTGAAGATTATGAGGGCACACGAATATCAAAAAGAGAATGACTTGCATTGATAAACAATTTACAATAAACGCTGCAATATTACATGAAAAAAATACGTTTTTATTTTATTTTATTTTTGATTTTGCTGGGACTTTAACTCCTTTTTGCTGTGGAAAGCCCTTTTTTAGCATCCAATGCATTCCAGATGAAAGAAATGTCGTGTTTAGAAAAGGCCAATAACAAGGTTCAAGGACACAGTATGAATTGTTCTGTGTCATCTTCTCTTATAGATAACTGCAGTGATCTGAACTCAGAGCTCCAGCGGGTTCTCACGGGGTTGGAGAGCGTCTTATGCGGCCGTAAGAAGAGCACATGCAGTCTGTCTGTGGCTGAAGTGGACAGACACATCGAACAGCTCACGACCGCCAGCGAACACTGTGATCTGGCCATTAAGGTACAAAAAAAACCTTTAAAAAAGCTTTTGGTTGTCTGTCTGTGTTTGATGTGCATCAGCTGGTTTGTGATGACAGCGAGTGCTCTCTGCACTTTCTGTCTGAGGTCATTTCAATATTTGCTCGAGAGGCCTGTCACTAAATGTCACAGGGCTTTTTTCTCCGTCAGGCTCCATGAGTAAAGTCTGAGAAACTGAACAACTCTACATTTCATATTTATACCCACATTTATACACACACCCACTTCACGCTGGTATTATGAATAATTTAATACGGGGTGTAGAGAGCGGTCTCCATCTTTGTTCTCTGCTGACTCACTGTTAGGTGTCAAGCGTATGAGCTTACTGTGAGTTTATCCTGCAGATTTCCTCTCTCCAGCGTTCATTAATGTGTGACGCATCATCTCACACTTCTGTAGAATTCTGTTTAATGGCGCTCACATTAATGGCGCTCACATTATGTGTGTGTGTGTGTGTGTGTGTGTGCGTGTGTACGCGTGCGTGAAACATCATCTTGCAGAAGGAGGTTTTTTACTGCAGATGTTGTTTCTGTCAGAAAACACACACACACACACACACACTGTGTTGTGTTTCTGCTTTTATATAAATCTTAATCGTCCTATGTGCAAATTTTGGAAAACTGTTGATATTACATTTTATTGTATTAAAACAGCCTGTCTTTGTGTGTGTGTCTGTCTGTCTCTATTTGTCTCTATCTGTAGTTATGTGTGTGTGTGTGTGTGTCTGTATGTCTGTGTGTGTGTCTGTCTGTCTCTATCTGTTTTTTTATCTGTGTGTGTGTGTCTGCCTGTCTTTCTCTGTCTGTGTGTCTGTCTGTGTGTCTGTCTGTCTATTTGTCTCTGTTTTTTTATTTTTTTATTTTTGTGTCTCTGTCTGTGTGTCTGTCTGTGTGTCTGTCTGAGTGTCTGTCTGAGTGTCTGTCTGTGTGTCTGTCTGTGTGTCTGTCTGAGTGTCTGTCTGTGTGTCTGTCTGTCTATTTGTCTCTGTTTTTTTATTTTTGTGTCTCTGTCTGTGTCTCTGTCTGTGTCTCTGTCTGTGTGTCTGTCTGTGTGTCTGTCTGAGTGTCTGTCTGAGTGTCTGTCTGCGTCTCTGTCTGCGTCTCTGTCTGTGTGTCTGTCTGTGTGTCTGTCTGAGTGTCTGTCTGTGTGTCTGTCTGTGTGTCTGTCTGTTTATTTGTCTCTGTTTTTTTATTTTTGTGTCTCTGTCTGTGTGTGTCTGTCTGTGTGTCTGTCTGTGTGTCTGTCTATTTGTCTCTGTTTTTTTATTTTTGTGTCTCTGTCTGTGTGTCTGTCTGTGTCTCTGTCTGTGTGTGTGTCTGTCTGTGTGTCTGTCTGAGTGTCTGTCTGAGTGTCTGTCTGTGTGTCTGTCTGTGTCTCTGTCTGTGTGTCTGTCTGTGTGTCTGTCTGAGTGTCTGTCTGAGTGTCTGTCTGTGTGTCTGTCTGTGTGTCTGTCTGTGTGTCTGTCTGTCTATTTGTCTCTGTTTTTTTATTTTTTTATTTTTGTGTCTCTGTCTGTGTGTCTGTCTGTGTGTCTCTCTGTGTGTCTGTCTGTGTGTCTGTCTATTTGTCTCTGTTTTTTTATTTTTGTGTCTCTGTCTGTGTGTCTGTCTGTGTGTCTGTCTGTCTATTTGTCTCTGTTTTTTTATTTTTGTGTCTCTGTCTGTGTGTCTGTCTGTGTGTCTGTCTGTGTGTCTGTCTGTGTGTCTGTCTGTCTGTGTGTCTGTCTGTGTGTCTGTCTGTCTGTCTGTGTGTCTGTCTGTCTGTGTGTCTGTCTGTGTGTCTGTCTGTGTGTGTCTGTCTGTCTATTTGTCTCTGTTTTTTTATTTTTGTGTGTCTGTCTGTGTGTCTGTCTGTGTGTCTGTCTGTGTGTCTGTCTGTGTGTCTGTCTGTGTGTCTGTCTATTTGTCTCAGTTTTTTTATTTTTGTGTGTCTGTCTGTGTGTCTGTCTGTGTGTCTGTCTGTGTGTCTGTCTGTGTGTGTGTCTGTCTGTGTGTCTGTCTGTCTGTGTGTCTATCTGTGTGTCTGTCTGTGTGTCTGTCTGTGTGTCTGTCTGTGTGTCTGTCTGTGTGTCTGTCTGTCTATTTGTCTCTGTTTTTTTATTTTTTTATTTTTGTGTCTCTGTCTGTTTTTATGTGTGTTATTTGTTTGTGTCTCTGCGTGTGTGTGTCTGTCTGTCTTTGTCTGCGCGTGTGTGTGTGTGCGCGTGTATCTGTCTGCGTGTGTGTGTGTCTATTTGTCTCTGTTTTTTTATTTTTGTGTGTCTGTCTGTGTGTCTGTCTGTCTGTCTGTGTGTCTGTCTGTGTGTCTGTCTGTCTGTGTGTCTGTCTGTGTGTCTGTCTGTGTGTCTGTCTGTCTATTTGTCTCTGTTTTTTTATTTTTGTGTCTCTGTCTGTGTGTCTGTCTGTGTGTCTGTCTGTGTGTCTGTCTGTCTATTTGTCTCAGTTTTTTTATTTTTGTGTGTCTGTCTGTGTGTCTGTCTGTGTGTCTGTCTGTCTGTGTGTCTGTCTGTGTGTCTGTCTGTGTGTCTGTCTGTGTGTGTGTCTGTCTGTCTGTGTGTCTGTCTGTGTGTCTATCTGTGTGTCTGTCTGTGTGTCTGTCCGTCTATTTGTCTCTGTTTTTTTATTTTTTTATTTTTGTGTCTCTGTCTGTTTTTATGTGTGTTATTTGTTTGTGTCTCTGCGTGTGTGTGTCGGTCTGTCTGTCTTTGTCTGCGCGTGTGTGTGTGTGTGTTTGTGTGTGTGCGTGTGCGCGTGTGTGTGTGTGCGCTTCTCAGTCTGTTTTTATGTATGTGTGTGTGTGTGTGTCTGATTGTTTTTATGTGTGTGTGTGTGTGTGTGTGTGTTTGTCTATCTGTTTGTATTTGGATGTGGACGTGTTTTTATATCCCAGCTGGTACCTAAACCTGCATGCACACCGAGACATGGGGACTCATGTCACTGTGGGGACCAAAATTGTGGTCCTCATGGGCAAAAAAAGCTTATAATATTAAAACAATATATTTTTTTAATCTAAACATGCATTAAGTCTGTATATGTGTTTGTGTGTGTGCGTGCTTTGTGTGTGTGTGTCTACCCTTCTGTTAACCTGTTTGTGTTCTTGTGTCTGTCTGGGTGTGTGTAGACGGTGGAGGAGATCGAGGGAGCTCTGGGTCGGGATTTCTATCCCAGTCTGTGTGAGGAGCGTCTGCGCTGGGAGAAAGAGCTCGCTGGACTCCGGGAGGAAAACGAGAGTTTGACGGCGATGCTGTGCAGTAAAGAAGAAGACCTGAACCGAACCAAAGCCACCATGAACGCCATCAGAGAGGAGCGAGACCGCCTGCGCAGACGGGTGACTTCATCTTTAAAAATCTCAATATGTGCATGGAAACCGTTTATCCATCAGGTCCCCGAATATCAAAGAGACCCCGAGTTAAGTCCTTTTACCCCTGGCCAATAAGAAACCACCTGGAACCTCTCTTGTTGCATAGCAACACCACAGCACCCAACATCGTGGCAGTGAGTTTTACATGGGCAGTTACTTTTTTTGAAGAAACATCTGCACACCTGTACAGTTTGTGGATGAATGTGTAGATGAACTGTAGGTCGAACTCGAGCATTCGCACATTGATCCATCATCCCTCCTGCAGTGACCCCATCAGCTCGTACCAACCAGAGAAAATATCAATATTTAAAGAGCGCTGCTTCAGTTCTGCTAGGGAGGACTGGGCGGCAGCGAGTGTGCTTGCGGTTTCGCTCTTATTTAGATGGATCACATTGACCATTAAAGCATGACACACACACACACAGAAACAGCAGCTGACCTGCGGTAGCCAATCAAACGAACCCTCGCCACAAAGCCGAGCTAGTAATCATGGTCTCGGCGGCTCAAACGACTGTGGCGAGCTGCTTTAAATATAGCTGCACACGGATGTCAGGGCTCTCGTGATGGATCTATTTACTGAGCTTAAATTAAGACCGCCAGTGTCCTCTGCACGCCGCCCCGCGCAGGGAAGAGGAGAAATCCTCTCGGATCGATCGGGCTGCTGCTTTTTAGATGCAGCCGGTAATCCAATCCGGCCGTCTGAAGCCGGTTAGAGAGTTGATGTGATTACTGCAGAGATGCATGGAGTGAAAAAGGTCAAAGGGTTTTACAGAAACGTCGGGGTCAGATTCAGACGGCAGGAGCGGGGCACGCCTGCGTCGCATTAGTCCTAATGAAATCTGTCCGGTGATGGGCTAATCGGTGCGATGCATTGCTCGCTCTTTTCTCAGACTCGTGATCAAGTTACTGTGTCTGTTTCAGTTAAGACCTGTGATTTTCAAATAACACATTTGTTTAGTGTATGTTTAGTTTTGGAATGATGAAACAATATTCCAGCTCACAGGGAACGTTCTCAGAATTTTCACTTCGGTTTGGTGAAAGTTGTCACAATTTCTAAGTTGTCACAAGGGTTGTGCAGTAATATAAAAGAGTATTTTATTGACATAATATATCTTACTTCATGTCCTTAAAGAGGTCACGAGTACGTGTTTTTCTGTGTCTTTGGTGTGTTATAAGTTACCCATGAATGTATTAGACACGTTAAATTGCAAATAAATGAAAGTTTGGGAACCAAAGATGCATTCTATCTAAAAGTGAAATGCTCATCCAGACCTCGTGTAGCCAAACCCTCACAAATCTACATCAGTTGATGGTCTGATTTCACTAAGACCGCACAAATGTAAACACAAGGAAGGTGGCGTTACATTTCTGTCACATGCTTGCAGTATTACACCAATCACTACACACCGGTGAACTGGCCAATCAGAACACACCTTGCTTTTCAGAGTCATGAGCTTTGTTGAAAATCGGCTCTAGATACAAAAATTTAAGGTATGTGGAAATACAATGTTTGTGAACCTTAAATCGTGTTTACACATTACATTACATCTAAAACAAACCATAATATTCCTTTTAGCCCTGTCATATGAGCCCTTTAAAACATTTAGCTACATTGGTAGAAAAACAATGTTATTACAATTTTATCACAACCGAATGAAATCATATCATCGAAAATGCTCAAAACCCCCTCCCCCTGACTTTTGTGTAATTTAAGTATCGAAGGTCAAAACAAAGCATGTCACAAAAAGGTCTGTGTGTGTGTGTGTGTGTGTGTGTGTGTATGTGTGTGAGTCTGTGGTGGTTTTGGTCTGAAAAACAGTCTTAGTTTGTGATGAAGTCCTTTATTTGTCCTTTGGCAGCCTTTCATATGGCAGGAAAACTGCTAACATCTTTTACTGACACACACGCACACTCTCTCTCTCTCTTCTCTCTCTCTCTCTCTCTCTCTCTCTGTCTCTCTGTCCCTGTCTCACACTTTCTCTCACTCTCTCTCCGTCTCTCTATCTCACACTTTCTCTCACTCTCTCTCTGTCTCACACTTTCTCTCTCTCTCCCTCTCTCTCTCTCTGTGTCTGTCTCTCTGTCTCTCTCTCTCTCCCTCTCTGTCTGTCTCTCTCTCCCTCTCTCTCTCTCTCACTCAAGATTCAAAGGAGCTTTATTGGCATGATAAAAGAAAATTTACATTGCCAAAGCACAAGATTAAATATAAACATGCACCAATACAGATTAAGATAAAAAAGTCTATAAGTAAATATATATATACATCTCAATATAAACAGAAAAAGAGTTTTAATTAAAGTTATCAATGAGTGTGATGGGTTGTTCTTTGGTCGTGGCAGGACTTGACATGCTCACTCTCTCTGTCTCTCTCTCTCTCTGTCTCTCTCTCACTCTCTCTCTGAATACAGACAGCAGCTCATTTAAAAGTCTCATCTCTTTATATAAACTTTAGATCTCTCTTTTCTCCGCTCTGTCCTGAAGGTCCGTGAGCTACAGACGCGTCTCCAGAGCATACAGCCGGGGGGTCCGTCCAGTCCTGGCCGCCTGACGCCGGCAGGTCGACCCATAAACCCCAGCACGGGAGAACTCAGCACCAGCAGCAGCAGTAATGACATTCCTGTTGCCAAGGTTACCATTCCTCTCATCCTTTATCCCTCATTCATGTTATCAATATAACAATATATGGCCTTTTTGTTAAGTTATTAACGTCTACTCTATCCATCTGCTAATCATGTGCTTGTGAATGTGTTTGTGTGCAGGTGGCAGAGCGGGTAAAGCTGTCTAAGACACGATCAGAATCATCATCGGTCGAGAGATCAGTCCTGGGCTCTGAGATCAGCAGTATTGGGGTGAGAGAGTGAGCGAGAGACAAAAAAATGTTGTCCTTTATATTATAAGCTGTCTTGTTGCGTTCTTTTAAGTTGAAGGTAAAAACAATTTTGTTTTTATGTTAATCTTTAGTTTCCTTTTTTTTTTACAAATTTTGATATATGCTTTTGTTGTTTTATTATTTATTTTGTATGTTTAAAATGAATGCATTTTTATTTTAGTTTTCGCTTATTAAGTAAGGGATAATCCACAGCTAGCCATGCAGTAATTAATTAGTAATTTAAGCGCATATACCTTGGTCATTTGCCTAGTTAAGCTTTTATGAATGTTAACGGTGTCATTTTTGATCAGACGAGTGACATTTTTATTTTAAATGTTGATCAAACTGACTGGAACTACCCGTGTATTAAACAGTTTTAATGCGCACACCTTCCAGCCAATCAGAATCCAGTATTCAAACAGACCATGGTATATCATATTTTCAGGCAACTTTTAAGTTTTTCCAATAAGTTTTAGGACAATATTTTATTTGATTTCAATAAAAAGAAACGTTTTCAAAGTTAATTTTAGTACACTAAAATAGTTGAATATAGTAAACTGGTCTGATGAAGAGCATGTGTGCTCGAAAACGTCACGAGCCATGCGATAGTCTTTTAAATAATAAAGTATTTTAAAATATTTGGAACGTGTGCCGACTTTTGTCACTTTTTAGTAAACTAAAATAACCTTGCTTTGAAGGGATGAGTTTTTGTCCTTATTAAGGTTATTAAAGCCAAAGGTCTACCTGAGACTAAATGATTTATATTCAACTAAATTAAAAGCATAGTAGTAAAGTGATGTGTTTTGTGTATTTGCAGGTGTCCAGTAATGTAGCCGAGCATCTGGCTCATTCTCTCCAGGACTGCTCGAATATTCAAGAGATCTTCCAGACGCTGTACTCGCACGGCTCGGCCATATCTGAGAGCAAGATCAGAGAGTTTGAGGTGGAGACGGAACGACTCAACAGGTTTGACGTCACACGTCTCTCCAGATGTATGAAGATAAGTCGCCGTTAATGTGACGCTAACTCTTCTCTCTCTCAGTCGCATCGAGCACTTGAAGTCTCAGAACGATCTGTTGACCATCACGCTGGAGGAGTGTAAGAGTAACGCTGAGAGGATGAGTATGCTGGTGGGCAAATACGAGTCTAATGCCACAGCGCTCCGTCTGGCACTGCAGTACAGGTACTCGTGACTTCCAATGATGTTGTGACCTTAAAGAGCATCAGTTTATTACCTTTTGATTCCTAACACGAACATATTTACATACGGGCTGTGTGCTGAATACAAGTGAGGTCTGACAGTTCATCCCACAGCGTATTTGATAAAAGATGACAGCTGTGGTGTCCTGCACACCGTTCTGATGAAAAGATGTCATATCACGACACAAAACCTCTCTCAAACACACTTCTAGGGTTCATTTGTATTCATGACGTTCATAGTGTTTTAAAGAGTAAATATTTTGTGTTTTTTTTAGGTCCTACTTTGGTTCATGGAGAGTCCAACATCACGTTTACGTACATACACGGTGTATAAACGCTTTAGTTTTCTAATAGTAGGCCGTTTTTATTGCATTACTTCTTGAGTGACTCTCAAATGATTCATTCGGGCGATTCATCCGTCTAATCCGCTCCTTCTTGTCAGCTTCTCTGATCTGATTGGCCGGATGGTCTTGTCTGCTATGATTGGCTTACCACGTGCAGCGTCGCAAATGCGCAAATCCGACCCGGAATTGAACTTAGAAAGACAGACGACTCGTTCGTGTGATTCAGAGTCGACTCCTTTGTTCTTAAGCCAATAACTGTATTATAGTTTATTAATAACATTCATAACACACATCAGATCATTATGGTGAACTGTGTTTCTTTTGTTTTCTCTTCCAATGTAATGAGTGATTTTGTTAGCACTGGTGATTAAATGCAGCAACGCTTGAATCCTATTGGCTGATTCTCTGATGGTGCGTCAGATCAGACCATCTGTATGAGGCAGAAGGTGGAGGCTTTGATTGAATTTCGTCCCGTGAGACTGTGATGTCATCCTGCTTTGTGGATGCGGGAGGGGGGTGTTGTTACATGGGCCGGTCAAACACTCATAAGACACAGACGGCGCCAAATGCATAAAACAAAACGATTTAACACACACACACACACACACACACGTGAGTGCACTTGAGCCAAACAACACTATTATCATCGTGATGTGATGAGTTCTGAGAGGACACAGAGCAGATCTCATGATGTGTGCTGTTGTGTATCATTCTTTGTGTGTGTGTGTGTTTGCAGTGAACAGTGTATTGAGGCTTATGAGCTGCTCCTGGTGCTGGCGGAGAGTGAACAGGGACTAGTGCTGGGTCAGTTCAGAGCTGCTGGAGTCAGTGCTGTCGGTATGACACACACACTCCTCTCTCTCTCTCTTCCTCACACACACACACTCTCTCTCTCTCTCTTCCTCACACACACTTCTCTCTCTTCCTCACACACACTCTCTCTCTCTCTATTCCTCACACACACACTCTCTCTCTTCCTCACACACACTCTCTCTCTCTCTATTCCTCACACACACACTCTCTCTCTTCCTCACACACCACTCTCTCTCTCTCTCTTCCTCACACACACTCTCTCTCTCTCTATTCCTCACACACACTCTCTCTCTCTTCCTCACACACACTCTCTCTCTCTCTATTCCTCACACACACACTCTCTCTCTCTTCCTCACACACACTCTCTCTCTCTCTCTTCCTCACACACACTCTCTCTCTCTCTTCCTCACACACACTCTCTCTCTCTCTCTTCCTCACACACACACTCTCTCTCTCTCTTCCTCACACACACTCTCTCTCTCTCTATTCCTCACACACACACTCTCTCTCTCTTCCTCACACACACTCTCTCTCTCTCTATTCCTCACACACACACTCTCTCTCTCTCTATTCCTCACACACACACTCTCTCTCTCTCTCTCTTCCTCACACACACACACCACACTCTCTCTCTCTCTCTTCCTCACACACACGCTCTCTCTCTTCCTCACACACACTCTCTCTCTCTCTCTTCCTCACACACACTCTCTCTCTCTCTCTTCCTCACACACACTCTCTCTCTCTCTCTTCCTCACACACACTCTCTCTCTCTCTTTCTCACCCACTCTCTCTCTCTCTCTTCCTCACACAACACTCTCTCTCTCTCTCTTCCTCACACACACGCTCTCTCTCTCTCTCTCTCTTCCTCACACACACACTCTCTCTCTCTCTCTCTCTCTTCGTCAACACACACACTCTCTCTCTCTCCTCTCTTCCTCACACACACCACACTCTCTCTCTCTCTCTTCCTCACACACACACTCCTTCTCTCTCTCTCTCTCTTCTCTCTCTCTATTCCTCACACCACACACACACTCTCTCTCTCTCTCTCTCTCTCTCTCTCTATTCCTCACACACACACACACACTCTCTCTTCTCTCTCTCTCTCTCTATTCCTCACACACCCTCTCTCTCTCTCTATTCCTCACACCACACACACACACTCTCTCTCTCCTCTCTCTCTCTTTCCTCACACACACACCACCTCTCTCTCCTCTCTCTCTCTCTTCCTCACACACACACTCTCTCTCTCTCTCTTCCTCACACACACACTCCTCTCTCTCTCTATCCTCACACACACACTCTCTCTCTCTCTCTCTCTTTCCTCACACACCACTCTCTCCTCTCTCTTCCTCACACACACGCTCTCTCTCTCTCTTTCCTCACACACACTCTCTCTCCTCTTCCTCACACACACTCTCTCTCTCTCTCTTCCTCTCACCACACCACACTCTCTCTCTCTCCTCTATTCCTCACAACACACACACTCTCTCGCTCATTTCTCACACACAACACACTCTCTCTCTCTCTCTTCCTCACACACACACTTCTCTCTCTCTCCTCTCTCTCTCACACACCTCTCTCTCTCTCTTCCTCACACACACGCTCTCTCTCTCTCTCCTCCACACACCCACTCTCTCTCTCTCTCTCTTTCCTCACACACACACACTCTCTCTCGCTCTATTTCTACACACACACACACTCTCTCTCTCTCTCTTCCTCACACACACACTCTCTCTCTCTCTCTCTCTTCCTCACACACACTCTCTCTCTCTCTTCCTCACACACACGCTCTCTCTCTCTCTCCTCACACACACACACACTCTCTCTCTCTCTCTATTCCTCACACACACACACACTCTCTCGCTCTATTTCTCACACACACACACACTCTCTCTCTCTCTCTTCCTCACACACACACTCTCTCTCTCTCTCTCTCTCTCTCTCTCTTCCTCACACACACACTCTCTCTCTCTCTCTCTCTCTCTCTCTTCCTCACACACACACTCTCTCGCTCTATTTCTCACACACATACTCTCTCTCTCTTCCTCACACACACACTCTCTCTCTCTCTTCCTCATACACACATGCTGACGCTCTTCCTCGCTCACACACTCTTTCTCATAACTCACTTACTCTCTGACATTCTCTTCCTCACACATGCACTTTAGTTACTATTGTTACTGTTTTCTCTGCCTCCCTCATCCGACAAAAAAATACAAAAGATGTGTGTTCAAAAACTGTGAGAGGCTTGTTGGTTGACTTAAGAACTAGCCACGGCCAAAAATACCACAGTAGTGTTTTGGACATGTGCCATATATCAAAATTCCCTCTGATCCCACAGGTGTGCCACAGTTATTGTTGATAACTGATGTTTGTTGTGTTTGTGACGTCAGGAGAACAGGTGGGTGAGGAGAGCATCACACAGATCTTGAAGAAAGCTCACGACAGCAGAAAGACGGCAGAAAACGCAGCCAAAGACCTGCTGATCAGACTGGACGGCAGCTGCGGCGCTGGGTTTGCGTTGGCTGGATGTAGCGTTCAGCCGTGGGAGAGTCTGTCGTCTAACAGCCACACCAGGTGTCAGTCTTCATATACATTCAAGTGTTTATCGACATGTACTGTACGTCAAGCAGATGGAATACATCGTGGATATTTTTCGTCATTTTTTGAATGACGTTTGTGTGTGTGACAACGTGATGTGAAGCTGTTTGGTATTCTGGTCCAGCGGTTGCCCATGACAACACACAGTCCCCTCACAGCGCTCTCTGCAGCGGTTTTCATTTAGAACAAATATCTGTCCAATCACCCGCCTGTCACTCTCAATCCAGACTTGAGATGCTGAAGTCAACCATCTCACACACAAACCCATTGAGTCTTAAAGGCAATGCTCCAATTGAACCATGTCTTATGGGGGCCCTCACCATTGGACGTTTCTTGTTGGGTGTGATCAAAAATCTTTTAAAATAGTAAATAATTTATCTTATCTGCACAAATGTTAGATTTTTAAAATATATATTTTTAAGTATTTAGCTGTGGGACTCCCTTAAGTCTATTCTTACCCTCAGATTGGGGGTCCCTAATGCCTTATGGGGGTCCTGGATCCCCCGGCCCCCCTCAATTCGAGCAAGCATTGCTTAAAGGGATAGTTCATCCCCTCATGCGATTTATGCATGTTTTACAACATGAAGGTGAATAACCTTCACGTGTGTGTTGTCAGTAAGATGACTTTGTCAGAATTGATAAAGGATGCTCAAGGATATTGATCAAAAAATGCATAAAATGTGTATTTTATCATTGCTTATGATTTAATGAATATAGAAATGAGATAAACAGACAGATGTTTTGACACACACACACACACACACAAAAGCAGGAGTGTGTTCAGGAGTTTATTGTAGTTGACAGTGGGGGGGACGGGGGAATCTGCTGATGTCTGATGTCATTTATCAGAGCGCATCGGTGGCTTTCATTTATTTAAATGGAAAATAAATTAATTTGAGGTTGTAGGAATCATGTTATCTTTGGACTGTCGTATAAATTATTACAACGTTTATGACTTGAACACAGAAACCGTGTTCACAATGCAGTTCTGTTACATATACAGGGAACGACTAAGAATATTTCTCCCAATTTGTGTGTGTGTGTGTGTGTGTGCGCATGCGTTTGCATGCGTGAGTGTGTCTTTGTGCGCGTATATGTGTGCGAGTAGCTTTTATGTAGGTGTGTGCTACTGTGTGTGTGCGCATTTGCGTGTCTGTGTGCGTGTATTTGTGTGCGACTCTGCTTGTGTGTGTGTTTCTGCGTGTGTGCTACTATGTGTGTACGCATTTACATGCGTGAGTGTGTCTGTGTGCTACTATGTGTGTACGCATTTACATGCGTGAGTGTGTCTGTGTGCTACTATGTGTGTACGCATTTACATGCGTGAGTGTGTCTGTGTGCTACTATGTGTGTACGCATTTACATGCGTGAGTGTGTCTGTGTGCTACTATGTGTGTACGCATTTACATGCGTGAGTGTGTCTGTGTGCTCATATATGTGTGCGATTAGCTACTGTGTGCGCGTGTGTGTGTCCGGACGGAGATAATGGGAATTGTCATTGTAATGAGGCGGCTGGTTAATTGAGAGTCATTTGCAGGAATTGTTCACGCTTCAGTATCCTTGTGTGGTTTATTCATGTCAAGGGTTTTAAATGAGCACCAGATGAGATCAAAAATTGCCTTCGGCAAATAAATGAACACAAACTGTATTACAATACAAAGAATCAAACATTTTTATACGTTACAGTATTTCATTCAATTCAGTTTTATTCATAAAGCCATTTTCACAACTTTGCATCGTTGTAGTATTTTCTCTAGTTAAGAGTAAATCATCAAAAATAAAGAAGCACGGTTTTATTGCAGGTTTTTTATAAGAGTCACATTCATGAAACTAACATTTGTAATTGTACATTTCCAATAATAATACTAGTCAGCGTTGTGAGTCTATTGTTTTTCAAAATAACAAAATAGTTGAATGTAATTTCTTTTTAGTTGTGTCACAAGTGTGTGTGTTTACAGGTTTAGTGTTATGTGTGTGTGAGCCACATGTCCTCACATTGAAATATTATGACAAAGCTCAAGTCATGTTTTCTTTCAGTCTAATGTTTCTGGATTTAGGGGACGAATAAAGTCAACGGAAGTCCATGACCTGACCTGACTAATATTGTGTGTTTGTGTGATGTGTGTAGTACCACCAGCTCCACGGCCAGCAGCTGTGACACAGATTTCTCTAAAGAAGATGAGCAGAGGTTGAAGGATTACATCCGTCAGCTGAAGAACGACCGCGCCGCTGTCAAACTGACCATGCTGGAGCTGGAGAGCGTTCACATCGACCCGCTGAGCTGTGACGTGAAACCTCGCGGTGACTCGCAGAGACTGGACCTGGAGAACGCTGTACTGATGCAGGAGCTCATGGCCATGAAGGTGCATACACCCACACACATCACTCGTGATGGTCCTCGTTTCCTGTTACACTACTGGTATTAGGGGTCAGTATGACCCCAACTATTGACTTTTGATGACATTTTAATAATACAAATAATAAATTATTTTTTGTTTACTTGTCATCCAAACAGTAATGATGTGTTTTGGGTGATGTGAAGTGCTTTTGTGCCAATTTACCACAACATTCATCAACTATACTATAAGCGTAAATGTGAAATATAAAATTTTTATGAAAACATCACTTAAATGATTATCCAAATTTAATTGAGTTTTTTACGGATTTTGATAAAGGTCTTGGGTGTAGACTTCCGCCATCTTCTGATTGGAGATAAACCTTAAAGGATTACAGTAATAAAATGAATTGTTTTGACCATTGGAGGGCCATAGAGAGCCATTCATTTTACTGGATGTGGCCAACTGCTCGTATCACAACTTTCATATACATTTAGTGAATTTATACACTATGTATACATAAACATTAGAAAAGAGATTGGAAATATATATTCATACAAATAGTCAAATTTCCATTGTAACTTGTGTTACTGAAGATCTCCCTGGCCCATGTGGAGGTGTGTGCTTGTGTGCTTGTGTGTTTGTGTGTATGTTTCTGTGTGTGTGCCTGGGGGTGCATGTGTGTGGGGGTGTGTGTGGGGGTGTGTGTGTGTGCACACGTGAACATGTCTTTTCTACATAGCATATGTGCTCTAGAGCCAGGTCTTCATTTCTGTATGAATATTTTCAGTTGTATATATTTGTTTTGTTTTACAAATGTTTTTGTGTATTATTTTGCATTTCCCATTCATTTTCAATTGGGGTCATTTTGACCCAAAATACCAGATTAATTCAATTATTTTTTACATACCCTCAGAACAACTGAATCATGCCCAGATTTTTTCATGTGAATATAGATAGAAAATGTAGAAACATCACAAAATCAAATTCCACCGAGATGAAGGGGAAAAAACGTACTAAGGAAAACTTGACTGGGGTGATATTGATCCCAAGGAGAGTTTGAGGGTTAAGACTGACATATTCATGCCAAACGAAAAAATATATAGTTTTTCTATCAACGCTGACCCACAGCAACTTATCAGTAAATCAGGATGTGTCTGTGTGTCGTGCAGGAGGAGATGGCGGAGCTGAAAGCTCAGCTGTATCTCTTGGAGAAAGAGAAGAAAGCTCTTGAGCTGAAGTTGAGCACGCGTGAGGCTCAGGAACAGGCGTACCTGGTTCACATCGAGCATCTGAAGTCAGAGGTGGAGGAACATCAGGAACAGAGACGCAGATCGCTCGGCTCCAGCGGCAGCAAAGACAAGATCAGAGTAAATATGATTCACATTACATACAGCACAAACATAAACAAAGTGAAGATTTGTTCAACCATACGTTACAGATTTATCAAACTAACATAGAAAAGAGATCAGAACTGACAGAAGAGGACTGAAGAGAATGTGATTCTACGGCAAAAACACCTGTCAACTGTAATTCATATATGGATATCAACGCAATATTATGTTTACTAATATACATAATAGTGTTTGTTTATTTATTTGGTTTATTTCAAAAAGGATGGATATGATATAGACGGTCAACAAGTCACCATTATTTGATCCAAACCTATCGTCTGTCAGACCTCCGCAAAGAATAACTGTTGAATTGTTTTCATTAATTTAATACGATGAACTACGAAGATTAATGAAATATAAAATAATTTGTTAGATTAGAACCAAACACAGACAAGAAGTTAACTTTAGTCCAGGCTCATGCGTCCAGTGAATCCATCTATACACAGATAAAACTAACAACCAAACTATTTAGGTATCAGTGTTTGTAGCTAATGTCCAACAATAAGTATTTATATTAGTATTTCATAAAAGAACATCCTTACTTTTAGTTTACTGGAGTATAAATTATAAAGTATAGTAAAGTGTTTATTCATGTTGGCTTTGCATGCTGAAGAAATGTAAAGCCAGCATGAAAACATGCTTAAATATTCTTTATCATATTTACTCCAGTAAACTTAAAGCAGTTAAATTCCTAGATACCGTGGTGTTGCACAATAAATGCACAATAAAAACGTGACTTTTGATTTTTTTTTAAACAGACTTATCCCTTTTTTTGTATTAACTTTTCATTAATAGACGGTTTCAAAGTGACAATATGAAACACCGTTACTGCGCACGCACATGTTAGTGAATTGATCTTAACCTGCGGTACACATTCACAAACAATACAGTGACTGTATAACAATCCAAAGAAACTGAGAAGGCTAAACTTGTCTCTCAAATATTTTTAATTTAGACTGCGATACCAAGCTCAACCTCTAGATATCGGTGTACCATACGCTTTCTTTAAATGCGTCAAAACGACAGGGCACAAATGTTTTATGTTACTTTATGTTTATTTAATAATATTATGACACAATCAAATAATCATATGAATTAATATTAGCACAACTAATGTTATTTAATATAATTTTTTATTTATATTTATATCATTTATATTATTAGACACTTGCCAAACACAAACTGTAAGTTCCAGTCCAGTCGGCGCGTCCGATGAAACGGTCAATATGACATGAGGTCTTTGAGCTTATATAGGGTTGTGTAGTGCATGACTGAGACGTTTGACAGCGATGAGAATTCAGTGACTCTCCACTGTCTGAGATTTGACAACATCAAAAATCCTCCAGCAGTCAGAAGATCTTCTTTATCTCTCCGTCAGAAGCTCTGGTGAATTATTGAAGAGAATCTTGACTCGGTGTTTCACCTCCGTCTCTCTTTCTCTCTCTGTCCACATAAACAGCATCACATGACGGAGTGTTTGGGTTTTAGTAAGAGCTGAAATAGGAACAAAGACAGAATTTTTAATAAACTGAACATCTCTTGTTTTTGTGATAAAGTTTAAATCGGTTTGCACTTGAAATGGACTCTATGAAAACATTTCAGAGAATGATAATAACAACAAAAGTAACACTTAAAGATCTTTAAAGTCCCTGTAATCCGTAAATTGCGGTCATTTTACTACCGTGTTGTGACGCATCTCCGAGTGACATTGAATTTCGAAGGAGAAAATAGTGGGCGTGACTTTAGTCTTTCTCTGGGATTTGATTGGATGTATAAAAGCAGCCGTTGCATTTATAAATGGAACTGGGAGCAGACTGACAGTTAAAAGGGGAGGAGTTAATGGAGGCTCCGCCCAAACCGTCTAACATATGTCATTTAGTCACTACAGGACTGAAGAGCATTTCAGATTAAATCTGAAGATAATACGGACACACCAAATTAAAAAAATGAACGACGCACATTGATAAACAATTTACAATAAACGCTGCAATATTTCATGAAAAAATAAGAATTGTCATTTTCACTGGGACTTTAAAGGGAAATTATTTAAAATCACAATAAAAGTTAAAGACATATAAGAAGGTAGAATAACAGTAAAATATATCAGTGCTCAAGATCAACTCGAGCAAAACAATTCGTATTAAAATGTTCTCAAACTCTTCAGCTCTCACTTCAATACACTTTTGTTTAAGTGAAGGCGGATGACCCAAAATCCTGAAGGCTACACACACACACTCACACATACTGAGGATGTGTCCAAACCTCACGCAAACCTTTGGACATTATTAGATTTAATCTTAAATATGATTATGAGCCTGTGTTAAGAGTGAGCAATTCTATCATAAGACATTCCTGTTTACACAAAAACATACACAAGTGTGTGTGTACAGGTTTCTTTACAGTATGTCCTTACAAAGATGGCAAATATCTAAACCATCTGCCTTGTATGACAATTATTAATGAAACTAAATGTTTATTTGGGTGAGATAGGTTAAAGGTGAGTGTGAGGGGATACCACATACAGATTGAACTGAATAAAAAGGCTTATGTGTGTTGGGAAGCAGGTTGCCAGACGCCCTCTTGTGGTTCTTCATATTTTCATTTTAATGATTTTTCATCCTCCTTCTCTCTGTCTGTTAGATGAAATCTGACCTGTGACAGTCAGTGCTGAACAGGAGATGTTGTGTAAATGAATAAATCAGTTTAATTTTTTAATGCTGAATGTTATAAATCTTGTGTGTTGACTGAAGGAGGTCTTGAGGTTTCTGTTAGTTTGGTATTTTACCAACATTCATCAGTGACCGTTAGAATATTAATGTCTCTCTCTCTCTCTCCTCTCTCTCTCTCTCTCTCTCTCTCTCTCTCTCTCTCTCTCTCTCTCTCTCTCTCTCTCTCTCTCTCTCTCTCTCTCTCTCTCTCTCTCTCTCTCTCTCTCTCTCTCTCTCTCTCTCTCTCTCTCTCTCTCTCTCTCTCTCTCTCTCTCTCTCTCTCTCTCTCTCTCTCTCTCTCTCTCTCTCTCTCTCTCTCTCTCTCTCTCTCTCTCTCTCTCTCTCTCTCTCTCTCTCTCTCTCTCTCTCTCTCTCTCTCTCTCTCTCTCTCTCTCTCTCTCTCTCTCTCTCTCTCTCTCTCTCTCTCTCTCTCTCTCTCTCTCTCTCTCTCTGTCTGTCTGTCTGTCTGTCTGTCTGTCTGTCTCTGTCTGTCTGTCTGTCTGTCTGTCTGTCTGTCTGTCTGTCTGTCTGTCTGTCTGTCTGTCTGTCTGTCTGTCTGTCTGTCTGTCTGTCTGTCTGTCTGTCTGTCTGTCTGTGTGCGTGCATGTCTGTGTGCGTGCATGTCTGTGTGTGTGCGTGTTCAGGACTCTGGTGATTCTCCTGCGATCAGTCTGTGTGATGTGAGATCTCTGAGTGACAGTGACCTCGCCGCTGAGCTCACCAGTGCTCTCAGGAGGTGACAATTACATTCATACATTCACACCAGAAGAATTCAATTCTGAATAAAGTCTATTTAGATTTGATGTGTGTTTGTTTCAGAGAGAAGAAGTTAAAGTCTCGTGTGCAGGAGCTGGTCGCTGCGCTAGAAAGACTCACAAAGAGCAGTGAAGTCAGACATCAGCAGTCTGCAGAGTTTGTCAATGACCTGAAGAGAGCCAACAGGTAACAAACACACACACAATAAACCATTTAACAGCATTTATTGATCATGGTTCATGTTAATTCTTTATAATTGTATTGTACAACTTGACTTTATCTCTGACTTTCTTTCTTCCACAAAATTCATCATTCACTCTCCTGTCATTTCAAAGCTTTACGTTTTTCTCTATTTCTTCTGCAGAACACAAAAGAAGATATTTTGAAGAATGTTGTGAATGTTGTCTTTTGTGTTCTGCAGAAGAAATAGAGAAAAACGTAAAGCTTTGAAATGACAGGAGAGTGAATGATGAATTTTTGGGTGAACTATCACTTAAATTCCTTTGAATAGAAAAAGAATAAATCTGTTTTAAAATATTTACATGCAGAGGGCTTGAGTCATTTTTTAAATGTTATTTGTTTTTTAAACAAATTTTTTTTATTTCATTTTGTTCAAATTTGTGATCCAGTCATTATCATGAACACGTTGAATCTTCATTGTGACCGATTTGATGTTAGAATTGCATCATGTTTTTACACATTTTACACATATTTTAACCAATGAAAACATCTCTTCAAGACTTTTATGTTTCACTGTTTCTTTTTTTTCAAGTCTGACCATTTCAAACATTTCTCAACCTCTCTGATTATTTGTGTAAAACATTGACCAAGAAAGCTGACGTTGAGTGTGTTTGTCGTGTGTGTCGTGTGGTTTGCGCAGTAATCTGGTGGCGGCGTATGAGAAAGCCAAGAAGAAACATCAGAATAAACTGAAGAAGTTGGAGTCTCAGATGATGGCGATGGTGGAGAGACACGAGACGCAGGTGAGGATGCTGAAACAACGCATCGCTCTTCTGGAGGAGGAGACGTCTAGACCGCACACCAATGAGACATCGCTCTGATACACAACAGCTCTGGATCATAACACATCTACAAACCCAAAGAGACCAGACAGACATGTGGAGAGCACAGCCGATGAGACGTCTGTGATAACCAATCGCATCAGTGAATAACGGCGCTCTGACATCAGACAACCATCAGCGCACATACACGCACGCGCTGGACGTCTGACGTGAGCCGTGAGTCATGTGACAGCTGTCAGTCAAGCTTTGGAATACAAAATCCTGTATCGTCGATAATGAAAATGACTTTTTCAACTTAAATATATGTAATGAAAGGACATTATTTGTGTAATATTTGTTATTATATGACAGTATTGGGCTTCATTCTTCTTCCACGCGATCTCTGAGCGATCCAGTTCAGTCCATCAGAACCCTCCAGACACATTCACACCTGAGATGAGCCTCAAAAACAGAAGAGCTTCAGATCAGATAATTTTAAGTCGTTCAACACACATCACTATAAGCTGATTATATTCACCAATATTTACTACTAAACCCAAACAGATGTTTATGTTGAAGTGCCTGAACAAACTCTTCTTTACATGTTTAACAGATGAAAGTAAGTCGAGCTGTGCTGGAGCGATAGAAAGTTAATAATGACGTGAGTTTCATTACATTTCGCTGTTTTCATCGCTCATCGGTTTCGACGATGGCGACAATATTAACAGAGACGCTCACAAACGTATCCATCTCCCCGAGGCTTCATATTATTCTACGGTCTGTCCTCAGAGCTACCGACATGTTTCCTATTAACATTCACATCATGTTCATCTGTGAAACGAACTGCACAATAATGCCAAAAACATGCATTTCAACCCAAACTTCAATCCAAAAAAACATGCGTTTTAAAGACCGATATGATGAGTTTGCATTGTGATTTATTTCATGAATTAATCTACACTGCAGAAATTTTTATTTCTTTCAAATATAAAAAAAAATCTTGCATCAAGTTACATTTACTTTAGAAGCAAAATGACCTACGATAAAATGTTTTGCTTTCTGAAATATAAACCTGAATAATGTTTGACCTCTTTTCACTTTAAAAACTGTTGTGTTGAAAACTGCGTCTACCGAAGAACCACTAAACCTCGTGCAGTCCCTTTTATTTCGTTTAATTACACGGCTCATTTGAATGCTTGATTCTGATTGGCCAGTCGCGACATTTCAAGGGTTGTTATTTTCAAATAACATCCGCTCAAAACTAATAACACACTGTAACCCGGATGCTGCAAATCATTTTGAGAGGGTCAGTTTAATATTACACAAAAATGTATTATACATATATGTTTTAATAACATATATGACATTTTATTTACAAATGATTAAACCATTTACCTGTTCGTGAAGTTTGAACGTTGTAACTTACTTTGAAACCGAAACGGCTTTTCCTCGTGGAAGGTCTGCATTCGGTAAAAATGAGCTTATAAAATATTTCAAATTCACATTTTATGTCCAATTGTTTTCTTATGTAAGTAGCCGTGTAATAAGTGGGATAATGCCCTTCAGTTTGATCAGGACCCGACGCTAAGCAATCATTATCATTACTGCAAAAACGTCCGGCTGCCTGTACATTATCCCTTACGTAACGCATTCAAAACAAAATGTGTAAAAATTCCGTACGCAAAAATGTGTTATGCAACACAAAAAGTGTAAGGCAAACTATTGAATTTGGGAGAGTGAAGTTATCACTTCAAGTTTTTCAGCAGATATTTCTCGTTTTACACATAATCTTGATATTGGTCATATTTTAGATCATCTTGCTTCTAAAAGTATCTTGATTTAAGAATGTTTAGATATTTGGACTGTAAATGCTGAGTTAGAAATGTATTGTTTTTGCAGTGTACCTTATATCATGCATTCATACAGACTCATAAAAGTCATGTTTGTGTTTTCTATTTATGAAGTTAAGGAGAATTTATGCTAATGTGTGCATCGTTGTCCTGAAAGAGTTGCAATGCAAATCATTTTGGCCTAAAACATTCATTTGGCATGTTGGGATGTCCCTCAATCTTGAGAGATGTTTCAGTGAAGTGATTGATAAACAGCGTCACAGAGCTCAACCTGCGCTGGTGTTGTCATGTCATCACAGTTTTCATAGTCGTGAGTTTTTAAAGACCAAAGCAAAATTCCCAAATTAAAATTGTTGAGTTCAAGTTCAAGTGAGTTCAACTTTGACATTAGAAGAATGGCACGAAGTATCACGGTCAAAACAGATTCATCCCATATATGAGTGGTTTCATACATTGAGATGCAACTATAAAAGCAGTGTGATCTTAACATGGCCGTTGCATTTTGTTTGCATGCACATACACAAATAATATCATCGATCTCATCGCATTAAACACAAACAGGTTTCACACGGGTCTGATTTCCTCCTTCAGACACATTTTAAAAACACAACAGCTTCCGACTAGACTACAAAAGCACTTTTCCACAGTCTGACTGAGTGGATCACCACATTGCCTTCGATGGACTTGAGTTTTCATCTTCCTGCAAAATATCAATGCAACTTCAACGGCTGCTGTTTTATTCCTGCACTTCTGTGTTTGTTTGTTTTTTGTAAGATGCTGCAATGCACAACAGTTTACACGCTTTTGTTCCAAAGGTTTTCACCCCAAATTGTGTTTCCATGTAGATTGCGGTTACGCAGATGTTCATTCACATTTCTCAGAGGCACATCTTAAAAGCAATAGAGATGTTTGATTGGTCACTTGGTTGGGCTTCATGTACTCATCATCTGCTTACACAGAGACATTGTTTATGTGAACGAGCATTTATTAACAATCCGTTCAGTTTGACTTGTGTTGAGAGGTTCAGAGGTCAAGCGTCTCCTCGCGAGAATGATGAACTCATTTACATGCGCTTCAGTAAACGGCAGGATGCAGTTTTTCTTCTCACTGAGTTACAAGAGACTATTTCATTACAATGAAGATGCTTGCGCTTTCTTTTATGAAAAATATACGCATGTCCATCTCAAACTGTGGGCTGGAGAAACTATAAAGGGGTTTGTGAGTTTGCACAGATCTGTTTTTCAATCAAATCTTTGCAGTCGTTCTTGTTTTATTTTATTACAGAATGTATTTGTTTTATATAATAAAATTGTGAATCATGGCAGTGGCCTGTTAATTGCAAGTTGGTGTTCAGTCGACATGAAACAAATCTAAATGAGAAAAAAGTGCAGTGATGAAAAAGTGTTTAGTTTGTCTGACAGGTGGTCGGAGGGAAAGTCGCTGAAAAAATAGGACATCATGCTAAAGACTGTTTGAATTGCTCAAGTGGCATGTAAAACCATTTTAGATATTGAAAGCTGGAACTTCACAAAGTGCTTCTTAAAACACGTTCAAATTTGGACTGTGAGATAGTATAGCTTCTGATAACATTGAAACCAAAGCAGAGATCGTGAAAATGAAATTTCATGCCGTTAGTAATGTTGCCGTGTTTGAAAGTAAGTTGTCTGACAAGTTGTAAATCCCAAGGTGAATGAACAACAAAGTTATTGGCTTGGAAAAAGGGAGTCGACTCTGAATCAAGCAATCGAGTCATCACTAGTCCGAGTCGCGAACCGCCGCGGATTTACGTCACTACATATAGTCCCCGCCCACGTTTTGCTAGGACTGCCCACGAAAACTTCACTCTTCTCCTACAAACACTGTAGCTGGTGAGCCTCATTCGCGGTAGACCAATCACAACAGACGAGACCATCTGACCAATCACATCAGACTATGCTAGCGGATAGGAGGGGATTAGACGTGAATCGCGCAACGAACCATTTGAGAGTCAGTCAAGTTCACTAATAATTACACATTATTACGAAATAATAGTGGTTTTACACCTGCTCTGTACATAAACTTGTTGTTGAACACTCCATAAACCAAAGTAGCACCTTAAAAATATCAAGTTATGTACTCTTTAAAATCTTTATGTTTGTTTTGAAAGTGATCTTAATCAACGTAACCCGTGTGAGAGCTATTTTTGGCTTTTTGAGGGCTTAAAATCTCATGAACATTTGATGAAACCTAAGGAGCGATTATAAGAAAACATTTAAAAGTCATTCTGCGTAACGGAGTCTGACGTTTTTCTTTTCGGTCACATCCGTAATGGAGTTTTTCCATTAGCAGAAAGCCTTTACATTTGACAGATTCTGCATTTACTGGCCGATGATAAAACCACAATGAATTAAAGGCTGTCAGATACCTCAACATATTTCATCTGCTGCTCTTTATTTCCTCTTCAGTATTCTGCAGCTGTGAATCAATATATGCTTTTATTATTGATGACAGAAAGTGATCTATATTTTCCACATTGTGAGCGTTGTCATAGAAACAAATGATTTAGCAGTTGGATGACACAGGCAGGTAAGAATGAACTCTTATTAAAACAATATAGTTAAACAATGTTTTTCTTAGATATGAATGTAGATCACAAGCTATATTTGTTTGTGGTGAAATGTTTCCTGTAAAGCTGCTTTAAAACAACGCACATGTTATAATTCAGGATGATGTGTAGAGTGATTTCTATTTATTTTACCTTGAAAAATGTAGAAAATGTTATTTCAGGAATTGATTAAAATTCATTTTATGAATTTTCATTTTCAACAAATCTGAATATTAAAATACACTCTTAAAAATAATAAAGTGGCTTAATAGATATCACAAAAATAAAAAGCTATATTAAGTTATTTTTTCAGTGAACATGTAAATAAATCGACTTAAAATCCAACAGTTAATTTTTGTAAAATGTACATAATTATTAAAGGGTTATACACTGGAAATCTTTTTGTTGCATTGACATGAAAAAAATCTGTTGCACATAAAGGTATGTTTACTCAGCATATTTTCAATTCAAGTTGCCAAATTTGTTTGTTAAATGTTTCATACTTTCATTTAGCGTTTGCAACATAAATGTTTAAATGTCACATAATTATAACAATTTTTCTTCACTTTTATCTATAACAAGAAATTAAGTTCACAGAGCGTGATAGATATTCAAATAAAACATTGTAACCGCCCACTGCCTAAGCGAAGGCAATGCTTTTCTGAACAATGGTAACTGCAAAACTGAAAAATCTGAATAACTTCTCAAAATCTCAAAGATAAATGAACATTAAACACTAACAAGTGTTTTCTTTACTGATAAACACATAGAACAGCACTTAATAAAAAAACTGTAGTCTTACGCCATGCATGCTGGGAAATATAAATCCTCTGCCTAGTTGTAAGAAGTATATGTTAACACGACACAAATCATGTATGTAGTGCTAACATGAATGGATTAAGTTAAATAACGACATGATGAAATCATGTTGTGACCAAATTGTACAAAAACTGTGTTGATGTTACTGAGTTCACTGAAATGAATCTGATTAATTTAAATAAGTATTTAACTTACAAATTATATTTTTATGTATCCTTAATATTTGAGGATTATTTACTTGTAATGGTCAGTTTTCATAATAAAATTATTAAGTAATTCCTACAGGTTGTCCTTATATTTAACATCAGCTGATTTAACTGAGATCATATGCGCATCATGAGTAACTTAATTATTGTACAAATTTGTACATTAAAAAATGTACAAATTTCTTTGAGTGTTAAATTGTTTCACCAAAGAAATTGAGTAAATCACAATAAAACTTTTTGGAGCGGGTTTTATTGATAGAAAACTGACTGGATGGTTAGTGTTTCTATAGATGGGTGGTAAAACCTCAGAGGAAATTATAAACTGCTTAATCTTGAGAGAAATAAAATATTGTTGAGGACTAAACATAAATAAAAAAAGATTACAAAAACAACAAGTGGATTCTCACTCCTCCCATTTATTTCGCAAGTATACCAATTATTTATAGAGTGAAAACTGAATTATTGCCAAGACTGAACAAAACATTTCCTGTATATTTACAGTGGGTTTAGGTTACACATAGAATTTATATGAAATACTGTAGAAATTTGCAAGAAAAAAGTTTTCCTGATGTGTTATACCTGATGAGGAGCTACATCATTCTAAAGACATGCTGAATGTCGCATGCCCTGAGAAAGCCAAGGCCCTGTGTCTTATTCCAATACTAGACACATGCAACAAAAAAGTCCTTTTGTGAGAAATCAATCAACATGCCCATAATGCGACGCAAACACATCGCCGGTTACATGAATCAACTGATACCAGACATAATGCAGTAAGAATACAAGGCATCTTGTCAAAAACGAAGAGGAAAACAAACAACTTAGACATACAAACTGAACATTAAGTTGGTTACCACCTCAAAGATTCTTCATTTACTTCATTCCATGTCTCACAGACACTCGCGTACACACAAGCTTTCAAACCAAATACTGCAAACAGATTTCAGACATTCATTCATTCATGTACTGTTATATACTGCTCTCGCCTTTAAAAGAATTCCAAGACACAACGACAAAAGCATTGTAAAACATGAGTGGACTGAATATCAAACTCATGGCACAAAAACTAACCTAAAAAGCAGAAAAACGTTCAAACGATGAAAGAACAAACATGTTTCAGGTGCCATCTACTTCATACTATCAAGTGAAAACATTTTGTTTGCTCACAGTGGTCTGAACGAGCCGTTAGGAGCGAATATCATGTGAAACATTCGATTTAAAACTCCAGAGTTTCTCCTTGTATTTATAAACGGGGAAAGGGTGTTGTCATGGTTACATTGGGCGGAGCTTGCTTAAAACCAAGATGTGTCATCCTGAAGTAGTTAAGGTTTTAAAAGCCATTGCTGTCTCCAAAAAAACGAAACAAAATAAAAATATATCTGAGGGATCGCTCCACGTGTCGCTGGTGAAAAAGGACGGAAACAGAAGAAAAATACAACAAGAATTAAAATAACACACGCAGTCAACAGTTCAGAGTCGGTGGAAGCCAGATCCACACGCCTGATGAGCTGTGACGCATGAAGACTGTATGATTAAGTCCCGCCTCATTTCTTGGCTTGTTTGGTCACCATGTTCCTGGGTGGAGTCACCGGGCGACTGGAGTTTGGTTTCTTCTTCTCGGCTGGTTTCAGAATCTTGAGGAATGTGAATATAATAGAATATATATCTTGGATTTAGTGATGATGTTGAATATATACAACAGTGAGCAGAAGAGGTGTGTAAAATAAAGACGTCTGTGCACCTGGAAAGAACACATGAGGGTCTCGTCCACGCTCATCATGGCTCCGGCGTTGTCAAACTCTCCGCAGTAGTTTGGTGCCGAGAACAGGGTCACCAGCTGCCTCTTAGCAAAGAACTCGTAGCCGTCTTCCACCACCTACATGACAATTTACATTTATTTACATTTTATACATTCAATGCTTTTTTTCACCTTGGAGATCAAACCCATGACCTCTGTGTTGCAAGCAGAATGCTATTCTAACGGCGCTTTAGAAACAATAATCAGGATGTACAGAAGAGCTAGAGAGACCATGGGTTACATCTCAATGTTGGGACACGTGGATGACCGTGTATTACATCACAGAAAATGTGTGACCTAAAAAAATCCTGATTCATTTTCTCTAGCTGCCCATTCATTTATATGATGATACAAGCAGGCCACCTAGTGGCCAAACCCGTAATGCACCCGAACACCAGAGTGTCTGTTTCTATGTCTGACCATATCAAGTTTACAGAAAACACTTCTACACTCATCACGCAGGAATAAAGTCCAAATGTTGATACTTTGGCCTTTGTGTATCTATTGTAAGTCTATTGTGTTTATAGCTTCCCAGCAACACCAGGTGTCAGCCTATCTAATATTAGAGACACAATGATCTTACACAACACGGCAGCGGCAGACTGAACACAGAGAGTGTTTAGTCTTTGTAACTATAGGAACAAAACACACAGCTGCTGTGAGGATCAGACCCGCTCTTCACACAGAAAAGTAGAAGTCTCACTGTCAAAGACGTCATCTCAAACATGCACACTCGGCATGAACAAGCCTGACTCCGAGCATGAAATGTGAGAAGGTAGATGTGAGTCACACTTCCTCTACGTCTCTATAAGATTGGAGTCTGGTTCATGCCGGGGATTATTCTAGCTCACCGAGGCTGATGGGTTCGATAAATCTGAAACTGGGTTTAGTCTGAATGTGAGGAAGTCACCTGATGGGCCCGGCAGATGAGATCCAGGTCGTGTTTGTGGAGGAACTTGGCTACCACTTCAGCTCCAAACGTGAAGGACACGCCCCTGTCGTTCTCACCCCAGCCCAGCACATCTTTATCTGGATCCGACCACAGCAGATCACACAAGAGACCTTGATCTGGAACATCAGTGGGTCTCATGATTCTTCTGATCTGCTCCATGGACTGCAGGTCTGGAGACAAGCCTGAAGAACACCGGCACAGAAAGGTTACTACGTGACGTTTGATGGGAAGTGCACTACAATCTCTTTAAGTTTTCTACACAAATACCTTCTTAACAAAGGTGGAGATCATTTGTTTTGAGAGTAAATGAAGACAATCGTCAAATAATGTTGGTATTTGACATTCTCTCTGTCTAGAAAATTGGTCATTGCTAACTGTGGCTACACGTTATCCTGTTACTAGTTAAACATTAATCCTGATTAGCACCGCAGGTCTGTAAACCCAGTGTTATCGCTTTCAATTGCATAATTATCAGATCAACACAGTTAATAAAAGAAGCTCATAACTGGCACACATCTATAGAATTGATGCACTGGGTGTGACAAACAAATAATACGGCTTTTCCGAAGTCCAGTTTGACATCCCAGTTTGACTAATATCTCTGATGTGGAAGTGTCTACATTCTAAACGACTGCTAGTGAACTGGCTAAATGCGGCCTGTCAATCATCTTTACCTGGCCCGCCTTAACATTCAAATAAGTGTCTTCAAGAAACCCACAATCGTGAGACGCCACATCTTTGAAAGTCGCAAACACTGCTACATTCATTATGTAAGTACTTCCCGTGGCTCGTAGCGATTGACGTTTCATAATGCGATTTGATCGGTCTTTCAAAGACAGGAGGTTGTAAATAATGACAACCTCATAATCAGCAATCCACAGGCAGTCGGTTTGAGCAGGCGATAGGTTCCGTGCTGTGCTCTTAAAAGTAACTGCAGGAAGGTTACACCACATGAACTGTTAAGGGAAAAGCGCTGTTGTTTTTATTACTGCATTCATTATGTAGGATTTAAACGGCCAAGTTAACGAAAAACAGCCGTTCATCTCTCTCCAGAACTCGCAGTACAAAGGATCTTCCCTTCAAAGTGCGTAGGGAACATGAATGCCATTGGAATTCACCCGAAGATGCGATAATAGCGTTCAGTTTTTTGCACAGGTCCGTTGATTCACTTTATAAGACGACAGTTTCACATCAATATAGCATTTTTTACTTTCATTTATTCAACCAAATATCTTCGTAAATAGGCTATCTTCTTGAAAAACAATGCCACACACATTGAGGATAGAATGGCGATGAATAGATTAACAGTAATTTTATTTTTGAGTAAACTAATGCTACAAGGAATACAAATTAAATAAAAAACGACAATAAATCATGAAAATCCAGAGGAATAAGGACAAGGGACCATTACCGGAAGCAATTTTTGTGTGCATGTTTGAATATGTTTTAATTATACGTTATAAGTTACGTATAAAAGGAACAAACTGCAATAAATACAAAATAACAGAAGAAATGGGGATAAGGTTAAGAATAATTGTGTGCATACTGTAAATTAATTTAATGGTAATCAAGTTAACAAAGTAAATTAATAAAAAAAGATTAAATCATCCTCCAAGGCTGTGTTATTATAAATGTAGACATGTGGCAAAAGCGCATTTTCTAGGCCGTCGGTGCCGCATCGAGATGGAAAAAGCTCAACTTTCCAGAGTGTCGCGCGTGCACAGCGGGTCATTTGACAAGAGAAAGCGGTGTGACTTGCGTTTTCCGCGTGGTTTTAGACGCGAAATGTGAATCGCCCCTTAGAAGGGTGTCTATAGATTGTGGTGAAAATAAAATAAAAATTTTACTTGTAATGCAAGGTTCATGTCTTTGTGTTTTTGTCATGATATTCCTCCAACCCAAACACAGCTACAACTGATAGAATTGGGTGTGTTAGGTTTACACTGTGCGTTCAAATGATCAAACATTGACAAGTCGATTGTATTGGGGGCACAGTAGGGACCCTCCAGGCAAAATTCTGCTTAGAGCCCGTAAAGACTTGGGCCGGCCCTACGGTCACCAAACAGAGCCACACCCACCTCCATGACAACAAAAGATCTTCTCGTCCACAATGGCGGCGATGGGCAGACAGTTGAAACAGTCTGTGAAGGTCTTCCAGAGCTTGATGTTGTAGCGTCTCCTGCCT
Source organism: Triplophysa tibetana (assembly GCA_008369825.1). Classification (NCBI taxonomy): domain Eukaryota; kingdom Metazoa; phylum Chordata; class Actinopteri; order Cypriniformes; family Nemacheilidae; genus Triplophysa; species Triplophysa tibetana. The sequence continues at coordinate 31,225,894 of CM017901.1, forward strand.
GAACAGCAAACCAACACCGACATAAACACACACCACAGCGTTTAAGACATTGCAGTGTCAAAGAATATAGAGAGAGGTCTGTGCTAAAAATACACAGTTCACCCTCGGCTCCGCCTGCCTCTCTCTCTCTCTCTCTCTCTCTCTCACACACACAGCAATGGCTCTCAATAATTAATTCTGCACAGAACAAACAGTTCTGTTCTGTACTAAAGTCCTGCTGTACTACAATATTATTAAACGTCTACATGACTAATCCACCGTTCATACTCACACTCATCATAAAAGCCATAGATGCGATTGATGGAGGCACACTCGTGATTCCCTCTCAACAGGAAGAAGTTCTCGGGGTATTTGATCTTGTACGCCAGCAGCAGACAGATGGTTTCCAGAGACTGTTTGCCGCGGTCCACGTAGTCGCCCAGGAACAGGTAGTTGCTCTCGGGTGGGTATCCTCCATACTCAAAGAGCCGGAGCAGATCGTAGTACTGCCCGTGGATATCACCTGTGGTGATGAGAGCGTCTCAGTTGATGTTCTGATCATATCATCATCATCTGCTGGTGAGGTTTTTTCAGGATGACACTGTCATGGAAGCGATTAACCAAATCTCCACAGACTCGGGTATAAAGCCCTCGTGAAGACACAATCAACGCTATAATGCTAATTATACTTTATGTGTGACACAGTTAAATATGATGTGTTTGGTCATTTTAATTGAAGAGGTTTAACTCAGTGATGCCAGTGAATATGTGTTCAATCAATCATAAGTTGAAAGTCTAACCCGTGGTGTGATTTTAATGGTTGATACAGAACCAGTTTGGTGTGTGTTTGTGTGCGTTTCTTACCGCAGACCTTCAGCGGCGCCTCCAGCTCCAGTAGGATGGGCTGACTGAGGAAGATTTCTCTGGATTTCAGACACAAGCCACGGATTTCATTCTCTTGAAGCTGAACGTTCTTTCCGGGCTTCGAGCCTCTCACTGCAATCATGCAAACAAACACTCCGTCAACAAAACAAATATGAAAAGGGAGAAACAAACCGGATCGCAAATCATAGTTACGTAACTAAAATGATGTTCATGACACTGGGGCGGATAAACAATGAACCATATTTCAAAAGAACAAACCGAAACAAACCTGCATTCATGCTCAGTACATTCTTTATTACACAATTAATCTCTTAATGACTAGGGATGAGTCACGAATTTCGAATATTCGAATAGTATATTAAATTATAGAATTTCTAATAGTGTGTACGATCTTAAAAAACTCGCCGTCTTTTCACGTGTAACGCGTTCATGTAACCAAAGGGTGGCGCTGCCAATAACGACGCACCTACAACCTAAAGGCTGTCAATCAAGAGACAGTAGAGGAAAACATTTTCCTACAATAATTGGTAACGAAGTTACGCACACTGTAGACCTGCGCGGCATAACGGAAACGGTAAATTGAGACGATGTCAAAAATGTGTTCTGTGGGAAGGTCCTTTAATAAAATGAATGAGAATAAAGTGCAGTGAAAACTCTGCAATGCAAAGCTGCCTTATCATGGATCAACAACTATGATGTACAATCATTTGAGGGCGAAGCACCCAGCAGGTCCATCCACAGGTCAGCAATTAGTTGCTACTTTATGGTCAGAACAACCAATTTTTTTGCGGAGCAAATAACGGCTCTAACTAGCAAGATGATAGCTAGTGATATGCTTCCGATCGGCTTTGATGAAGGAGAGGGTTTTAAAAATCTTATGGAGTTTCTACAGCCCGAGTTTACTGTTCGTCTAAAAAAACGATCACTGCCAGACTGCAGAAACTTTTTCATGACAATAGAAACTGAAGCCTTTTGAGCTGTTAATTCATGAAATCGCTCCGAACTGTTAATAAATGCCGTCATTGATATGTTTTAAGCGTGTTATGTCTGGACTAACATCTTTATGGCTTTAATATATTTTCCTGATCAATCACAATGTTTTTAAGTTGGTATAAATGTGCATGCTCATACTTTACAAGGAATCGTCCTAGCATTATGAGCAATTGATGCTGATCGACGTACTGTTAATAAGTGCCGTCATTCGGTTGTTCATATATTAATGTTTCAGCGTGTTATCTTAATGTATAGCTTGATCTAAGATTGCCTATTCCATAATACATAAATCAGTGTGTCGTCATACAGATTTGAAGCGTAAATGTTCTCTCTCTCTCTCCGTTTGTGTGTGTGTAATACTTTAAATGCGTCCGTGTGGGGGAGGGGTGCGAATTTCGAATAATTCTCATCGATCTTCGAATATTATTTTTGCTTTAAATGCCCATCCCTATTAATGACGTACAATCTGTACAAATGTTACGTGCAGACACAGATTTCTCCACCAGAGCTTTTTATGATGTACTAGAAACGCCAGAGAAGTAGGTTTGCACTGCTCAAGTCATCTTCTGTCTGCAGATGTGGCCTACTTAAGAAGGATCAGAGAGATCTACAAAATTGAAGTCTAATGCGTAAAGCAGATCAGATCAGACCGGATCCCCTTTTCCCATCATCTCCAGTCTGCCACTTCCATCTCTCCGTCTCAGTTTTATTTTGCAAGAGCTCAAGGGAACAGTCAAAGCTCGGCCCGTGCACTCAGCTGGCCTGTTGCTGCCCGCCATTTCTATTTTTAACGCTTGTTTTGGGCAACTGGCACATAGGAAAGCAGCCCAATACTGCAGCTCTGGAATCCTTCTGCTGGATACTGTACATATCAGCTTTAAACTGTGATATAAACAAGAATAACACAAAAACAACACACACAAACTCTCTGGAATTAGACCCACATTCCAAACAACACCTTCTTACATCTGCAAACTTGCATAACAAACACAACATGTTGCGCAACAGTTTATATATTCTCCATACATCGCCTACTGGAAACACATCACTGCATGATCGGGATATTACACCATTTACAGATTCTCAGAACTTGGTACAAATAATCTAATGCGACTGTCTGATTAACCACCAAATATACTCAAGGATATACAGCAACAGTCAGATCAAAAAACTATTATCTGCTATAAAACAGCGAAGCTACAACAGAAAGCCGGAAAGACTGTTGTACTTCAGTTTGACTTTATGTGAAGTACATTAGGGAGTGTAAAAACTGCGTACACAAGAGGGCTGTGCAATATATCGAAATGATCTAAATATCGCAAATATATACATCACGACATTGTTCAGTAACTTAATTTTTACAAAAATTCAAAACGTTACGTATAGAGCACTTTGGGTGACGTAACCATTGATGATCAGAAAAAACTTCCCGTTTCAGTTTTTTAACACTACACAATGGTTGAACGAAATGCAACTAACAGAACATTTTTAACCAAATCAAAATGTTAAACGAATATCTTAAAGTTTCAAATATATATATGAGATTTTAAAATATAAGTAAATAAAACTGATCAATAATCAGAAATATTGTTATTTAGTTTGATCAAATTTATAAAAGACAGAAACAGCTGTACGATTATTTCCTGAAAAAGGGGAGCTGCTGTAGGGGGACGGAACTAATGCACGAGCACACAACACATCATCGCATTATCCCTTCGTTTTTACATTATTGTTACAAAACATTATTAAAAACAACAAGTTGGAGTGCTGGGGGAGTTTATCAAGCACAGAATACGTCGTACGTCCAACTCGTTTTTTAACAAGTTGACCGATTTTAAGCATGAGAAGCCAGCACATTTTACAGTGTTAAGAAGTCAGAACCCATGAAATAGCATGTTACCACATCTTTAACGCACCGGCGAGTCACTGTATATGATACAGTACACATAACACTCCATATATTCAAGCGAAACTCTGACAGACACAATCAGACTATTATCAAAAGTTTTAAACTATAATAAACCTTCCATTCATGAATCTGAAAACACCCAAAACTTGACACACATGACTATGGGTTGTGGCTATACACAGTTTATACGAGTAACAATAACAGAACAGAAACTGCCAAGAGAACAGCCGTATTAATACCAGCACAGCCTCACACCCCCGCCAGGTTTCTAGGCTGTATAGCAATACTCAAAGTGCATCTAAGCTCTGACGGGATGGAAAAGAACAGGGAGAGGTTTCTAAGAAACGCTGGGAGGTGTAAAGCGTATCGTGAGATCAACCCATACGAAAAAAATGTGTCTGGCCCCAAAACCCTGTTTCTAAACGCAGGGTAAACTCAAAACAGCTCTTCTGCAAAACGTTTAATTATTAAAACATTGTGTTTGTTCAAACACGGCTCTGCTGGAGGAGAGATATTAAGAGAATTTCACACAATTCTCCTCTTTTTAAAGGACACACAATACACTAAAACACCAGTTTCAAGCTTAAACAACACATTAGATTAGCCGTATCTGATGTTCTCTTTTATATCTTTTATTTAGGCGGTACTAGGTCAAATATTTTTTTGCAAGTAAACTTGATATGAATTAGTGATAAGATGTCTTCCGCAAGATAAAACATTCAGAAGGCTGGTTGGCTGCTTTACATGTCAGTGTGGATGATTCCAGGCTAAAATAAAACCCAACGATAGCGGATTACGTCTTCAGCTGTTTTAGCGTTTGTTGCATCTTCACATTTTCCTGAAGAATTTACAAAGATTGTTCAATAAATTGCTCTTAGACATCAAAACAACCACTTCAAGGTGAAGCACACTGACGTTAATGTGAAGAAAAATGTTAAATATAAGGGAATAACAAGAATTCTGCAAAGTAAACCAGACTTCATGGAAGACGTAAAAACAATGACGATTTTCATCCTAAATGTACACACCTCAATATCACATTTATAAACTATTCAATGCCAATAGGGAGCCAAAGAAATGACGTTTTTTTTGTATGCCAACCCGGAAGTTAGCGGCGCACGGGTTCTCTCGACCGAAGACCCAGGTATTGTTCCAATTGACTTTTGTCAAATTGCAAAAAATAAGCTCTGTGTTCAACAAAGAGTTATGACACTTACACGTTTTGTTGTCTATCAAGAAAATCTTTATAAATTGACACCACATTTGTTACTTTTGAAGCCGTTATACAATCATCAGAAGTAAAAAGCTAACACGATGCTATAGACAGACTACACATATATACAAATCCTACACATAAATTTTGATGATGATTCAATCTATTTCAGCTGATCCTGTAAACATATGTGAAGATGACTCAAGGTGTCAATGTCCTTTCGACAAGTGAACTATGACAAGACATGATTATGAGAATCACCTTTGAACGCCACTATACAGTATATTGTCAAAGACCAATACGACGTCACCAAATTCATACCGTATATTCTCATTAAAATAAATAAAGCAGTATTTACCAACTTCATTCTTTGTTTACATGAATACGACTAATCCCCCCGAGAACAAAACATGTAATCCTGATGTACATGACTAATATCATGTGACAAATATGTCGTACAAAATGCAAATATGAAAAATGCCCCTCAAACAGAAATTTCATTTTTTTAAATATTCACTACTACGAAACTCTTGTTTATAAAAGTTCTTGCCTGTTATGCAGGTGGACTGAAAATAAAAGCAATATTAAGTCATTAAACTTCCAGTGTGGGAACTCTCTTAATGACGTCACCCTGTTAAAAGAACTCTGAAAGGTGTACATTCAAAAAACATATTAAATATTGTTACTCTGATGGCCACACGTATAGTGCACGTCTATATATTTGTGTTTTGAGCCCCCTCATACAGTTCTGATGCGACTTGGTACCACATAGTGTTGTCTACCTAGGGAACGCTCCAAAAGAATATTGCCAGAACAAGAACGCTCAACATAATCTAATATTTAAACACTAAGTTATATGTGATGTCTATGTAGGGAACCAGCAAGATTCTGAGGTAAAACCCACTGGACATGTAAGAAAATAAGAGCTAATGCTAGCTCTGCTAATTCACCTCAGCAGACATAAATGCGAGCCAGACAACTACGACACACAGATAAATATACATATGTTATTAAAACAAAAGTTATGATATAAATCTCCGATTTGTTAAATAATTGTGTCGCTGTTTGACGTTTGAACTCACCCTCGAGCAGGCGCTGGATGATGCTGTCTATGTTGAGCTTGTCGATGTCAGCCATGGCGAGCCGTATAAACCACAAACACCGACTCCTTAACCGCCCCGGACACGACAGACGAAACTCTTATGAGAACAATAAAGTGATTTATTAACACAAACTCTGATGGACCGCCCGACAGTCGATGTAGAATCCGGGTTTGTGGCGGGCCGTCAGATGCGCGTGTTGCGGCTGTGACGCACCGGCTCTGCGGAAGGATACACACGCAAAGGCGGCGGCAGAGCAGCTGCTGTGCTGAAACAGGCCCGCGGATATATACCGCGCAGCTGGACGACTGACGAAAATAGGGCGGGGAAATAAAGAGGAGGCATACATGATTTTTATGTTTCCTTTCAGTTTTTATGGTTCTTTGCATACACTTGACAAGGCGTCAGAACACGCGCACAAAATTTGCAGAAAATCTAAAAGCATCCCTAATACGAATAAGGTGTAAATAATGATTACAAATTTCACATCGTATTTCAACATGTCTTAGGAAACGTTTTCTCTAGACATTTCTTGAGCATGTTGACATCAATTGCATAACATGGACAGGGTGTGTCATAATAAACCACAACGACATTGGGTTTAATGTTTTACAGTGCAAAAAGTTGAGCTTTATAACAAACAACGATGATGCATCAATCCTCACAAGTCGACTGTGAGGAAGTGAAGTACCACCGTTACTCTGGAAGAACCATATGAGAGATTAATAGCCTTGTGTGTTTAACATTGTTCTGTTGAGATCTGACCAATTTAGTGTATTAGTTAATACCAACTGTAAACTGTTATTTCAACTTTGGTAAATGTATATAGACAGAAGAGAGCTGTCCCACATAACCAAACCGTGCACTATGTTTTTAATGACCACCTTGTGTATTATTTCATTTTTCTCTTCGGTTTGCTCACTGGGTGAACCTGAGGCGCCCTCTAGTGTTGTGTCCGGTCACCTGCAGTGACTCGCTGTCAAAACGGTCTTTTTTTAATTACTGAGTTTGACGTAAAATAACCAAGACCAGCGCGTGGATGTCGGATGGCAGCAATGGAATAGACATTTTCGGAATTTCAAGAAATTCAAAACAGTTACACAACAGAAGAATTTCATTGACATTTATTTTGTGTGTTGTCTGTTAAGTTTACAACTAAAGCATTATTAATCTGATGGAAAATGATAGTCTAAGATAAAAGTCACATCTTTAAACTAATATATATATATATATATATATATATATATATATATATATATAAACATTATATATGGTTAACTATTGTAGTGCCCTTTCCATATTTCCTTTAAAATTATTTAAAAAAAGTCCCAGCGAATTAAAAATGATGATTCTTATTTTTTCATGATATATTGCAGCGTTTATAGTAAGTATCTTATCAATGTGTGTCATTTTCCTTTTAAAATGTATGTGCCCTCATAATCTTCAGTTAAAATGTGAAAATGCACTTCCGCTCTGAAATGACGATCCATCTCAAATGACGCGAGTTAGACGGCTTGGGCGGAGCATCCGTTAACTCCTCCCCATCAATTGTCAGTCTGATTCTAGTTTCATTTAAAAATGCAACGGCTGTTTTTTTACATCCAATCAATTCACAGTAAAAAAATCGAGAGACACGCCCACTTATTGTCTCCTTGGAAATTCCTTTTCACTCGGAGGTGCGTCCGAATACGGAAGTAAAAACAATCGCAACTTCCGGTTCACGGGGACTTTAAAAGAGATTCTGTCTTAGCTGTCTTAAATAAAAAGAGAAGAAATAGAAATTAGATTGTTCAAGAATATTTATGTGGTGTTAAGTGATAAATAATGGTGGTATAATATAATGTAACTTTATACATTTTTACGATTTACTATTTATGTTGTTTGAAGTTCTACTATAGTATATAAGCCACTTTTAAATGTATACTGTTTGTAAATCTGTTCCACTGGCAGAACCTTCCTTTAATGTATTATTTTGTAGTTCTCTTTCATATCCAGGTGTATAAATGGTTTAAAAAAGAGTAAAGCACAGCATCTTACAGCCAATCACTCTTCAGCTTCAGTGTGTTACCAACTGTACCAACACTAGCCTCTGGATTAGATGAGTGAGCCATGAAAAACAGGAGCTGTTGTCCCTCCCCGTATGATATCCTGATCCCTCCTCCAATTTAAATCTGTGGAATATCCCACCTGTCATCTGGCACGAAGAATCAGAGCATTCATTGATAGTAAAAGTTATAGCACACCGGGCTTCGGCTCTGAGGAAAATGTTTTTACTCAGTTGTTTCATTTAAGTATCAATTCCATCTCAGATGTTTCTCATTAATTTGGGGAATTTAATGAAAAATGCTTGAGATGATATTGAGATTTTCAATACTATGGACTTTTGATTGCAGACTTGACAAATCTTCAGCTTAAGTTTGACCTTATGAGTTAAAGTTTACTTGTCACTTCAATACTTCAATACATTTGAAAACCATGAAAGTAATATAAACAGCAATATTTGACCAAATATGAATAAAAACATTGGCTTTCCTGAAGCTCGAACAGTAAAGCATTGAGCAAGTGATGCCACGGTCAAGGATTTCGATTCAAAGGACATACACATAAAGTGTGGCATTATAGCACTGCAGTGTGATTTGGATATGTAAAAATGTACATGTAATACTATAAAGTGTGCACATCCATGAAGTTGTGATATAATCACCATCCTATCACATTTCACACACTGTCTCGACGGCTCGTGTCGTGTCGGAGCTCTTAATGACGGCAGGATCATACAGTCGTGTGATGGGTGTTACATTACAGACCACGCACAGAAATAACAACACAGGACTTTGACTTTGTCCCAGCAAAAAACTAAAGAATAGCCACCTGTTATCAGCATCATTGAGTGAGGGTCATGAACCACACGTCACACATATGTTTTGTGTGTGTGTCTGATGTGTGAAAGTGTGATATTTTCATTCTTAACATGCAGAGGATCGTTCCTGTAATAATTGCGTTCAGTTTTGATTTTGTAACTTCAATAAAAAAAAGTAACAACCATGTGAAGGTTTCCTTCAAAGACTGTTTTTATCATAAAAGAACCCGATGAAAATACTTGACGATTCACAATTTTAGACATGACCTAGTATTTCCATATTTTAAAAGTGTAAGTTTGAGATTTTTACCCAGTTTGTTAATTGAATACAAATAATTCGTGTTGAGAAAGTTCACCTGAAAAAGTAATTAATAAATAGTTAATAATTACACATTTATGTACAGATTTCTCCAAAAAGTGTTAATTACTTGTTATTAATTAGTGCTTTTTTAATTAATTCAAATAAATAACAAATAACTACATAAATTATTAATATATTAAAGTATACAAATGTATGAAGGATTAATTAAAACATACATTTTAAAGTAAGACTTATAATTTTGATATCATTTCCACTATTGAACATATTACACAGTTTTATGTTTAGTTCAATGACAAATTTTTTTTTTAGTAATCCCTTACTTTACATTTCAAGTCATTAAATTACAGTAACTAATTACTTAGTAACACCCAACACTGCATATGAGCCACATGATGTGAGATATTTATATTTATCATCATTGATTATATTTATCAAGCCTGGTAGCACAAGAAGAAGTTATGCTAAGGATTTAGGGTTTCAAATATGGCCACAGTTTAATATTACATATTTCACTTATATTTTCTTACAGCCTTATTTTTGTATGTATTTATTTTTCCTTTTGTGAATGCAAATATTTGCATATTATTATTTGAAATATAATATATATTAAATTATATAATACCTTTAAAAATATGAAATTACATGAAATACATTTAAACACATACATTAAATAATATCATAATAATATATTATAAATTGAGTTTTTATTACAAATGTTTATGTATTCATTTTTATATTCTTTTTATTATATATTCATTTTATTTGACTTTTTTTTATCAATTAATTGAGCGTACTTTTGTTGCTGTTGTTTAATCTTCTGTTAGGTCTGAGGGTTTTTTGCACGTAGAGTTTGAGAAGATCTAGCGAGATCTACTTCAAGAATTAGTGAACTGAATCTAAACCTGAGATCTTCAGTATCTAATCATAATTGTTCTGTAATTTATCTGATCTAATTGATTTACTTATTACCCATTAACTTCACTTAACAATATATCTTCATTGTACAACAACAGACACAACATCATTGAAAAATGCAAACACTTTATTCACAAAGCCTGTCGATCATAAATAAATGGGCGGGTACAAACACACAGCGAGCGCTGCGATTGGCTGAAGGCTAAATGAATTATTCCTGATCTTTATCTTCTCCGTGTGTGATGATGTGAACCAGATTATTGTAGTCCAGATTTCCAGTAGCGTCCGGAGGGAACGCGGCGAACATCTGTTCCATCTGCCGGTTGAGAAAACAATCACTGTCACTGTATCCATGGCAACCTGACACCATCACTGTCACCTGTACGGTCTCTCTCACCTCCTCTGCTGAAAATCTGTCCGCCTGTGTGGTCAACATCTGCGTGACACTGAATAGAAACACACAGAGAGCTTTCACACGTCTGTTTAATGCAGTCGAGGAACTAAAGTGAATGAACTGAAATCTTACTATTCTTTCTTCAGAATTCCTTTCCCCTCTGGATCGAACACTTTAAAGGCGTTAAGGATGGTTTCTTCGGGATCAGCACCTGTCATTCAACAGACAGCACAGGCGTTAAAACGTACAACTTTGTTAATAGCATTTTTAGAAAAGACGGTCTCACCCTTGAGTTTCTCTCCGAACATAGTGAGGAAAACAGTGAAATTGACGGGACCAGACGCCTCCTTCAACATGTCGTCAATCTCCTCCTGTTTCACATTCAGACGTCCTGTCAGTCAAACGACAGAAGAGAGGCATCATGGGAAATATCAAACAACGTCTAATAATGTTGCGATCACTTCACACTGATTTGCTGATTTTTAATGAGAATCCTTTTATTCCTTTTAACATCGTATTGAAGCCCAGATAGCAAACTCCATCTGGCCAACGTTTATTTGACGTCTACATTTACATCTGCAATACATAGTTTGCTCATCAGTAATACGTCTCGGAGACGTCTGTACATCTTTAATACGACTGCTACAGATCTTGAGATCTGGAAAACATCTGCTGTGTAAAAAGATCTGCTACACATCTTAGAAAGAGCAGTTTTACTTCCATTCTAAATCATAAACATCACACAGACGTCTTATAGATGTCCATATGACATCTGACAGCAGAAGTCTCCGAGATGTATTGCAGATGTCTTGCAGATGTGAATGCAGAGGTCAAATAGATGCTAGATGCTTTCAGGGAGCCAAAAGTTACAGCAGCTTTAAAGACCGAAGTAGACATTTTAACGAGGTCATATGATAGGATTAAAATTTACATTATCATTTGTTTATGATGTAATGCAATGTGTAAACACGATTTAAGGTTAAAAAACGCTGTCTTTTTCACATACCGTGCATGTTTTTATATTCCCCTTTGCTCCACCTCTCTGAAATGCGCAGAATTTTAAAAAGCTCATGAGGCTGAAAAGCGAGCTGTGCTCTGATTGGTCAGTTCACCTGTCTGAAGTGTTTGGTGGAATACTGCAAGCATGTGACGGAAACGTAACGCCTCTCAGCGTATTTGGAACATCAGGTTCCTCAGACAGTTCAGACAGTTACCCACACCTTACTTGTGTATACATTTGGACGGTCTCAGTCAAATTAGACCACCAACTGACTTAGATTTGTGTGGGTGTGGTGACACCAGGTCTGGGTGAGCATTCGCTTTAATGCATCTTGTGTTCCCACACTTTCTTTTCTGCAATTTTTCGTGTCTAATACATGCATGGCCAACTTATAACACACCAAAGACACAGAAAAACATGTACTCGCGCCTTTAAGAAATGTGTGTTCCAGAAAAGTTGTGTAACCAACCTAGAGCTGCAAAGGTGTCTCTCAGATCATTCTTGTCGATGAATCCATCTCTGTTCTGATCCATGATGGTGAACGCCTGACACATGGAAGACAAACATATTTTACCCCAGAAAAATACCTTCATACTGTAACTTGGACACCTAATATTATTATCAGTTACGTTTCATTGAACATTTCTGATTCGTACGGTTCTTCTGAAAATCCAATAGAAAATACAGCTGATCCTTCCAATCTCTTATGAAAATTAACCATGTTTTTTTTGTGGTACAAGTGTAGACACCATGTTTTTTTGGTCCATTGATTAAGTAAGCGGCACCACTATAATGTAAACGTGGATTCAACTTTCTGCCTTCGGAGTGTTCTGTTACAAACTTTACAGGAATCATTTCCCTTTTAATACTTATTATTATATATTTATTTAGTTACTGTGACATGGGCATTATGTGATGATTCATCTTTACACACGGCCATGGCTTCAAAACGAAGTCCGTCTGTAGCAGAAAAGACGGCAACAACGTGAAGCAAAAGGCCATGAAGGCATCTGTTTTTATGCTATTTTGTCTTATTTAGTTTTGCCAAATTATGCAGCTACAGATTTACAAATTCAGTTTTGTATTCTACAGAATTTTGGAGAACAAACTACCTTCGATAGTCGTGAATTTAGGGACCGTCTCCAAAGTTACATACACAATTTATTTTGACTTCACTAGCATTTTAAGAGAATGACATACAGTCAAAAAAACAGCTGTACAACGTTGATGTTAAGTTCGTATACTTGATTGTCACTTTAAGGTTTTTTGTCTTTTGTTTTAATTCATTTAAGTATGTTAATTGATTTATTATTTTTATTTCCTATAGTTTAAAGTTGCGCTTATCTCATTTAACTATTATGACTGGGGCCCCGGTTTGCATAGGGCCCCAGACGTCTAGGATCGGCACTCATATTGTAGAATCAAGTTATAGAATGATCGTGGAAAATAACGATGAGGTTATTTGGTCTAGGACATCTTTGATAAGAGATGTCTGTGATCAAACAGAAAACAGATATATGAGAGATTCAAGATAAAGTTTGGATATGCTCACAGTTATCACAATCTTATCATTGGCTAGAATGAATGTTTGAGATGCTAAACGGAGATTTTCTTTCATTGTGTTACAAAATAAGGGCTGAGTTCCACAGGTTCACACCAAAGTTAGAGACAATAGTGTGTCATTTATCCCTCCAGAATTCGGAATGCAAAGGAGTGTCTCTATAAATATATGTCAGCCCTCAACAGGGATCAGACAGGACTATCGGATTCCACAGCGCGGGTCGCTGCAGACGCCTCGGACTCATCATATATCAGCTGCTCTTTATGAATGACAAAACACACAAGACCTCTTTAAACTCCTGGATCTGAGCCTGTTCAAACATAGAGAAGACGTTGGAGTTTGCTCCTTCTGCCGCCCGTTTCTTCGTTTTCTTGGGTGCCTGTGGACAAAAAGAGTTTTACACACCAGATCAGGTTCAAAAAGTCTGAACGGAATGCTGAACTATTTGAAGGACAGAAAAAAGAAATGACAAAATAACAAACTGTGTATTTGACAATGTTATCGTTTTATCGCAATAACAAAATTTTCTCAATGTTATCGTGGTCAGCCTTCAGCCAATCGCAGCGCTAGCTGTGTATTTGTACCCGCCCACTTATTTATAAAAAAGAATAAAGTGTTTTAAAAACGTGCATTTTTCAATGATGTTGTATCTGTGTTTGTGCAATGACTGTATGAAACGATTGCTCTTCCGGGCCTGACATGGAGAATGTTAGAAAAAATAATAGATGTTGTCCATCTTGTGAAAATATTTTATATGATAAAAAAATTCATTTGACCCTTCTCATGCTATAACTAATACCTCTAAGCAACAGTTATGATTCAAGGATGAAGAAAAGAGGATGCTTAAGGCACGTTTCCAAGTCATCATTTGTCATTTTAAATACCGCAATAAAGATCGTACCGTGTACTTTATACCGAGGTATTATTCTACAGTGAGATTTTGATTTTGTTACATCCCTCCTACAAACTCAACAGAAGAATTTTAGTATAACAAAATATAACAGAAAAGACCAAGAGCAGAGTTTTGGAAGTAAACTAAATGAAACATCTTCCGCTTACACTGCTAATTTTCTGATAAAATGTCTGTATTTTCAAGCACAAATATCAAGAAATTAAATTCAAGATGCATTTACATGAAGTAATAAGATGCTTAAAAAATGCTTAAAACCACAAAATTTAATTTAAATGTATTGTTCTTAGTCCATCTGTAGATACTTTTCTTGTTCTAAGCATACACAGTTCTAAAGTTTTTTTTTATGAAAGTATTGTTGCCTAAGTGGATTTTCAAAATATGAAATTCTCTCTCATTCATAAGTGTCTCTGGATAAAATCATCTGCTGAATAAATGCATCGTTATCAACTGATTATTTCACAATTTAATGTATAATTATGTCACAAAAATACCAAAGTACACGACCTACAACCTCAACCGGCACCAGAGTCCGTGTGACCCATCAGTAAAGGTGTTGTGGTTCTACTCACCATGGCTGATGTAGATGGAGGCGCTCAGAACAATGATGGACTCCAAAACTGCAGCTGAACAATGAGACGCTGACGGAGGCCTTTTGTAGATGATCCGTGCTGTTGTCTACTGGCCGATATAAATAACACATCTCCTCTTTAGGAAGTGACAGGTAGATGATGATTCTTCATACAAGCACAGGCGTGTACCCCCAAGCTCAAGGTCTATTGTGATTTAGGAACAACAGTGGTTTAGAATAACAGGATCTCGCTCTCTAGAGGACACATGGAAGAAATGTTCGCTCATTCCTCAGCTGTTTGATTCGCTGATGTCCATCGGCTCGCTCCTCTCATCCTCTTTCAATTCAGGGGTTCCACACGACTTTGGGAAAGTCAACAACATCAAGATGAGTTGACTATTGAAACAACATTTACTGTGTGAAGAGTGAAGCGGGAAAATGTGTTTGATTTGGATTTGAGTAAATGTGATGAAATGTTTGAATTCATGCTAGGATCTTGAAGAACATTTTTTATTCCAGATGAGACAAATCTGAGCTCAGTTTGAGACATTGTTGACATCTCTTGACAAACTCACATGACAGATTTGTCATATTTCTGACTCTATATCTCAGGAGAAACATCTGAGTGTAATCTCTTTGATGTCTACGAAGGATAACTGAAACGAAACAGATCTCATCTTTTATTTTTGTTCTTTTTTATGGCCAGAGATGAATCTTGTACTTTCATAAAGAAAGCTCAAAATGGAGAGGACGATTTTTGACTTTAAAGTCCCAGTGAAAAAAAAAATTACAAGTCTCATTTTTTCATGAAATATTGCAGCGTTTATAGTAAATAGCTTATCAATGAGGGTTGTTTTCTTTTTAAAATTCATGTGCCCTCATAATCTTCAGGTAGTAACTGAAAATGCACTCCCACCCTGAAATGAGGTAAATCAGACGGCTTGGGCGGAGCATTCGTTAACTCCTCCCCTTCAACTGTCAGTCTGCTGCCAGTTTCATTTCAAAATCAATTCAACAGCTATTTTATACATCCAATCAATTCGCAGTGAAACACTGAAGCCACGCCCACTCATTTTCTCCTTTGAAATTACCATTCACTCGGAAATGCATCCGAATACGGAGGTAAAAACGATCCCAACTTCCATTAACGGGGACTTTAAAGTTTAATGTAGATTTAACAAAACCTCAAACTATGCTCGGACATCCATCCAGGGGTGCGTTTCCCCAACTACGACATAACTCGCTAGTTGTCCACCATAGTAAGATGGATCATTGGCGAAATGAAGGATGTAGTTACGACTGCTTCCCGAAACCGCATTAACTCTGTCGGAGATCAATCGTTTGAACCAAGTTGGTTCAGGAATCTAGTTGATGACGCCATACAGGTCTAATGACGTCTACTAATAAATACATTCAGATCGAATTAATGTCAAAGTCTTGCTGCAAATAACATCCGTTGCATTTAATGGTGATTTAAGTAATCCTATTTATTTATCTATTGTTTTATTTCACGATATTTCATTAATTCATAATACAGACCTGTAATTCCAACCACGCAACTTTGGGATGCTGTTTGCGATTGATCGTTGGAACGATGGTTTCAGGAAACACTTAAATCGTTGAACTATGCTGGAACGATGGAACTTGTGACCATAGTTGGCTAACGATGCTTTAGGGAAACGCACCCTTGAACATGTCTCATCAGATTCTCACAGAGCTACCAGGTTGTCCACATTCATTTAAAAATAGATCATGTTTTTATTTCACATTTTCAGTCTCCTAACCAATAAAATGTTTAAGTTCCAGTTCTTTATAATCATGAAAGTGAACCTGCGAGATGATCGTGTAGTCTGTAGTAGATATTAACCTGTCAGTAACACAAGACACGGCTGGCACATGGAGGGCAGTAATGCGTGACACGCACATTCACATGCCAAACCTATTAGCAAAGAGCTGAATAACTCTCCAAGCGTGAGGGTTAAAGAGCTCTGCTGACAAATGTGCAATTTCATTCTTCACGTGTGAAATGATTGACGGATTCTTCATTCACAACATTCCCAATTAATGAGTTGGTGCACTTGTAAAAAATGAGAAAGCATGCAACGTATTTCTCACTTACAGTACCCTCGTGTTGTTTTAAACCTGTTTGAGTTTCTTCTGTCGAGCACAAAATGAGATCAATGGCTTCAGAAATATACAGTTTGAGACACATGAAATCCACACGTTCGTCCATTCATTAAAAACTTAGAAAACCGTCTCTGTCCTTCCAAAGATTTTTCAGGAAATGGAAAACATTTGGATGGCTGTTCCTTTTAAATGAATAACTGCTGCGTTGTCAAAGTTGACAAGCACTTTATTTATACGTCTTATTGGTTAGATATTTGACAAACATAAAGGGCATCAAACATGGAGAACAAAAGTTAGCGATAATGCTTTGTCCCAGAAAGTATTGATGAAGTATTTTTAAGCAATCTATACTTTACAGATTGCTTCGATTTTGTGTCTCCTTTGATCTTAAAGTAACACTGCCCCCAAAAATGAAAATTCTGCCATCGATAAGCCTCATTCGAGTTGTTCCAAATGTGTGTAAATGTCCTGGTTCTGATGAACACAGAGAAAGATATTTGGAATAATGCTTATAACCTAAGACCGTTGGCCGCTACCAGGGTCCGACTGGAGGATGTATTATAAACGTGAATGCACGCAGTGCGAAGGCATTAGCGATTCGGACATGGTTGCATGTAACGCAATGCACACTTTACATACAAACCCCCCCCTCGTCGACAGATTTGGTGGAGGGCCGATGTGCCCAGGGCCGAATTTGCTTCCCAGTCCACCCCTGACTCCCATAGTAGGAAAAATAACTTTATGAATTGTTTTGTTCTGTTGAACACAAAAGAAGATATTTTGAAGAATGTAGGACAGCAAACGGTTCTGGGGCACCACTGTTTTTTTCCTACAATGGTAGACAATGGGTGTTGAGATCTGTTAGGTTAAAAGCATTCTTCCAAATATCTTCCTCTGTGTTTATCAGAACAAAGAAATGTAGACAGATTTGGAACAGCTCGAAGGTGAGTAAATGGTGACAGAATTTTCCTTTTTGGGGGAAGTATCCCTTTAAGAGAGGAACAAATTGTGTAAAATATGTTTTATTTGTGTGTGTCGCACATATTTAAAACACATGTGACATCTACAGTGCAAATCTCTCATTTTCTTAATCTAATGATTTTTAATTGTGACTTTCTTCCAAACATTCATCTATTGTAAATCATATTCTAGTATCTCTCTCTGCATTACTTTTTTAAAACTGGTATTGTGGAAATGGCTCAAAGAATTAGAGCCGTTATTGAACTGATTGATTGAAGAATCTGTGTGCGTGTAGAAAACAGAAGGGCAGGCAGCTCACTATGGAAACAGGCTTTTATACAGACTTGGAACTCTTCATTAACATAATGTTTAATGTCAAATGTGTTTGAGTTATTTATTGTGCTTCCAGAACATGAAGCTAAATTTAGCCGATGACACACGGACTGATCCTCAGATTTAATTTCTAGGTCTTAATTTACATTCACCAGACTGTGCTGTGGAAAATCAATACTGTGCACTTTGACCTTCAGATCACACGACACAATCAATGCAACCAATAACTCCAGTTATTCGCTCAGCATTGAACCAAACTTTAGCAACAAATAGAGGATTTTTCAGTTACCACGGCACAACCT
Source organism: Triplophysa tibetana (assembly GCA_008369825.1). Taxonomy (NCBI): domain Eukaryota; kingdom Metazoa; phylum Chordata; class Actinopteri; order Cypriniformes; family Nemacheilidae; genus Triplophysa; species Triplophysa tibetana. The sequence goes on from CM017901.1 coordinate 31,244,228, forward strand.
TTGCAATGGATTTGATTTTCTGGATCAAAACATTTGCATGGATACACATGATAATAGCGATTATAATCTATAAATAGTTTTGAAATTTGTTGAGTTCATGTCTGGAACGAGAACATGAAAAGCTCATTTATTGTCTTCTATTTAGTCAGAAATAAAAACTAAAATTACAGAAATTATTTTCAAAATAATGTTTTTTAGAATCTCATCTTAAGACACATATCATGGTCCACACTGATTGGAAGATTGATTGATTGATATATTGATGATTGAGCTCCGCCCACAGCAGATGTTGAGTGCATTGATGAATTGATTGAGGTCTTTGTTTGCAGTTATTGATTGGTTGGATGTATCGATCGTGAGTATGGACTGCATGTGTTGGGCGTTTCACCCTCAGCTCAGCTCAGATCAGATGATAGTGAAGCACACAGTCAGTAGAGAACCTCTCCGTTTGAGAGAACGACATCATGGAAACCAAGAGGGCTCTCCACAATCACATGGTATGTTTTTCCTAATATTTGTTGTTGTTTACAGGATTGAATTGCTGAATTGTTGCTGAAAGCGTGAGGGAGTAAATGGTGACAGATTTTCAGGCGAACTGTTCCTTTAAATCACAACATCTATCTCAACAGGAGCTGTGCATGTCTCCATCAACATCACCCTGGTAATACATCTCGCTGTACATAGACTGTGGTTTTCGTAAAATCTGATGCTAATTTTTATATTCTTAGATGAAAAAAAGTGCAATATTTATCATATTTTTGATTTGTGTGTCTTACTGGCGTGTAGCTCTGGAGATGATCTGAAGATGTTGATCGCCAGGAGAGACGGTGAGATTCAGCATCTGCGAGAGGAAGTTCGTCGTCTTCAGCGCCTGCTGCAGGAAGTCCAGGAGAGAACAGCCAATCACGTCACGCTGCTCCAACAACAACTGACCAATAAATCACGAGATGTTGAGGTTCCTACAATTCATTTTATGATTATTATAAGACAAAAGGAAAATTCTCTCCTTTGCTGTCCCTGACCTCACCGACTCTAGTTTGTAGTGAAGTATGCTTTGATCCAGCGTGCTACTCATGCAACAGTGTCAGTGTTTTTGTTGTAACATGTGTGTGCTTTGTGTCTTAGATACTTCAGGCCAGGTTACAATCACAGCAGGACTATGTAAAGATCAAAGCTGAACTCAGGTTTCACAAAACATCTAGTAAATAAAATCGTAAAAATTGTTCAGGCAACATACCATCCTCTTTACTCATATGTGTTCTCTCAATGACCTGCAGCAGTCTTCAGCCGCTCAATAGATCCGCTGATAAACCGGTGAGAGAACGCCTCTTCAACTTTTAAAGCTCTCTAAATCTCTAGTAACCAATATTTTCTCTCTCTCTGTCTGTTTATAAGGTCTCTTCACCAGCACCAGATGTTTGTGACATGTCAGTGAAGCAAAGTGCAGCTTTATATTCGCAGCCCACTGGTGACAATGGTAAGTGTTTGTGAATAGATAAAGTTTTTTATTTATTGCTTATCAAATAAAAACATATTAAGCGTTTCTTCGGACGTGCATGCTGGGACTGCGGTCTGTGTTTGGCGAGTTGCGCGTAATAATATAACTGATTAGATTTTATTAAATTTACATTAATATGAATTTAAATTATTATTGTGTAGTATAATAATTGTATTAAATGTAAGATTTGTTGAATTTTGTGGTATGTTCATTTTATTAAACAAACAATTTGTGGAATGGGTCCTGTAGTTTTGACGTATTCAAAGAAAACGTATGGAACACTAACCGCTTTCTGTTGGTTGTTATCGGAAATAACAAAGTCATCTACAGTCACTTGTTTGTGAATGTGTACCGGCAGTAAAGAGCACGCGCAGTAATGTTTATGTTGTTGCGTTGAAAATGTCTATGTTTTAAAAATGGGGTAACACACGCAGTTTATGCAAAACTCATATTAATCTTGAGAACCTATACAGTAGTATTGCATATGTCTTCGAACAGTATTTGGTTTGATCAAATTTATAAAGACGGATACAGCTGTACGATTATTTCCGTAAAAAGATGAGCTGCTGGAGGCGGGCACGGGGGACGGAAGTAAAGCACTACGAGCACACAACACATCATCGCATTAATCCCTTCGTGTTGGTTACATAATGCAAGTACGCGGCGACTGCCAACAAAACACAAACATATGACTTAGTTTGACTAGCATCTTACCCCATCTTTAAATATCGCTGTAGTCCTTCTAATAATTTTTATGTTTGGTCATCCTTTATGTTTGTCTCTGTTGTTTTTCAAATATCTAACCAATAAAAACTACTTAAAAAGTGCTAGTTAAGACAGCATTTAATCATTCATAAAGTAAAGTTTTTTTCCATTTTCTGAAAAACAGAGACAATTTAAATGTTTATCTCTCAATCTACTACCGAGGACATAAAGTCCCACTGCATTAAACTGTCTGGTAAACTTTAGTTTAATGGAGAAAATTCTCTGCAATGGTTATAAATTATGAATTTGCGGATGGTTAGCATATTAAAAGCATATTTAAAGCATCACATAGACATCCAAACAACTATAAATAGATTTTCATCACAGGGGATTTAAATCATCATTTACTGTTTGGATTCTTTTCCTTAAAAAAATCTTCACTATAAATAAACTTGCTGACTTTCTTAATTGTCATTCAGTAAAAGCTTCAGTATTTTGAAATATGCAACAGAACTTCTTTACCTGAACATGCTGTCTGTTCATATTGCAATAAACAAAATATATTTTAAATGATTATAAATATATTTATTTATAATTAAATAATAAATCAATTCTTTATTTTGTGTTTATACCGGTACGAATATTGAAACATTCTGTAATCAAGATGCATTTACCTGAAGCTAAATAACTTTATTTTTATCTTTAATATAAAATCGTGTTTACTGAAAAATTATAAAACTTCATTTGAGTTTAGGCTTAAAAAAAATCTACCAATGGGGCAAGAAAAATAAAACCAATTCAAAGGCAAACTTTTCCTTGGCCACTATATGTTCTCTTGTCTTAATAAAAATGCAAATTTTTGCACATTTTTCTCACATTTAATCAATGTCATTTTTCCGTCATGACTAAATGAAATCTTGATTTTAAAAATGTTTGGAGACGAACAAAACACATGGGTTCCAGAATCATCTTTTACAGTGCACGCATGCAAATGGATGTGCCTTCCTCAAATGAAGATTGTAGATTATTAACAAATAAATTTTTATTTACTGTCAGGTCCTGCAGTGCTGCCGGAGGTGAAGACGCCAGTAGAGTTTCATCAGGACTCATGGAGTGAGCCGTCCGCTGATATCTCTGACCTTAGTGCAGACAACAAAAGATCATCATCTATGATCCTCCAAACGACTGTCAAAGAAGAGACATCAGCATCCTGTATGTATAGCATCAGTGATGAGGACGATGTTAATAACACAGATTCTGATGAGGTCATGGATCAAGATGAAGGTCAGCTGGACACTGCCAGAATCACCCAACAGGTGAAAGAGTTTCTTCAGATGCACAACATCGGCCAGCGAGTGTTTGGACACTGTGTGCTGGGGCTTTCTCAAGGGACCGTGAGCGACATACTGGCCCGACCCAAACCCTGGAGCAAACTGACCGTCAGAGGCAGAGAACCCTTCATACGGATGAAGAACTTTCTGGCCAATGAACACAACATTCAAACTCTCTGCGTCTTCGTAGACGGACGGACAGGTGAGACATGTCAAATTTCTTTTACATTTCACATATTTCCGATCCCTGTTCCGTGCTGTTTAAGAAAAACGGTTAAAACAAAGTTGAGTCATTTTTGGCAAAGTCCTAATAATAAATTTCACACAATTTCTGACTGAGCACGTCTAAATGTAAGTGGGTCGTATGTTTAGTGGAAGAGAACGACAGGAGATCTCCGGGTGTGGAAGATCCGTCAGACAAAATCAGGAAAATTCTCGAGCAGGCTAAACACGAGATGCATCTTTCATCGGTTACGACCAGCGAGATCTGCACGACACAGCGTGAGAATTCCCCGCTGAAGCCGAATGAGGTGCATTCTGAAAGACTAGATCCCAGCGATGAGTCCCCAACAGATTTTGTCCAAAGCATCATCCAGAAGGTCCAGCGTGAAATCTCTAGAAACCCATACACCTCCGTCAGTCCATCACACTCCTGGTCTCCTCCTCCGGGTCAAGGGTCATTCCAGACGCTTCCTGTGGATTCAGAACCAGAACTTTACAACAAAACCATACCGGCGCAGAAAAGGCCTCGAGAGGAAGGATTGATACCACAACCGTGCCGTCTTGACCGTTTGGCTGTTGAAAGCTGTAGGAAAAATCAACAACTAGCTCAAGACCAGAGTGCAGGACTGACGTTGGACTGTCCTGCTGGTATTAACAACGGTCTGGACTGCCAACAGTTTCAGAGTCTTGAGTTGGACACGTTCAGCATCACCAAAAGAGTCAAGGACATTCTCACAGTCAACAATCTAGGTGAGGATGACTCGCATGCAAATGATACAGATAAATTCATCTAGGACTGTGTAGTTATTTTTCTAATCCACATGAAACACTATAATATACTTTATAAATTTAATTTGGTAAGGTTTCAAAAACACTTTACACTAATATCAAGGAATATACCACAGTTTACTATTGATAAATTATAGTAAAACCAGTGTTTACAAATCACCTACAAAATACTGAAGATATAACCAAATGTATGGATTGCTAGAATATACTACAACATATGACAATTTACTGTTTTACTATATAAAATACTAAAGTATCGTATCGCCATTTTTATTACAGTTTACCAATTATTAACATTAAAAAAGTATATAAGTAACTATATACACACACACACTAAAGAAAATCTTTAAAATATGACACAATATACTGTATTAATATGAGGGAATTTTCTGTATTCATTTTTAGATGTTTTATCTGCATCTAAAATTTTGCACCGCTTTAAATTACATTTTAGCATTAACAAAATTGTCTGTAACATAAAGGAAAATGTACTAGTAATTTTCTACAAGTATGTTATGTGTAATTTTTACAAGATTTTCTTTTTACAGTACAGTAGAATTAAATTTGTTATAGTTTACTACAGTAAAACCTTTAGTTATCATAGTTTTCAGTTTTATTAATATTTTAAATTATGCTCTTATGTTTAGATTTTTAGTTTTTATGTTAGTTGTAGCAATTTTCTTGCATGCTTTTGTCATTTTATTATATATTTTTCAAGTTGCCATATCATTATTATTTTTGTTTATTAACATATATTTAGTGACTTATTTCAGTTTCATTCTGATTCAACATTTTCCCTAATCCGTTATTGGCCATTATTTTATTTTATTTGATTTCATTAAACTGATACGTTTTCAAAGTTGTAATTTTAGTCAACTAAAATAACCTTGATATAAAGGAAAGTATACGTTTTTCATTTGGGAAGTTTACTCATAGTGATGAGGTAGCTCTTTTACGCTATTGCAAAATTAAATAGTTTTTCACCTGCTGGGTAATAAAAGAATCCCATAATCCCATAATAATTACCAAACAACATACTAAAGTACCTTTTAGCACGCACACATGTTTAGACTTTAGATGTATTTGTGTGTCATTGTCACTGATAATGGTTGTTGATGTCGGCAGGTCAGCGTCTGTTCGGCGAGACAGTTTTGGGTTTAACTCAAAGTTCTGTGTCTGAACTTCTCTCTCATCCCAAACCCTGGACAAAACTGAGCGTGAGAGGGAAAGAAAACTTCATTCGCATGAATCTGTGGCTCCAGGACCCACGCAATGTCCAAAAACTGAACACTATAAAGATGATGGACCAGAGAGGTAAATGTGTAAAAGACTCCGTTCATAAGTCATACATTTAGTCATTCTTCATTAATTGCGTCATTTATGTATTGCAGCTCGTCTCAAGCGTGCTCTAATCGGATCAGATTTTGACTTGCATGGAACAATTTTTGACACATCGGACAATGAGTTCAGTCTTCATGATCATTCAGAATTGTTTAATGTGTCCAAGAGGCCTCGTGTGGTTCTTTCATATTGGGAGAAAGAAGCTTTAAAAACAGCCTATCAGAAAGAGCCGTACCCCTCTCAACACACCATAGAGACATTGGCATCACAACTAAACCTCAAGATTACTACTGTCAGTAACTGGTTCTACAACTACAGGTGAGTTATAGATAACCTGACGTTTTTAAACAAAAGTGTTTTTTGAGTACATTTAACATTTATTCAAATTGAGTCACAAAATTAAAGAGCATTCATAATTTTCTCAATGATCCAACAATAAGTAGAAAAGTTTGACAAAATACCTTTAAATAAAACTAAAACGTATTCCCTGACCAAATAAACCCATTTACCATTAAAAACCTAATTTTTTTGATTTCAGACAACAAACTCTTCTGTGTTTAAATTTTTTTAATCTGTAACAGATTTTTCAAAACAGAAAAAACTTGAATACCCGAAAAATTAATACTCTACACTGTAAAGAATTTCTGTAGAAAATACAGGGTGTTTGTTTTACGCAATTTTGATGAAGATACTATTTTGTACTGGTAGACAAGATAAAATACACTGTAAACATGTTTGCTGTATTTATGCTTCTAGTTGCCAGTAACTTACTGTAGATTTATATTTATCATATTTACTGGCAACAGTTTGTTCAAAGATAAATGTGACCCTGGACGACAATACCAGTCTCGAAATTGAGATTTTTACATCATCTGAAAGCTGAAGAATTCAGCTTTCTATTGAAATATGGTTTGTTGGGATAGGACACCATCTGGCAGACCAACAACTTTTTACAAAGCTGGAATCTGAGGGTGCAAAAAAATCTAGATATTGAGAAAATCGCCTTTGAAGTTGTTAATCTGAGGCACTCCATCCACTCACAAAAATAAAGTTTTTTATACATATACAGTAGAAAAAATTATTAAATATCTTCATGGAACATGATCTTTACTTAATATCCCAATGATTTTGGGCAAAAAGAAAAAATCTAAAATGTCTAAAAAAAAAATTTTGCCGATTACTAAAAATGTTCCCGTGCTACTTAAGACTGGTTTTGTTGTCCAGGATCACAAATGATCATTAAACGTTAACAAGTCTTTAACCTTTCAGAAAAAAACTATAAAATAACATCCTCATGCACAGCATTCTGGGAACCAAAATTATAAAAAAAGCTGAAAAAGGTTTTTGGATTTCTGGCTCCCAGAATGCCATGCATGAGCCTGTTATTTTATCCTTTTGTTTCTGTAAAGATAAATACTTGTTAATGTTTAATGTTCATTTATCTTTGAACAAACTGTTGCCAATAAATGTGATAAATATAAATCTACTGTAAACTACTGGCAACTAGCAGCATAAATACAGCAACATTTTATCTTGTCTATCAGTAGAAAATAATATCTTCATCAAAAAATGCGTAAATTAAGAAAAAATTGAGTGAGGTAAGCAAAAAGTTACTGAATTAAATTAGGGAAAAAATATTCTCTATATTTATTATAAAAATATAATTTTACACATCTTAAAATGCATCAATGCCATCGTGTTGTCTTAAAAAAAAAATCGGAGGCATGTTTGTAAAACTAACTGTTTTGATTAAACTCGAGCCTAGTCCTGATTTAAACTAATCCCTGTCCTGGAAACCGCCCCTAAGAAACTAACATAAATGATACTTAAATATGTAAATGGCTCTTTTAATCCTGAATTAAAGTGAATGTGTAAACTTTTTCTGTTTTTCTCTAAGCAGGTCTAGAAGCAGACAAGATACTTGTCATGAAACCGCTTCATTAAACGAATCCGAACACACAATCCAGAGTCCAACCGGTTTAAGTTCTGTTTCAGACAGCAGTCTCACCGGCCTGACCACAAGTCTACTCTCATTCAAACAAGAAACAGATGATGCTGAAATAAAAGAAGAAACAGAACTACGCAATCATTGTGTTTCTATCGGTGTTCAATCTGACAGGAAGGTAAAGCGAGAGGACGATGATGATGATGATGATGGACAGTTGTCACCTGCTTCTTCATTATAACCTGTGAGAAGAGGAATAATGCACTCATACATAATGAACAATAAACAAAGTTCTGTCAAACACAACAAGATTTTAGTAAATATGTAGCGTATTTATGTTTATTTCATACATCTATTTGCAGTAAATGACTACTACTGGTTATAGATTTGTAGGTACAAATGGTAATTCACTTATAATCGTCTTGGTTTGGAGATTAAATGATAATTAATAGATTTGTATAAAGATAAACCTTTTGAATTCATTCACTGCCCTTATTTGTATTTTTGTATGAATAATGCTGTTGTTTACTGTACATAATTTGTCACATTTTATAATACAATAAACAAACCCATTGCATTCACCAGAATACCATGATTCACTTTCTAAAATCGTGAATAAACCTCAGTGTCAGCGTCAAACAAATTGTGAATTTATGCTCAATTGTTATCAATACGAATTATATTAACATAAGTTTGTAAAACCAATCGGAAAAATATCTACGTATTTACAAACTGTGTGACGTTTCGAATCAAGCACGCGCATGCGCAGCACACTATTTGCAAACATATTTTGATGATTACTACTGCGGGTATAAAAACATCCAGTAATTGTAAAACACTGCGATATTCACATCTGCATTTCAACAATTTCGATATATTTTGCAGCCCTGGTTTCATCAAAAAATAAATACAACTAATCAACAGAATATGCAAAAACGACAACGTACCTTTTTGTTCACATCGCTACTTTAAATTCAAAATTATAACTTCACTGAATAATTTTAACACTCCAAAAAGTCACGTTTAATCATATTAGAGTAAGATATAAAAAAGAAACTCACGTGACGCTGTTGCGTCGCCGCGTCACGTGACCCGATCTGCACAGCTGAGAGCGGAGCGTCATGGCGGTGGAGAGTAAATGACACTCAATGTTTACATTCCGTTTACCGTCACATTCATCGTTTCACGGCTGTTTTACATCTTCAGAGACTGACAGCAGACCAGGTGAGTGTGCGCACGTGCAGCGACTTTATTCGCGCGTTTATCGTGCAAAAGAGTGAAGTCTGTGTGACGGGTTCCGCCCTCAAAACGTAAACAACAACAACACACTCTCACAACATATTCAGTGTAGAGTATCATTTGTGTTTCTAATGCACGAGCTGTTTGTTTACGTCATTTAAAATTGCTCCTGCTGTCTATCCAGGGACCGTAAAGAGTGAGCTCCCTACACAGAGAGCAGTTTGAACACGAAGGGAACTAGAGATGCTGCCTGTGTAGTCGACTTGATCTATCCTGCCATCGCACTCTTAGTACTTTCAGTGGGTTCTCGTTTTCTTTGAGATGCATAAAGTACATTAATGCATTTAACACATGATTTATGCACAAATGCAACATACTGTAGTATGCAAAGTGTACACTAGAATTTGAACCCAATGCTCTTCCTATTGAGTGAATGTGTTTGTGAAGGTAGATAACATATCTGTTATTATGTGGAAGAAGAAATTCTGCTGAAGGAAGCGGTTTTGTTGGCACGATCTTTGATTAGTTTACATTTTAATAGCTGTCACATGAGCAGCCCTTCAGGAAGCAAAACCTGTTTGGCGTTTCATCCTCCCTCTCCTTTATTATGGGTCGTCTATGATTGCCGATGAGGTCATACAGTACACACTTCCACTTCACCCGGCCTGACACACATCACACATGATGTTTAACTTGAATTTCATTTTTCAGAACATGAAGCTTCATTCACACGCTTCAATCTAAGTCTGCTCGAATCTTTTCTGTCAGACTTTCTCTCCGTATTTGGTGCTGTGTTGACTTTTACAAAAGCAGGTCTGTAGACGCACCGTCATCACGGGTCATAAACTCATCGTATGGAATGTCTGCATGTTTCTACATGTGTGATATAGATGCGGAGTGTTGGGTGCGCATGCCTTTGTGCGTAAGAGCTGAATGCTTGTAGCTGTGTGTGTAAACGTCTCATGTGTGAGCTGGAATGATGCTTAATAAACCTGATAATAAACCTAAAGACACAACAACTGGACGTGGACACTGAAGCGTATTCACATTAGGATCTTGTATGAGGAATATTGTGTTTTTGGCACCGACTTCTGCAACACACAGATAAACACAGATGGACTTAAGTCTCTGTGATCCTGTGATATGGTAATTGATGACAGTTTTCAAAGCGTTGAAATATTTAACCACTGAGACAAAGCTTCACTGCAAGAATCTGTACTTTTGGGAAGAAGACTTCACATGCGGTAGAATTAAATCAACAAAAAGCACAAATGAAGAGTTTGGTTCCAAAATGAGATAACTCCCGTTCTAAAAAATCTTGTTTTTATTGTGCACTCCAATTACTTGAATCAAACTGCAGTTGGTTTGTTTAAAGTCATAAAACTCAAAAAACAATACAGCTAACTTAGGGCGTGTTCACACTTGACCTCTTTTATTGCGTTTGTTTTACATTGTAATTCTATGGAGTAAACCTTGTTTCCAAAAAGTTGCGAGCGTTTTTTTACTCGCCGCGGCCGGCGTCTTTTTCTGCAGCTCCGGGCGCCTTTTTAAGTCGAAAAAAGTTCAACTTCTCTGAAGAAAACGCCCTACGTCAAGCATCTTTTTTGACAGCTGACCAATGACAAGCGAGTAGCAAGACCTGTGGTTTCCATAACAACGTGCGAGGAAGGTGATAAAATAATGAAATGCCGCCCGAAGCTTTACTTTTACCAAAAAAGCGTTAGTGTCAACTTTTTCTTTTAAAACAAGACGTCAAGTGTGTTCATGGCCTAACACAAATAAACACAATAAAAACATGATAACGTATAAATGATTTTTGAAAAATATCTCATTTTGGAAAACAAACTCTTCATATACACATCGTTCATATGTTTTTAAGAGTCTCTGCACGATTCTGCTGGTGCTGTCCCAGTTAACTTGTCTTGACATTAATAAGTGACTTGTCGTCCTGAATGAGGGATTTCCGGCATGCTTGTTTTAGATAAATGTTTCTTAAAAACGTTCATGTCAACACTTTATTTTGTTTCATGAAACACACCAGCACTAAAAACATTTGTATATCTTTATAAAGATTCTTATTATGGTAATACAAAAAATCTGAAGTAATGAAAGAAAGATTTATTCACTCTCATGTCTTGAGATTTTAAGCAGAATGTCATGTGACCGAGTCTCAGTTGCTGTTCCAGAAAAGGCCATTTTTACAATTCGCTTATCACTTAAATCTGCTGATGTCACTGCAATCAGAAGAAAAGTAAAACATTTGTAGACAGTCCCACTTTTACTTGTAAGGGCCTGCTGTGTTGTCAATGTAAATTCACATTAACTGTCAAGTTATTGTGTGTTTGTTATGGTTTGTCCAGGACTGCGATCTGCTGGTTTCTGCCCACCCTTCTCAGGACCATGGTAAGACCCCTGAACCCCCTTCAATCACATTCACTGAGAATAAAGAACAATGTTAAAAGTGATGTGTTGACTTTCCTTAAAATATAAGTGTGCATTTTTTTTGCATCATGGTAAGTAATGTCAATTTAAGGGGATTTAAAGTCAAAATAACAAGAAAATCTTTGTTGCGTGTACACAAATGTATGAGTTCACTTGACCGTCTTTACTTAAAAATCGATGTAGCACGAGTTCAATCAACTTACAGTGCTCATCTAGGCTGTCCTTGAATATTTAATCCATTTTTGTTCATATAGCATAGTGAAGTATATCAATATAACAAGTAGAATTTAAATAATTGATGACTGCTTTGATGTCAGTCATTGAATGATTCTCCACAGAAGCACACAACATACTGCATTTCTGATGTGTGTCTTCCTCATGTGGGTAGAGATACGATGGGTTGAACAGGGTCGATGCTTACCAAAGCAAACATCAATCACCTGAATGGTAACTTCATAGAAAACGATTATTCACAACATCTATAATACTAAATACATCTTATTAACATCTAACATCGAAAAAAGCACTTATGGCAAGGGCTTATGGGTATTCCTCTCAGCATTTGTACTGATAATATTAAGTTCATTGCTATGGAAATTTATGTTATGTTGACTTGAAAGTCCCCGTGACGTGAACTGGAAGTTGCAATCGTTTTAACTTCCGTATTCGGACATATTTCCGAGTGGGCGTGGCTTGCGTTTAACACTGCGAATTGATTGGATGTGTAAAAACAGCTGCTGGAGTGCATTTTCAGATTGTAACAGAAGACACATGAACTTTAAAAATAAAAGGACCCACATTGATAAACTATTTACTATAAACGCTGCACTATGTCTTGAACAAATATGAATTGTCAATTTTTAATTTCACTGGGACTTTAATTTTAACTGTAGTCCAAAAATTTCTGTTAACTTTCTGCACACTCCTGAGCTTTCCATGTCATTTATATTTTTTTGTGTTGCACGAACAAAGGATTTTAAGTTAAGCTGAAAATGTTATAAATTTGTATATTTTTAAGTAGAAGCTACTCGTCAAGACAACAAATCACTTTTCAGGGTGAAGGTTTCATTGGTCTGAGATCAGTGTGATGTGTTTTTAGGTTGAAGAGGATGAGAGTGTGAAGGCCAATGGCAGCCCTGATCTACACCTCCAACATTTACAGGTATTCGCCACCTGTACTTTTACCTGTACAGAATAACTTGGATTTCTTTAATGATGGCCTCCCAATATTCGATTTTCAGGACAGAATGTTTTTGGACAAGGAATTCTCAAATTCAGCTTTTATTTGGTTAATCACACCCAAAGTGCTTAACCGTTGCGACTCTTAATATGTTAACCGGGTGGTGAATTTTGAGACGTTATTTTTGATGAAGTGCGTTTAGGAGAACTCTAGTGTTTCATGACTTAAAAAAGTCCACATCAAGCCAACTTTGCGGTTCAGATTTCACATTTTCCTTTGGTTTATTTTTTGCTGTCGTGGATGTTCTCAGAACAGTGTTGGTTGTTTTAACGGTTTGTAACGTAATGTTCAGGTGTCGTGTCCGCTGCTGAATGGCGAGCGTGTGGAGTACGAGGGGGGCGCCGGGGGGTCCGTCTTCACTTTAACCAACTACCGGCTTCACATCCGAACACAAGACGACATCATCAATGTGAGTGTTTGTGTGCTAATATACTGAACAATTCACTCGAAAATAATCATTTTGTCATGGTTTACTCACCCTTACATCAACACGGAGATGTTCAGAATAGTTATTCTCCTAAAACCAGCCGTCATTGTTTTACAGAAATGTAAAAGTGTGGTAGTGTAAAGAGTCGGTATGACCCGTGTGCATTATTTTATCGCATATGTGTTGATGTGTGTCAGGTTCCTGTTCAGCTGGTTGAGAGCGTGGAGTGTCGTGATGTGACTCAACTTCATCTCACGTGTAAAGACTGTAAAGTGATCAGGTAACGTCACACTTCTCAAAACAGCTGATTTGTTTAACAAATGTGTCCGACCTTTATCTTATTTTACTTTCAGTATCCTCAGTGTTGTGGTTAATGTCATCATGAAACTAAACTTGCAACACATTAAAGGCTGTGATATAACTTGTTTATCTTTTCAATGGGATCTTCGTTACATCAGCGATAAAAAAATGTTTGAATACTGTCTGATGAATTTGATTCGACATGAATTGTGATTCCGTGTAGTTACAATTGTTAAAAGGAAAGTTGGCGCTCAGTGATTGGTTAACTAGTTTGTTGTGTTTAGATGTCACTTCCTGTCGGCAGAGCAGTGCCAGGATTGGTCGAGAAGAATGAACGCCTCCGTGCGTCCACCGGTCAGACTGGAGGAGGTCTTCGCTTTTGCGCTCCTCTCGTGTAGCACGAGCACGGAGGAGAGAGAAGTGCATGATGGGATGTGCCGTACAGGTATTATAATATATTATATGGAGTGTGTAGACTGTAAATATTTCCTCTATTTTTAAACCCTCGTGATCCCGCTGACAGGAGGACATCAGCACAGGTTTAAGAGTGAGATGGAGAGGATGGGCTTTCACACACACAGTGACTGGAGAATCTCCAACATTAATCACAACTACAGGTGACACATCACAAACACACCGATCGCTCACACAGACACTCATGTGTGTTACTGACCCGTGTGTGTGTGATGACAGGTTGTGTTCCAGTTACCCGCAGCAGATCCTCGTACCGGCTTCTGTCACAGACCAGCAGCTGGAGAATGTGGCAGCGTTTCGATCGTGGAAGAGAATCCCCGCTGTCGTGTACAGGTGCCTGTTTCACATATGTTTTTCTCATTAAGTGATGCCTTTTCTCATTGAGAGATATCTACATATAAACACATAAATAAGTATTAAATATACATAAAAATTATTCAAATTTATATTTGATAATAATAATAATTGTATATATTTATTAATAATATATATTTATATATATATCTTGTTGCTGATTTTAGATAAGCTTAAGGTTCGGTAAATTCCGTTAACATTGCTTTAATTAAATGATCTTGCTTGTTATTTTAGTTTACTAAAATAGTTTCTGATGAAATCAAATCAAATATTAATCTAAGAATGATTTGGGAAAACTTAACCAAAGAAAAATGTAAATGTTGCCTAAAAAATACACTGAAATAAGTTTAAAGTATTTAAATTAAACTAACAAAAAAATAAAATAAAGATGAATTATTATGTTATTGCAACATAAAAAATCTACAAATAAATTATAAAATGACAAAAGCATATACCAAATTTGCTACTTGAACTTTAATTTTAAGTATTAATATTTAGTAAAACTTAAATCAAAATGATAACACAATGCACTGTTCTGAATTTACCTTTTCTGTGCTTTTATCATTTATTTTCTCCTGGAAATATGCTTTGGAACCATGCACATTGTGATATAAATAAAATTGAATTTAATAGTTATTTATTTCGTAAACATACTTAAGTTCCAAAATTAGATTTAATTTTTTTAGAATTAGGAATGTTATCTCTTAAAATAAATATTTCAGAATTAGAAAGAGCTCGCATACACAAGGGATTTTAGGGGTACATGACGCTTTGAACTCCGACATCACAGAAAGCATAATAATAAAATGAAAATAAACAAATGTAGTTTCAAACCAAAAATCAGGAAACAATTTAAGAGTTTATTTGCAAAAACACAATTTCAAAAATCTTGTTTTTTTGTATGTGCAAGTAATATCAATCTGCAGTTGGGCTGTTTTGATAATACAATAATAAGCAATAATAGCTAAAAATATATCTAATAAAGCTATCTTACAATAAAAATATATTCTGCAATCATACATTACAAATTTAAACAATATTAAAATAATATTTACAAAGTGCAACTAGTTATCTACATTTCTACATGAAATATGTTAAAAAAAGTAAACAACGGACCGAACCAAATCATATTTGACCCAGACACCAGAGTTCGGGCGCTGTGATTGGTCGCTGCGGGCAGCCGGAGGTCAGCTGGTGGGGTTGGAGGAATGCAGATGATGAGCATTTGTTGCAGTCTATCGCTAAAGCGTGCGCTGCGGATCAGAAGCTCTTGATAATGGATGCACGGTCATACGCAGCCGCGGTAGCCAATCGGGCGAAAGGAGGCGGATGTGAATGTCCAGGTAACAATGCTACCTGATAAGTCGTCTTGAGATGAAGTGTTCAGATGCATGTGAAGGTGTCATCTGTGATGTCTCTGTAGAGTATTACCCCGGCTGTGAGGTGATGTTCATGGGCATGGCCAACATTCACTCCATCCGCAGGAGCTTCCAGTGTTTGAGGTCTCTGTGTGCTCAGGTTCCAGATCCGGTGAAGTGAGTACTCCTGCGCATTCCCCTTCACAGTAACCACAGGGGTTCTCTTCTGACCTCTTCCTCTGGTCTCAGTTGGCTGTCCGCTCTGGAGAGCACAAAGTGGCTTCCGCATCTGTCTCTGCTGCTCAAGGCGTCGCTGCTGGTAGTGAACGCTGTGGATCGAGACCACCGGCCCGTCCTGGTGCACTGCTCGGACGGCTGGGACAGGACACCTCAGATCGTGGCGCTGTCCAAACTGCTTCTGGATCCTTTCTACAGGACCATCAAGGTGTCAACCAATCGTGTTTGTGGACCTGGTTTTAGGAAACGTGATGTTTAAAGGGATAGGTCACCCAAAAACAACAATTCTGTCATCAGGGTTTTTCTTGGCTTGAAATGAGGCGGAGGTGGTGCCATCCTTATCTTGTACACACAGACACGTGTAGGCGTACTGTATCTTTAAGTGGCTTTACCAGACACTTTACATATTAAAACAAAATATTAGATGAAAATTGTAAAGTTATATAAAACAATACTTTTATTCATCCAAACAGACATGTTATTAAATCAAATTAAATCAAATTAAAATTGATTCTTACTAAATTGGGAAAGTTCATTCACATGGATTTTTTATATGCGCCACTAGTGACGTTTAAACGAATCGGTTCAAATGAATCATTTGTTTGCGAGTCGTTCTGATCGCGATGTGCGTTCATACGGGCGAACTCACTGTGTACGCTGATTCATTAATGCTTAAAACATTACAATGATGTTCATTAAAGAAACCTGTTAAGAAATTAAACGTACTTGGATGCGAAACAAACAATATTCACCTGAAAAGCCGTGAGACAAATCTATCTCGCACATAGCACATCTCCTGTCAGCTCTTGTACTGCGACTTTTCAGCGGCGTCTCACTGGGCTGATAACGAAACAGCGCCTAATTTTTGCGCAATGATGCAACTACTATTAAACATGACAGTCTAATTCTTAAAAGAGACTTGTGTCTGAATCCGCTCCCTCGCTCACTCCTTCAATATTCCCTATTTTGCGAAAGACATTTGAGTCCACTATATTGCGAAGAAGTGGATGAAAGTGAGTGAATGGCTGCGTGCGAAATCGCCTACAGCCATACTATATAGTAAGCGAAAATGAGTAGTATGTCCGAAACCTTAGTATGCAAAAAACAGTATGTGAGAGATACCCAGATGGTCTGCTACTACCGCGGAGATCGTGAGTGTGGATCGGATGGACACTTTTCTATCCCATGATGCCACAGGAGCTTGGCAACGGTCAAATTTAAAAAGTAAATCAAATAAATATCGCAGGAAACTTTAGGGCGGACGTACTTTTCTAATGTAAGTGCCAATCAAACACTTTCTCGTGACTAAATTATGTTTTTACGTCAAAGGTCAAAGAGCATAGGGATCACATGACCATAAAACACGGCGGGCGCAGTATGTCCGATATGTATTCATACTACACCACTCATACTATATAGAACGTAATGTTTTGACGGCCGATAGGTATTTACTTATTCAAATTCATTACATCATAGTATGCGATTTTGGACGCAGCCAACAATTTCGGACACTGTGGTAATATAACCTGTGTCTGACAGCTCTGTCGCAGACATTCAACATAACGCTAATAATACACCTGTGTGGCTTCATGGATTGCTTAATAAAATAGTAAAGTTCATTTTCACCTTATTTGTCACGTTTTCGTATTACTTTATAATAAAGAGAACAAAACAACTGTTTGCCACGTTTATTTACTTTAGCGTTTATTAGGTCTAGTAAAATAATTTATTATGTTTAAAATAAAGCACCACTGTCTACAACATTAATTGAATCAGTTTATTCTCAAAAACACGAAAATAACTGTCAACAAGAACAAACAGTGTATAAATGTGCATTCGTGGCATTACCGGCCACTCTCATCCAGCTGATTCTAATCAAGCTCCTCGCATGTAAACATCGAATGTACACTCACAATCAAAGTGCATTGTGGGTAAAAAATTGATATAAGATTGATGCAAATGATAAGCGACTTCCGGAAGCGACTACAAATAGGAGTACAGCAGCGGAGCTCGCGTCATCTTTTGTGAGATACTGCAGGGTTTGTTTGCAAATGTTAGTAGAGCAATCGAAGTTAGGAACGCCTTCGACTAACTCATAGCGACACACAGCGGCCGCCTCTAATTTTTCCGTGATGGAAAAACCCTCTTACAGGTGCGTATGTGAGTGTTTCTTCAGTGAAACCCAAAAAGAAGATATTTAGAGAAAAGTCTCAAGGGTTTTGTGTTCAAACACAATGGCGTGTTGTTTCATCAGTAAGGAGGCGTGTTTTGTGTGCGTAGGGTTTTCAGGTGTTGGTGGAGACGGAGTGGCTGGACTACGGGCACAAGTTTGCGGGTCGCTGTGGTCACGGTGAGAACGCGGATGATGTGAACGAGCGCTGTCCCGTGTTCCTGCAGTGGCTGGACTGCGTGCATCAGCTTCAGAGACAGTTCCCGTGTTCCTTTGAGTTCAACGAGCCGTTTCTGGTACAGCGTCACTTCTCAATTCAGTCTGGCAAGACCCCCGCCGAGCAAACAGCTTTACCTGCAGTGTTTCTTTCTGCTTCCAGGTGAAGCTGGTCCAACACACATACTCCTGTTTGTTCGGGACGTTCCTGTGTAACAGTGTGAAGGAGAGAGAGGAGCGGCAGATTCACCAGAACACCTGCTCTGTGTGGTCTCTTCTGCGGGCTGGAAACCCCGCCTTCCACAACATCCTCTATTCACCTCGCTCAGAGACGGTACCGCCTCGTGCACGTCACAACACAGCGTCTATTCAAATACACGGCGGTTCAAGCATGGTTTTCTCCATCATTCTCAGGTTTTGCACCCGGTGTGTCACGTGCGGAACCTGATGCTGTGGAGTGCCGTCTACCTGCCTAACTCCGCCCCCTCCACGCCCTCTGATGAGTCATGCGTGCCACACTCCGCCCCCGTATCGCCTGAGGACACACCTGTGAGCAGGTACATTTGCGCTTGAGCCAACACACACAGGTTTCTCTCCATAGACTGAATCACAGATGGGTGACAGTAAAATAATAATGTTCATCAGGATTGAAAGTGAATCTTACATTTCGAGTTAACGCTATTTCATATTTTTATGATTTGTTATGAAATATCTGAACATTTGGTTTTGGCCTGAACAGTGATAGTTCACACAAAAATGTAAATTCTGTAAATTAAATAGTAGTAAAGGTGCACCAGAACTGTTTGTGTTTCTAAGTTCTTCAAAATATCTCACGTAAGTTTTTTTTCCTACTATGATGTCACAGAACTGAAGATCTGCTCACATTCTTACAAATATCTTTCTTTTTGAAATAAATTTATTCACTTGACATTGACAAGGTTTTCCAGTTTTCCACGTTTTGCTCTTTACTCTTTCTCTGCTGTAACTTGGGCGATATATCGTGGCATTATAACAGTGGGTTCACACCAAACACAAATTAAGTGTATTGATGCGCGAGATTAAATACGCATCAATCTCGTCTTCTGCGTAGTTTGAAAATATTTGCTTTACTCACACGATTGTTCGCGTTAGGTGTGAACCCTGCTTTATGCTCTCAGTTTCTCCATGAATGACGGTTAAATGCCATCACATCTGAAAGCCAGAGGGCGCTCTTGCGCAGAAACTCACAATATGGGAAACAGAAGAAGATCATTTAGTTCCAGGAAATGCCAGTGGTAATTTTCTATCGCTGTTCTTCAAACCTTTTCAGGTATTTGCATGATGATAAAGTATGTAGATATAAATATTATAAATAAATATTCATGTATATATTACTTATAGTTTTTCAAATGTACGTTATAAACGACTCAATCTCGTTGTGATTTTAGATCGAGCAGTTCTTCCTACTGATCAGAGAGCCGTAATTCATGGAAGAGCTGTTCATTAAACACAGAGTCGATATTAGAATCGATTTAGACATTAATAATTAACGTGAATCGCAATATATATCGCCCAGGCCTGAAATGTTGATAAAAAAACGAGTGACGCTAGAATCAAATATTTCTCTTGTTGTTTAGAAGTCTCTCTTTTAATATTTAAAATGCTTGCACATGCATTACAACTAAATATTCCGGTGAAAATAAATTATACACTGGTGTCCGGTGTAGACGCCGTGAAGGGATAAATTGTGGAGTATAAAAATCATGACACAACTTGTGTCAACGTTACGTCACAATAAAAACAATCCCACCGTAACATGTTTTACATTTTGATCTTAAATAATGAAACTTTTCCGTTCATGACATGAATCTTCACAGGTTCCCAAAGACTCACTCGTGCGACGACTTCCCTGCAGCCTGCGAGACTTCCACGACACAGAATCACAACCAGAATGACCGCCGGGTATCACTGGACATCGTCATGACAACAGAATCTGACCGAAACAGTTCAGAATACAGCGCTGAAGACACTCACAGTCATTCTGAGTCGACGCTTGATGACAGAATCAACTGCGTGGAAACACTAGACGGGCGTCCGCCAGGAAACAGTAGAGAAGGGGCGGAGCTCTGCGTGGAATCTGAAGTGATTGACAGTCAGATGGACCTTCAGAGCGACACATCTGCGTTCAGACATCCAGAGGATTCAGTGGATTCTTCTTCATCAGACGACAGTAATGTGAGCGCCGGAGACCAAACATCTGACGTGTCCGAGGATGTTAAACACGGATCCTTCACGTCAGCGCATGATGACAGGTTACACCCAGAAGTCGTTCTTACTAACACGTCCGGTCTTGATCTCTCACAATCCAACAGCAGATCTGTATCAGACAACAGCACAGAGAAACCTCCGAACACCACACCACTGAATCCTGAGGACGTCTGCGCATCTGATGACGGACAGACTTCACACAACGGGTGCTCGACGGGTGTTCTAGAGAGAGGGCTTGTGGCGTCCCAGGGGTTAACAGACGGGCCGAGTCTGAACGGTGATGCTGTGCAGGTGCGACTGAGACAAACGGAGACGGGGAACGGACTGCAGGTGGACATGCTGAAGCTCCAGAAGCTCTGGAGTCGCCTGCACGTCAACGGAAAACTGGTGAGCGACCAACAAATGCACATTTATCTGAAATGAAAGATAGATTCAACTGAGGAACTTTATCTCATCAAAGCTCTGCTTATGATTCATGTTCACATACATGAACAAATGAAGAGGTTACTTCCAAAAAGAGTTTTGCTCAAAAGTAATGTGCATTCCAATCAATATCGATCCAACTGCAGTTAGTTTGTTTTGATTTTAAAAAAATACACCCAACTAACACAACAAAACGCAACATAATATAATATAAAACATGATTTTTGATTTAGTTACATTATATATTCAAATATTCCTGATGGCTAAGATCATGAAACTAAACGTGACATATCCCTGCAGACGTCTCTCCCGGACGCTGAGCATAACATGGAGTCTGGCTGTTTAGCGCGGTGCGGGACTGAAGCCCTGTCAGAGTCCAGCTGGCAGCAGATGGAAGAACAGGACTCAGAGGTGAACTGATCATCCTGAACTTCCCTCATAGACACAGAAGTCTCAGCTCAAGGGTTCAGTTATTCGGGTTCTTAACTCAAAATAAGAGAGAACACAGGAGAACCACTGACAGCACTCACTCTGTGTTCAGGTCACGCAGTGGTACTCGGATCACCCAGCATCCCGTTGCTATGGATGCGAGAGGAGGTTTTGGCGGGCTGCGAGAACACATCACTGCAGGTGAGAATGTGACGAATAAATCAAAGTCTGTGTGTTCAGCAGTGTTGGCTGTCACTAGTTACTATGTAATGAGCTACTGTCATTTAATTACTTCTCTCTTGAAAAAGTCAAGTAAGGGATTACTCTCTGTGGTTTAATTACAGTTACTTTGGATGTAATTGAACTAAATACTTTGTGTAATACATGTGTGCTCAATAGTGGAATTGACATCAAAATTCTAAGTTTAACTTTAAAATCTGTGCTTTAATGAATCATTCGCACATTTGTAATACTTTCATCAGTTAATAATAATACTTAATGTAGTTTTATATTATTTCTTTGTATAAATTAAAAGAGCTGTTTCATGTCTATCCTTAAATCACATAATATTGATATAGATTATAGAAAGTAAAAAGGAATTAAATACTTTTTGGAGAGTGTAGCTTGTACAGTAATCTAATTACACTATTGAATATGTCATTCAGGGATGTGATCTTCCGTATAAATACGGACTTCTGTATTTTTTGACCTCGCTGGGATCACCCTCGTAAATTGCATAAATTAGATTTATTTTCATTGGTGGTGGGATTGGGGGTTTGGGGATGTGCACGTGGTTATCAGACAGCCGGCCAACAGGATCCTTTCTACACTCTCCATGTCACACACACGCTTGTTCTAATGCAGAGCGACCGCTTCATTCAGAAGAACATCATTTAGGAGTTATCTTTATGTTTCCAGCCCAAACACACTCATAGAAGCCAGACATGCCTCAAACATGTGTGTGGTGTCATGTCATTTTTAAGGAAGTGGGGAACTGAACAGCGTTTCGTAATGTAAACAGAACATCTGGAAGTTGGGACGTCTATATGATATGATTTATTAAAACATTATCTATATATAGAAACTAAAATAGGTCATTCAGTGATTTGATGGCTTGAAACTATACAAATGTTAACTATACTAATGTTAACTATACAAATGTTAACTATACTAATGTTAACTATACAAATGTTAACTATACTAATGTTAACTATACAAATACAAATGATAGAATCAGAAAGCTTCAGCATCGTCTGGCACTGGTGTCAGCTCCATCTAAACTGTGTGAGATATTAGTCCAGGTTTAAACAGGAAGTGTGTCAAACGAGGGGCAGGATGGTGCCAGTGATGCTGTGGATGAGTTTCACTCTGTCCTGTCCTCTGTGTTTCTGTGTTTGTGCTGCAGTGGCAGAGAAGCTGTTGAGGAGGACTGGTAAGATCTCCGGCTTCTGTTCCACTTTCACACTTCTCAATGTCTGTGGTCCTGTTCTCTGTCGTATCCCCGTGATCCCGATGAGTCCAGCAGTTCTGTTTCGAACACAATCTGGTGTGTTTGTACGCAGACGCCGTCGACCCATGGCTGGACATGAATAACATGACGGTGCTTCTTCCTGTGTTTACCTTTTCTTCGCTCCTATAGGAACTGTGGAAACGTGTTCTGCACCAGCTGCTGCGACCAGAAGGCGGCACAGAATCAACAGCTCTGCGAGTTGAAGCGCGCGTGCCAGACGTGTAACGGGCACCTGCGGCCCTCAGCTGCGCCCCCCGCCGACCTCGAGAAAGCCATCACTGCCAGTTCAAACTGAAGGACACAGAGACGTGTGACATCATCATAAAGGAACAATTTTTTGTGTCGTGACATTCTCATGTGAAACACAGATGATGTTACTCAGAATGTGAGATTATATATAATGAAAGAAATATGTGATTTATACCAAAGCAAGAACGATAAACTTGAAAATGTGAATAGCTCGCAGATAAATCAGGGTGACTATGAAACGATGTTGTGTGAGGGTTCCATAGATATTCTGCTTTTGTGTTTCACAGAAGTCATAAAAGTTTAAAGGGAGACTTCATGAAGACGTCTCTTCTACATACACACTCTACTTTAATTCACGTTGACCGTTTAAATCCTGTTTGAATCGGTCTGGTTCCGAAATCGCTCAAATCCAGAGCTAGAAGATTTTGCACACACTTGTGAAATGTATATGTATATAATGTCACGTGTACAGCCAATGAAAATGAAAGATTAAACACAAACACTAAATGACTTGAGCTTCATGAACTAAGTCGTGTTTCAATGACACATCTCCTGTAAATCTGTGGCTTTGCTCTCTGGACGTGTATGAAAACTCCTGTAATGCTGCCCCAGATTTTCTCTCTGGCCTGCTGCCGACGCTTCTGGGATCTGAGAAGATTGTGTGAATGAAATTAAAGCACGACACACTGCCAACCTGATACTGCTGTCTGGATAATGTTGTCTGATAATGTTGTCATTCTCTTTCATGTGGTTGAAAACATGTATGCAAGTGTTTGGTCAGTGGGAAACAAAAGAAGATATTTTGAGAAAAATGTTTTTCATTCCTTCAATGGTTGTCAACGGTCTTCAAAATATCTTTTGTGTTCGGAAGAAGAAAGTCGTACAGATTTTACATGACAAGAGATCGAATAAATGATGAAAGGGTTTTTCTTGTGTGTGTACTTTGGATTTAAAGAAATAATCATTTTATGATTCTTGTTTAGCCACTGAAGTAAGATGACCATGTAATGAAAAACAGGATTTTACTTCCCTCCTGTTTTTGTTTGAGCTGTCTTGCATGAAAATAACTTGCTCTGAAATGTCTTAAAATATGTCAATGCCATTGTTTGGTCTGAGGGTGCACACCAGTAATGCATTTTTATAAAAACGACTTAATTATCTTACTTTAACAAAGGCATAGTCCTGTCTGTGAAACCGTGCCTTAAAGTTTCAGAACACAAATGTCGTATTGAAAGATTATCCATGAAGACGCCGCTCAGTGTGGACGAGTACCAAAGGTTTTTAGAGTAGGATGCGTCTTTAACTTGACATAAATGAAAACAAAACGGAATAATCTTCATACTGTGAAATAGCTCCTCTCCTCTGATCACTTGCGTCATACGTTATTTTTGTGCCATCTTGACTTGTTTCGATTCTGTGTCAGTAAAATTCAAGAATAGATTGAGAACCATTCACAAGTGTTGAATCCGAGGGCTTCAGGATATTGAACTAAAATGTGATGCACCTGTTAAACATGCGATGTACCATGCGATAATGCTTTAAATTTGTCAAAGTAAAATCTTGACTATATTTAAAGATATTTAAGAACTGAAAATGTTTAATTCTGTCATCATTTACTGACCCTCAAGTTGTTCCAAATCTGTATAAATGTCTTGTTCTGATAAACACAGAGAAATATTTTAGGAAGATTGCTTGTAAACAAACTGTTCTTGGACCCCATTGACTACCATAGTAGGAACATTAATTTATTTATTATTTGTTCTGTTGAACATAAAAAATATATATTTTGAAAAATGTAGGACAGCAAATAGTTCTGGGGCACTTTTGACTCCCTTCGTCATTTTTCCTACTATGGTAGTCAATGGAGTCCAAGAACTGTTCAGTTATTAGCATTCTTCCAAATATCTCTCTCCGTGTTCATCAGAACAAAGAAATTGATACAGATTTGGAACAACACAAGGTAAATGATGACAGGATTTTCATTTTTGGGTGAACTGTCCCTTTAAGTGAGGGATAACCCACAGCTAGCCGTGAGTTAAAGGGTTTTAATGCACGACGTGGAGGCCGAGAACCACGCGATGCGAAGGTGCATTAATATCTAGCTGTGGATTATCCTGCTTATACCATGGTCATTTGCCAAGTTAAAGCAGTTATTGATGTTAACGGTCTCATTTAAGATCAAACAGGAAAAATGACTGTTATTTTCATCAGTTAATTTTAAATGTAATAAAAGCTGCCTGTGTGTTAAAGGGTTTTAATGCACACCTTCCTGCCAATCAGAACCGAGTATTCAAACAGACCATAGTATAATATATATTACAGCACTAGTATCTAAAGGGGATGCTTGCAAGCAGACAAGACTACTGATGATGCTTTGACGTAAATAAACTTAATTATTCGTTTCAGGTTAATACAGCTTTTTAAACAAATATTGGCTGAATATTTAAATACAGATGAATGTAGTGATTTTTGCCTCAATATGACTATTCAGGAAAGTATAACTGTAATACAGACAGCAAGTTTCAAATAAAGACAAGCGAAGGCCCAGATAAAGATAGAACTTTGTTTAATAGTTGCTATAGATAATGCTATTTGACCATAATAAAAAAAAAGGTAAATCAAGAAACGCTACATCTCTGGTCAGCAGTTTGTTAACATCAGTATCATTTAGCGCAGAATAAAAATCCATCAAAACACAAGAAACAGAAATGAAAAGCAGAAACAGAATAAACCCTTCAGGTGGTCTCCATGCGACAGTCGAGACGTCACCTCACGAATGGACTGAATCTGCTCGATGTCGATTGGCTAAATAGAGATTCAGGTGTTGGTGGCTGCGTCACATTCACGGAAAGAAACCCATTTGAGAACTGTGATTCCTAACATTCTAATCCTGAGATCAAGAGGTCATCAGGGCCTGAACGTTCTGAGAAAGCAGACGGAACTACAGCAGAGCTCTTCCACGTCTTCTGAAGCTCCAAAAACAACATTTAACAGCGGCGCTGGAGAACCAATTGGTCTAAAAGTACGAGTGTTACAGGCGCTTTGACACAATGACACACACCGGCTTGATTCAAGCGAAATGTTTCACTTTGAAGCGTCATGGACATTTGACACGGTTCAGCTCGAGACATCCAAGAGGGAACGTTACAAACGGCTTTCTCGCCTTCATTTCTTAACAAAAATAGACGCGGCTCGACAAGCCTCGATATTCACTTTTATATCGTCTCGTAAAAAAATCACGTGAGCATATGTACAACAGTTGCTTGACATTCTGAGAGTTTACAAAGCTCCTGTTCCATCAAGACGGGCGCTACGACGCCGGGGATTGTGGGTAAGTGCAGGAAGAGTGATGGACAGGAGGAAGTGAAAGAGGAACAGAAGAGAAGTACAGAAACATCAGGACAAACGACGAGCAAAACTAGAGTCATGTCACTGGGTAGTGTTTCTCTGATCACAGAAACGTGAAATAATACTTTTGTTAGCCCTAGCGAGCGCTAGCCAGTTCTGTGTGTTAATAATAATCGCTGCTAATCTGAATCTAAGGCCACGAAGAGCCAGACACATTGTGCTGTATGTTGCCCCCGCTGAGACCCGATTGGATGACGTGAGGTCACATGATTTCTCTTGTCGTGGATTGCATGTTTAGACGAATCAGATGCTCTGGTGGGGGGGCGTGGTCTTCTGATACAGCGTTGATCATCTAAACCGATGACTGATCCCACACCTGCCGGACACACAAACAAGTGTAAGTTACATCATCTGACCACAACACCATTTTGGCTTGAATTGTAAAGATCTCACTAATATGAAGGAACTGACTTTGTTGACAGTGTTGATGGGCGTGCGTGCCGACCCCGTGTGCAGTCTTTGGCGAGGCTCTTCGAACCCCCGGCCGGGCGACCTTTCTCTGCGCAGATCCATGATGCGTCCCGGCGAGCGGTCCAGACGAGGGTCCATCATCCTCCCGGGCGATCTCTCCGGCCTCTTTTCGGTCAGGCGGCCCGGGGACTTCTCTCTGTCCAGGGGCCGGGCGGGAGACTTGTCACGGCGGAACTCTGTACGAGCCTCCCGGTAACGGTGAGGGGTTCCGGGCTGGTGGCCCTCCTGTACATCGGGCATGGAGGCCAGGCGCTTCGAGATGTGCTCGTTGTAGGAGGGGGGGCCGCGCTTGTTTGGGCTGCAGGACAGAATGAAGAAAACCAGCTGAGAATATAAAAGTGAGAGACTCACCACGGTAACCATAGATTCTACCCAAATTCCCTGTGTTTCTACGGTTAAACTGTGTGAGCTTGTTATGATTACCCACCCCGAACTGTCATCAAATCGAGAAATTCAGTATTGCTGTGACAAAGATGAAATTGCAACTCTTAATAATAATAAGAATACTTTTATTTTCGTTGGACTGAGAAGTTAATCTGCTGTTTTAAAATAGTAGGGATGCACGATAAACTATCGGCCGATAAATGTTCATTTTTAATGTTATCGGTATCAGCCAATAAAAACCTTTAAGCCGATATATTATACCCGATATATTATACCCGATATATTATACCCGATATATTATAGCCGCTTATAAATCATTTCCTCTGGTTTAACTTGATGGTGGTCTAGAGGGTTAAACCTCTGAACTGGTAAATCAAAAGGTTGCTGGTTCGATCCCAGCAGCCACCACCAGTGTGTCCTTGAGCAAGACACTTTACTCCATGTTGCTCCAGGGGGATTGTCCCTGTAATAAGTGCACTGTAAGTCGCTTTGGATAAAAGCGTCTGCCAAATGACTAAATGTAAATGTAACTTCTTGGCTTCACACTGGTAACAGTTAAAGTACAGAACAATACTATTTTTCTGTCGTGATCAACCACTTACTGCTATTAGCAAAACATTGTTGATGGAGGAACTGTATGTAATACAATATTTATGAATGTGTAAATAATCATTTAAATATTGCAATATTGTTTGAATCAGACTGCTGTCTGAATGCTTTCTGTCTGGAGACCTGTTAGACTGTTAGAGGCCGTTAAGAACACTCTTCTGGGTTGCTCTGGAAGAACATCTTTCATTTGTTTATTTAATAAAAAATGTACCTTAAGGTTTAGGAATCGTTAAACAGTGTAAAGTAGGCTTATTGCACGATTTTCAACTAATGGCTACCTTGTTTTTGGCAGTCAACGTTTTCAAATAAAATAAGTTTTGCCTTTCGTTTCAGTCTTACAGAATTTTATATTAATATTAAGATACTGAATATCGGCCGATATATCGGGTACCGGCTTCCAATGTTACAGAATTACCGGTCATCGAACAAAATGTACATATCGGTGCATCCCTTTAAAATGGTGAAGTGGGACAAATAAAACAAATATTAAAATTAATTAATTAATTTCTCTAAAATATGTTTATTTAAAGTCCCCTGAACCAGAAGTTGCGACCGTTTTTACTTCCTTATTTCTTATGCATTTCCGAGTGAAATGGCACAACTTTTAAAAAGAGAATGACCCACATTGATAGACTATTTACAATAAACGCTGCAATATTTCATGAAAAAATAAGCATTGTCATTTTTATTTCACTGGGACTTTAATGAAAAAAATAAGTATTTAGTTTTTAGTATACACTCAATATTTTATGAGATATCTGAGTTACTATTATACTTAAATTAAGGAACATAATTATTTACATATACTCAATTTAAACAGTATATTTCATTGATTTCACAGCTTTAAAATTGTTTTGCGTAAATTGTGTAAAACAGAAGAGTGTAATTGCAAAAATTTCTCTTAAAGATAACAGATTTGTTTAACAAAGAAGGATGTATTGTTTGTTAGTTTATCATCTGGAACTGATGTTGCAATAAATAAGATTAAACTGATTTAGCATGTAGTAACAATTACTATGGTATTTTGGTAGAAACTATCGGTTACCGTGTGAAATGTTCACCCATAGAGACGTGCCATTACTGTAGAATTTCACCAGTGCAAGCTAACGCTTTATACACCACATGTGACCACTGCATTATAGACCAATGAGCATGCTTAACACTGATGTTCAGTTTAAATCTGAACGTTACTCACCCAGAACTGGAAAAACGCCATCACATCAAATCACACGCCAACAAATTTACAATAACAAACAATAACAAACTGTAAGAATAGCTGTATGACCAGCCCAGGCTTGCTTTCATCCTACTGGACATCGCCGTTTTAAACTGCCATGAGTGACTCACAGAACATGATTAAATGTCTAGAAATGAAATAAAAATCAGTGATATAAATCCCATCCACTCCGAGATTCTTAAGCACCTCCAGCTATAAAATGTGGTTTTGACATGACATGTACAGCAAGTGATGTGAGACATGAAACAAAACAGAGTTTCAAGCTTTTAACAGCATATCAAAGTAATTCAAAATGTTTTTTTTAAAACAAACATCTTTATTAATGATGCCCATTCACGCATGGTTAAAATCTCTGTGCCGTCACTCCTTTGCACATATAAAAAAGGCACTTTTCTTCCTGTGAAGAAGAGAGAAAGAGAGAGATAAACTCTGGACCAATGACAGACAGACTTTCAGTCACATGGGGGCGTTATGACAAAACGAACTTCACCTTTACTCTCCATGTTTCTCTCTCTCTCTGGGTTCTTGTTTAAAAATCAAATGCTACCGCTAATATTGTAAACCTTCACATCGTTGACCCATGACGCTGAACTAGTTTGACTTTAAAATGAACCCATAAGGACACTGGAAAAACACCAAGACGTCCGATTGATGTACGTGAACTACCAATCACTAAACCCTCAGGCATCTTTCATCTCGTGAACACTCTCTAAACACCACATTTCACATCGCATCACATCTGGAAGCATCCTCGCCAGAGGAGTCTCAAACGCATCGATCCTCCCAAATCAAGTTGTCTGCAAACTGGATAAAGATTTCAGTGTGTGGACTGACCTGCGCGTGGAGCCGTTTCTCTGCGAGTCTGCACCCCATCCGTCCTGAGCCAGGTTTCCTTTACAGCAGATGACACGCAGTTTGTTCTGGTAGGACGACGCCAGGTACACAGCGCCCGATGAGATGGCCGGACCCAGGTAACGTGGGTTAGGAATGTCCAAGTGTGCGTACGAATGTGGACTGAACACAAACACTCAGTTCATTCATTCAGTGTGTCTCGCGCAACAAACGAAGAATCAAATAAATGAGAGATGTTTTACCCGAGTGCCGAGTGACTCTGAACCTCAATCACATCCAGAGAGTTGAAGTAGGTCACAAACAGATACGGCTCTCTGTACGCTGTAGGGAAGAGTCAACATGACATCAGTTTCATTTCCAAAACCGCAGAAATTAAACTAAATTAAATAAATAATTACATAACAACATTGCTGAAGACGCTAAATAAAACGCTAAATAACAGAGAATTCTCTTCATGTTTTTTGTGGCTGCTAACATGAACGTCGTTTAGTTTTACCGAAGGACAAAGGCAGACGGCTCCATTTGATGTCATCGGTGCGACTCCTGCGGCCGTACGCGTCCACAAACACTCCAAACTCTGTGTTAACAATAACACACGTTTGTCAACGACACAATCGTACACTTCACCCGCAAATACATCACGTTATGGCACACGCACCGTGGAAGCAGAGCAGATACTCCACTTTCTGCGGGGAGCTGGACACCTGGATGATGGAGATGGGGAAACTATGAGAGGAGGCGGCGAACACGGCCGAGGCCAAAGTCACATCGTTCTTGTCCAGGAACTCTGAAAACAAACACATTTTCACGAACTGGCTGACGTTATTTATTTGTGTGGCGTATGACGGCGTGTGAATGCTCTTACCTTCGAGCACATACTGCTTCATCTCCATCTCATAGAATTTATTAGTGCCGATGATGATGCTGTATCCGGTGAAGTGAATACAGCTGCACGGCTCAGACGTCTCGATCTCCTGCACATCACACAACATGATTCTGTTCTTACGATTCAACATCATGTGGGGTTCGATTCATAAACAGCGTGAGCTGGTGGATACGTCACCTTTCTGATGCAGAACTTGTTGAGCGTGTCATTGTAGCGCAGAATGGTGATTTTATTGGGCATCGCAGCACAAATACACATCCCGTTTTCAATCTAAAACACAAACAAACACACTTTAGTCATCGACATACTGGTAAACAAAGACTGACATTTTTTTATTAAGGTGGTAAAACCAGGTATAATATTTGTTTAATATGATGTACTGTTAAAGGAAATGAATGTCTGGTGTTGTCAGATATAATGTGACACCCGTGTCAGTCAGGGTGAGAGGGATGATGGGAAATACCTTTCCAGAAGAAAACAGATGGCAGCCCTTCACCGCCTCAAAGATATATGGAGTGAGATCCAGCTGAGCGGGCAGATGAGACTGAGCCAGAGACTGTTTCACCCGCTTAATATCCACCAGACACAGAGCACGATCCTCACCTGAACACACACACATCACATCATCAGTGAGAGAGACAGACAGAGACAGTGAGCGAGAGAGAGACAGAGAGAGAGAGCGAGAGAGAGAGAGAGAGTGTGAGAGAGTGAGAGAGACAGAGAGAGAGAGAGAGAGAGAGAGAGGGTGAGTGAGAGAGACGGACAGAGAGAGAGAGAGAGAGACAGTGAGCGAGGGAGAGACAGAGAGAGACAGTGAGCGAGAGACAGAGAGAGAGGGTGAGTGAGAGAAAGAGAGAGAGGGTGAGTGAGAGAAAGAGAGAGACAGAGAGAGATAGTGAGACAAAGAGTGAGTAAGTGAGAGACAGAGAGAGAAGCTGAGACAGAGAGTGAGTGACAGAGCGAGGGAGTGAGTGAGAGGGAGGGATGGAGTGAGAGAGTGAGACAGACAAAGAGAGAGTAAAAGAGAGAGCGAGTGAGTGAGAGGGAGGGAGAGAGTGAGTAAGTGAGAGACAGAGAGAGAAGCTGAGACTGAGAGTGAGTGAGTGACAGAGCGAGGGAGTGAGAGGGAGGGAGAGAGTGAGAGAGTAAGACATACAGAGAGAGAGTAAAAGAGAGAGCGAGAGAGTGAGGAAGTGAGACAGACAGAAAGAGAGTAAAAGAGAGAGTGAGGAAGTGAGACAGACAGAGAGAGAGTAAAAGAGAGAGTGAGGAAGTGAGACAGACAGAGAGAGTAAAAGAGAGAGTGAGGAAGTGAGACAGACAGAGAGAGAGAGTAAAAGAGAGAGTGAGGAAGTGAGACAGACAGAGAGAGAGTAAAAGAGAGAGCGAGTGAGTGAGACAGAGAGACAGAGAGAGTAAAAGAGAGAGCGAGGAAGTGAGACAGACAGAGAGAGAGTAAAAGAGAGAGTGAGGAAGTGAGACAGACAGAGAGAGAGTAAAAGAGAGAGTGAGGAAGTGAGACAGACAGAGAGAGTAAAAGAGAGAGTGAGGAAGTGAGACAGACAGAGAGAGAGTAAAAGAGAGAGTGAGGAAGTGAGACAGACAGAGAGAGTAAAAGAGAGAGTGAGGAAGTGAGACAGACAGAGAGAGAGAGTAAAAGAGAGAGTGAGGAAGTGAGACAGACAGAGAGAGTAAAAGAGAGAGTGAGGAAGTGAGACAGACAGAGAGAGAGTAAAAGAGAGAGTGAGGAAGTGAGACAGACAGAGAGAGTAAAAGAGAGAGTGAGGAAGTGAGACAGACAGAGAGAGAGAGTAAAAGAGAGAGTGAGGAAGTGAGACAGACAGAGAGAGAGTAAAAGAGAGAGCGAGTGAGTGAGACAGAGAGACAGAGAGAGTAAAAGAGAGAGCGAGGAAGTGAGACAGACAGAGAGAGAGTAAAAGAGAGAGTGAGGAAGTGAGACAGACAGAGAGAGAGTAAAAGAGAGAGTGAGGAAGTGAGACAGACAGAGAGAGTAAAAGAGAGAGTGAGGAAGTGAGACAGACAGAGAGAGAGAGTAAAAGAGAGAGTGAGGAAGTGAGACAGACAGAGAGAGAGTAAAAGAGAGAGCGAGTGAGTGAGACAGACAGACAGAGAGAGTAAAAGAGAGAGCGAGGAAGTGAGACAGACAGAGAGAGAGTAAAAGAGAGAGTGAGGAAGTGAGACAGACAGAGAGAGAGTAAAAGAGAGAGTGAGGAAGTGAGACAGACAGAGAGAGAGTAAAAGAGAGAGTGAGGAAGTGAGACAGACAGAGAGAGAGTAAAAGAGAGAGTGAGGAAGTGAGACAGACAGAGAGAGAGAGTAAAAGAGAGAGCGAGTGAGTGAGACAGACAGAGAGAGAGTAAAAGAGAGAGTGAGGAAGTGAGACAGACAGAGAGAGAGAGTAAAAGAGAGAGCGAGTGAGTGAGACAGACAGAGAGAGAGTAAAAGAGAGAGTGAGGATGTGAGACAGACAGAGAGAGAGTAAAAGAGAGAGTGAGGAAGTGAGACAGACAGAGAGAGAGTAAAAGAGAGAGTGAGGAAGTGAGACAGACAGAGAGAGAAAAAGAGAGAGTGAGGAAGTGAGACAGACAGAGAGAGAGTAAAAGAGAGAGTGAGGAAGTGAGACAGACAGAGAGAGAGTAAAAGTGAGAGCGAGTGAGTGAGACAGACAGAGAGAGAGTAAAAGAGAGAAAGAGTGAGTGAGACAGACAGAGAGAGAGTAAAAGAGAGAGTGAGGAAGTGAGACAGACAGAGAGAGAGTAAAAGAGAGAGTGAGGAAGTGAGACAGACAGAGAGAGAGTAAAAGAGAGAGTGAGGAAGTGAGACAGACAGAGAGAGAGTAAAAGAGAGAGCGAGAGAGTGAGGAAGTGAGACAGACAGAGAGAGAGTTAAAGAGAGAGTGAGGAAGTGAGACAGACAGAGAGAGTAAAAGAGAGAGTGAGGAAGTGAGACAGACAGAGAGAGAGAGTAAAAGAGAGAGCGAGTGAGTGAGACAGACAGAGAGAGAGTAAAAGAGAGAGTGAGGATGTGAGACAGACAGAGAGAGAGTAAAAGAGAGAGTGAGGAAGTGAGACAGACAGAGAGAGAGTAAAAGAGAGAGTGAGGAAGTGAGACAGACAGAGAGAGAAAAAGAGAGAGTGAGGAAGTGAGACAGACAGAGAGAGAGTAAAAGAGAGAGTGAGGAAGTGAGACAGACAGAGAGAGAGTAAAAGTGAGAGCGAGTGAGTGAGACAGACAGAGAGAGAGTAAAGAGAGAAAGAGTGAGTGAGACAGACAGAGAGAGAGTAAAAGAGAGAGTGAGGAAGTGAGACAGACAGAGAGAGAGTAAAAGAGAGAGTGAGGAAGTGAGACAGACAGAGAGAGAGTAAAAGAGAGAGTGAGGAAGTGAGACAGACAGAGAGAGAGTAAAAGAGAGAGTGAGGAAGTGAGACAGACAGAGAGAGAGTAAAAGAGAGAGTGAAGAAGTGAGACAGACAGAGAGAGTAAAAGAGAGAGTGAGGAAGTGAGACAGACAGAGAGAGAGTAAAAGAGAGAGTGAGGAAGTGAGACAGACAGAGAGAGAGTAAAAGAGAGAAAGAGTGAGTGAGACAGACAGAGAGAGAGTAAAAGAGAGAGTGAGGAAGTGAGACAGACAGAGAGAGAGTAAAAGAGAGAAAGAGTGAGTGAGACAGACAGAGAGAGAGAGTAAAAGAGAGAAAGAGTGAGTGAGACAGACAGAGAGAGAGTAAAAGAGAGAAAGAGTGAGTGAGACAGACAGAGAGAGAGTAAAAGAGAGAAAGAGTGAGTGAGACAGACAGAGAGAGAGTAAAAGAGAGAAAGAGTGAGTGAGACAGACAGAGAGAGAGTAAAAGAGAGAAAGAGTGAGTGAGACAGACAGAGAGAGAGTAAAAGAGAGAAAGAGTGAGTGAGACAGACAGAGAGAGAGTAAAAGAGAGAAAGAGTGAGTGAGACAGACAGAGAGAGAGTAAAAGAGAGAGTGAGGAAGTGAGACAGACAGAGAGAGAGTAAAAGAGAGAAAGAGTGAGTGAGACAGACAGAGAGAGAGTAAAAGAGAGAAAGAGTGTCACACAGAACTGACCGGTGATCATGAGCAGTTTATCCAGATCTTTAAGAATCTGGATCTGAAATACTGAGTCCAGTCCTGGGATGTGTGTCAGAGAATTCTTAATGACATTCAGAGCATAGAGACCCTCCTCTGAGCCCACCAACACAATCTGAAACACAAACACACACAATCACAATCCAGAACACATCTGCAGCAGATGTTCATGTGGGTTAGATGATGAATCAGGTCCTATTCATGACAGAAGGAACTAAACCTGGTAACACTTTATGATAACTTTCATTAATAAATCATTAACAATCATTATATAACGCTTAACAAATCATTAGTTAATTATGTCACATAGCTTGAAATATGAGATAATGTGCTTGCTAATGTTTACTAATGTAGTTTTAATAAGCATTATAATTAACAAATCATTAATTCATGTCAATTTAAATGTTTACAAATGTCATAAAACTTTCAATTCATATGAACATCCTCTTTTTAAACATCTTTAAATGATTTGACATTGTTTACAATGATTAAAAACCTCATTTATAAATGATCAAGAAACAGTATATAATCATTAGGTAATGTTTCATAAGTTTATCTGTAAATGTTAACAAACACATTATCTCACGTTTTTAGCTATTTGAATAAATAGAATCTAATGACTTGTTAAGTGTTATATACTGTTTGTTTTGTTTTGTTTTAATAAAGTGTTACCATACTATAAACATCTGTTATGTTTCATTGAGTATGAACAAGCGTCACGGCCGTGTGTGTGTGCATGAGTGTGTAGTACAGGTGTGCACCTGGTCAGTCAGGGGTAAAGTACAGTTGATATCCAGACGGTCGTCTCCTTCTAACTTGAGCAGAGAGTTACCCAACAGCTTCTGTACATGGAGAGAGGGAGAGAGGGAGGGAGGGAGGGAGAGAGTGAAAGAGAGAGGGAGTGAGAGAGGGAGAGAGAGAGAAGGATGGAGGTAGAGAGAGAGATAGATAGAGAGAGGGAGAGAGAGAGTGAGGGAGAGAGAGAGAGAGATGGTGAGTTAAATTGAAACCCAGATCCCACACTGTCTCAACACATGTAAGCACAGAGGCGAGTGAGAGCGAGTGCATTCTCATGACATGGGCAACAGAGTTTGTTTTGAGTTTCTGTCGGTGTTTCCTGCCGTGAAACTTCTCACACGCTGATCTGAATCAGAATCTGACGTGAGAATCTGATCAAAGAGTGATCTGAGTCCTGCTGACAATGTTACACCGCAGTCACAATTCAAATGTCAATCTAAAACGAAATGATTTTTGGTTTCAAGGTGACTTGACCGTGCGTCAGCAACATTCAGTTGATCTGGTGAAAGTGTTTTACAGCAGCAGGAGTGACACATCATCAGCACTAAACATCACTACAGGAAACACTGACTTTCCTATTCACATTCACTGTGTGTCCTGGAGCTCTGGGATGAAGGCATGACCTTATGACCTCATGACCTGATGATGATGCAAGCAACAGGCACACCAGACAGAAGAGGAATCTGCATGCTCACACACACACACACACACGGCTTCTCTATGTGTGTGTTTCTCTCTCTCTCTCTCACTCTCTCTCTCTGAGTGGGGAAGAATCCGAGCAGCAGACACAATGAAACATCAGCACACCTGTGACATCATTACCTGAACCATCGGTGAGAGATTCTTCTGTCTTTTAGCACCTGCCTACAGTGTTCAGAACACAACACACACTTGTATTGTCAGAGTATTACACACACACACACACACACACAGAGACACAATCGCACACACAAACACCCACACACTCGTGTGCACACACACACACTTGTATTGTCAGAGTATTACACACACACACACACACAAAGACACAATCGCACACACAAACACCCACACACTCGTGTGCACACACACACACACACACTTGTATTGTCAGAGTATTACACGCACACACACACAAAGATTCAAAACACACACTCGTGCGCACGCACATACACACAAATACTAAAATACACACACAAACACTAAAATACACTCACACACTCACACTTGTATTAACAGAGTATTAAACACACACTCGCGCGCACGCACACACACACACACAAACACTCGTGCCAAAGCACACACACAGAGAGACACAATTGCACACACACACCCACACACACTTGTATTGTCACACAGGCACACCCATGCAGACACACTAAAACACACACTGCCGCTCACACACTCATGTGCACGTTCACACACACACACACACACACACACACACACACACACTTGTATTGTCAGAATATTACACAAACACACACTTACGCCCACATACCAACACACTTAAACACACACTCTCACATACACCCACACACTCGCGCACTCACACACACCAGTGACAGATAACTACAGTCCTCCTGTGGTCACATCAACACCTCCATTCTCCATCAAACCCAAGAGAAAACAAACATTGACTCACAGCATCTGCTTCAGTCTTCTCACGGGATCCTCTGCTGCCGGCCACCACTGACTCCAGAACAGCCACCCAGCGCTGCTTATCTGGAAAACTGGGAGCCATGAAGTACAGAGACTGACCGGGCCAACAGGTGGTGTGAGGGTGAGACTCCAGCTTCAGCACGTACGGGATATCTGCACAACACACACGTTTATAATGACTCTATTGGTCATGAGGACTTTCATGAGATCTGTTCAAGTTTATAAATACAAAATGTGACAAAACTGTAAACACAATATTGCAGAAATGACACATTATTAAACTGTGAATTTCAAATATGATGTACAAATACAGTGCTTACTAAACTGAATTGTTTACGACTGATATAAGTGATCCGCCTTAAATACATTTGTTTGGAGACCATGAAATAGAACTTAAAGAAAAACTTTATAAACTCTGACTGGAGACAGCACACTTAAAGCTAGAGTAAAACTTTACTGAAAATCAACTTTCATTTCTGAACTGTTGTGTGTAGGATTTGAATCATCATTTTATGTTACAGTATATTAGAACACTGTGCTGGTTAAATGTTTTGTTAGATGCACATTAGCACCTGATTTAGCCGTGTTGATGAGCTCGGAAGCACCAACAGCTCCGTGTACTGTCACCTCACCATCCGGCAAACACAACTCAAACTCCTCCTGCGGCTTCACAGAGTCTGAAAAACACACACATCACATGAAACACAGCGTTACACATACTCCCACGCACACAAACACGAAACACAGCGTTAAACACACACACATCACATGAAACGCAGCATTATACATACACACACACACACCGCATGAGAAAACAGCGTTACACACACACACACCAGAAACACAGCGTTACTCACACACATACACACACCACATGAAACACAGTGTGACACATACACACACACACATACACCACATGAAACACAGTGTTACACCTACACACACACCACATGAAAAACACAGTGTGACACGTACACACACCACATGAAACACAGTGTTACACACACACACACACAAACCAGATGAAACACAGTGTTACACGTACACACACACACCACATGAAACACAGTGTTACAAGTACACACACACACACCACATGAAACACAGTGTTACACATACACACACACACACACCACATGAAACACAGTGTTACACGTACACACACACACACCACATGAAACACAGTGTTACACGTACACACACACACACCACATGAAACACAGTTACACGTACAAACACACACACACCACATGAAACACAGTGTTACACGTACACACACACACCACATGAAACACAGTGTTACACGTACACACACACACACCACATGAAACACAGTTACACGTACAAACACACACACACCACATGAAACACAGTGTTACACGTACACACACACACCACATGAAACACAATGTTACACATACACACACACACACCACATCAAACACAGTGTTACACATACATACATACACACACACACACACACACCACATGAAACACAGTGTTACACGTACACACACACCACATGAAACACAGTGTAACACATACACACACACCACATGAAACACAGTGTTACACGTACACACACACACACCACATGAAACACAGTGTTACACATACACACACACACACAGCACATGAAACACAGTGTTACAAATAAACACACACACACACACACACACCACATGAAACACAGTGTTACACATACACACACACCACATGAAACACAACATTACTCACACACACACACACAAACATGAAACACAACATTACTTACACACACAAACATGAAACACAACATTGCTCACACACACACACACACATACATGAAACACAACATTACTCACACACACAAACACACACAAACATGAAACACAACATTACTCACACACACACACACAAACATGAAACACAACATTACTCACACACACACACACACACACACACACACAAACATGAAACACAACATTACTCACTCACTCACACACACACACACACACACACGAAACACAGTGTTACACACATGCAAACTCCACATGAAACACAGTGTTACACATACACACACACCATATGAAACACAACATTACACACACACGTGTAACCGGAACGAACCACTCCTACACCAGGCGGGCTTCGAACCGGGTCGGTTCTGCATGGGAGTCGGGCACTCGTGCAAGGAGGCTTAAGACCGCAGTCTCTAGCGTCGCTAGAGAGTCCTTGAGGCCGAGGAGTGAGGTTTATACACTGCACAGCTCTACACTAGCTTGCCTCTGTTACACACGCACACACACACAAACATGAAACACAACATTACTCACACACACACACACACACACAAACATGAAACACAACATTACTCACACACACACACATACATGAAACACAACATTACTCACACACACACACACACACACTCGAACATCCACCCACAACATTACTCACTCACACACACACACACACACACACACACACACACACACACACACACACACACACACACACACACACACACAAACATGAAACACAACATTACTCACACACACACACACACACACACACACACACATACATGAAACACAACATTACTCACACACACAAACACACACACACACACACACACACACAAACATGAAACACAACATTACTCACACACACACACACATACATGAAACACAACATTACTCACACACACAAACACACACATACACACACACACACACACAAACATGAAACACAACATTACTCACTCACACAAACACACACACACACACACACACACAAACATGAAACACAAAATGACTCACTCACACACACACACACACACACACACAAACATGAAACACAACATTACTCTCACTCACACACACAC
The DNA here is from genome assembly GCA_008369825.1 of Triplophysa tibetana. NCBI lineage: Eukaryota > Metazoa > Chordata > Actinopteri > Cypriniformes > Nemacheilidae > Triplophysa > Triplophysa tibetana. The sequence goes on from CM017901.1 coordinate 31,284,643, forward strand.
AAACATGAAACACAACATTACTCACACACACACACACATACATGAAACACAACATTACTCACACACACAAACACACACACAAACACACAAACATGAAACACAACATTACTCACTCACACACACACACACACAAACATGAAACACAACATTACTCTCACTCACACACACATTACATGAAACACAGCGTTACACAAAAACACACGCACACAAAACACAGCATTACTCACACACACAGACACACACGTCACATGAAACACAGCATTACTCTCACACACACACCTTCTGTGGGTTCACACTCATAGATCGATACTCTCGTTCCGTCCAGCACCACATATTTCCTCTCCCAGCCCTGCTGCCCTCGTTTCCCATTCCTGCGAACACACGTCACATGTAACTTTCACTTCAGCTTTAAATCAACACACGCGTGTCCTGTATGTGCGCTGTGTGGACTCACCTGGGCTGCTTCATCCAGCCCTCCAGACGCACGTGACCCGACGCTTCCTTCACCTGTAGAGCGGGCGAGCTGCTCTTATCTCGACACAGAGCCTCAGTGAAGTGTGTGGCGTACTCGGCCGGAAGACCGCAGGTCGCAGGGAGACACGGAGAGCACTTGGGGTGACACAGAGTATGACATTCTGAAAGATCACGGAGGAGAGCACATGAGACGAGAGGGGAGGAAACACAAGTTCATCATACTTCAATGTTCTTGTTTTCATTTTAGATGTACTAACAGCATTTTAGGGTCATTCAAGTGTAATGAGTCTTGTGTGTACCCAGACACGTGGCAGCTTGTCGGCCGAAGTGAACAGTATCCAGACAGACAGCACACTTGGCCGCTCTCATATTCAGTCCCACAGTGAAGCGATGAGGAATATTGTGATGCATCCGCTCCTTCACACGCCGCCCGTACTCTACTCACAGACACACACATTTATTACTGCGTTTCTTGTAATATATAACATAATATATAATATATATTCTTAGAACATAATGCTTTGGTGTAAATGAGAACATGGAGCAGCAGCGTTTCCAGGCCTCACATTCAGCATAAACACGTTCACATTTCCATCTTTATCTCAGCAAACAAACAAGACGAGCAGACGAAAGAAACGCTACTGAAAGAATGTCATGCAGCGTTCTGTGCGCCGTCTGACCGAACAAAGAACTAAAATATGAAGCAAAAAACCTGAAAAAGTTTGTCAATCCTCTTATGAAAGCCAGTGCGGTGAAACCACATGCTGTACTGTAGCAAACCAGAGAGAGAGTGAGAGAGCGAGAGGGAGAGGAGAGAAAGTACCAGAGAGGGAGATAGAGAGAGAGACAGAGAGAGAGATAGAGAGAGACAGATAGAGTGAGGAGAGAAAGTCCCAGAGAGACAGATAGAGAGAGAGAGAGAGAGAGAGAGACAGATAGAGTGAGAGAAAGTACCAGAGAGGGAGATAGAGACAGAGAGAGAGATAGAGAGACAGCGAGAAGGAGAGTGAGACAGATAGAGTGAGGAGAGAAAGTCCCAGAGAGGGAAATGGATAGAGAGACAGACAGAGTGAGACAGAGAGAGAGGGAGAGAAAGTACCAGAGAGGGAGATAGAGACAGAGAGAGAGATAGAGAGACAGCGGGAAGGAGAGTGAGATAGAGAGAGAGTGAGACAGAGAGAGAGGGAGTGAGGAGAGAAAGTCCAAGAGAGGGAGATAGAGAGAGAGACAGAGAGAGTGAGACAGAGAGGGAGAGTGAGACAGATATACAGAGAGAGAGTGAGATAGATTGAGACGGAGAGAGTGAGACAGAGAGAGAGTGAGTGAAACTTAGAGAGAGAGACAGAGAGAGAGAGTGAGACAGGGAGAGTGAGAGAGATATACAGAGTGAGACAGAGAGAGTGAGAGAGATATACAGAGTGAGACAGAGAGAGATACAGAGAGAGAGAGAGAGAGAGAGTGAGACAGACAGAGAGAGAGAGTGAGAGAGAGAGATATACAGAGTGAGACAGATAAAGAGAGACAGAGAGTGAGACAGACAGAGAGATATACAGAGTGAGACAGATACAGAGAGAAACAGAGAGAGAGAGAGTGAGACAGAGAGAGAAACAGAGAGAGAGAGTGAGACAGAGAGAGAAACAGAGAGAGAGTGAGACAGAGAGTGTGAGACAGAGAGAGACAAAGTCTTGAGAGCAGAGAATGTGCTGATGGGTTGTTTGTTGTTGTGTCAGATATCATCACATTAACCCCTCTGGGACTCTTCTGTCCCAAAATTTAACATTTTGAAATGTTAAATATCATAGCTTCATTGGGAGGAGACGACACTTGAATACTTTTGTCCAATTATATATGTAAACACACAAACACATGACGGACAAGATTCGCATATTTTTAAGGGTCACAAATTAAATCAACACACTTCACTCCTTCGCAGTCAAAACTGCCCCCTAACTGAAGAGGACCAGTAAACAATCAAATAACAATTCATTGCAAAATGTTTGTATAAAGTGTTTGATTTATCACTTCACATTCCTTATTTTGTTAGTAAATACTAAGATAATTAAGATATCTAAATAGAAGAAAGGCTTTCCATGTGTTCCCTTTATAACAACCATAATGCAAAACTTAGTATTTATCAAACCCGAAGTATCTCAAAATTGACAAAAAGTTGAAAATCCACAAATCTTCAGTCATATCTGAACAACTAGGGAATTCACAAACTACTCTATGGGGACTATTAAGGGTGTAATGGTACGTGTATTCATACAGAGTTGTTCACTCTTAAGTCTAAACTCCGAGGGCTCTGCTCTGTTAAGGGAGTAGGGCACAGGAATGATGATTTGGTTTTTGGAATTTTCATTTTTAAGGCTTCAGTCACTTTTGACCTCGAATGAGCCAAGTTTGACCCCTAAACGAAGAGTCCCAGAGGGTTCATTAACACATTGCCTCACATGCATTTGTATAACAGCCAAATGAACACTTGTGTGATGTGTCAAGTTTAATACTTTGTTTAAACTTTTTTTTCCCCGCGGAGGTTTGTGGAGATATTAACGATTACAAAAAATTCTCCATTCTTGTTTAAAGTCTTGTTTTATATGTTAAAGAGGACAACGCAAACATCGCAAGACCAGATCAGTGGATAATCCTGAGAGCATTTCAACTGATCTCAGATCGGAACGAGACATTGATGTGATGACAGAGAGAGAGAGAAACTTACTTTCAAACGTGACTCTCCTCTTCTCTGGAAAGAATACAAGAGAAAAAGCTCTCAGGATTGAAAGAGCAGTGAGAGAAAGATTAAAGGACCAAACACATGAAGACAAACCCAGAGACAAGACACTCGCACGGAATATATTCTGAGATATTGGACTAAACACACAAGACGTTCTGGTGAAAGGAAAGCGAAGGTTTGGACACTGACCCTCAGGTGTGGAGGTCTCTTTGCGTCGGGCTGAGCTGGAGGGATTCAGCAGACTGCTGGGATTGGGCTGTCGTTCCGGAGACTTCACGATGGCCGACATGAGGATCTGCTGACGGGCTGCTGGCATGGACGGAGCCGCGTGCTCCTGAGCTTTAAAATGAGCCGCTGACAGAGAGAGAGAGAGAGAGAGAGAGAGAGATGATCTCCTACACAATCTTTTTCCGAAGTTTTAGGAAATCTGAATGTGTCTATACTGTGTGTTAAAACAATGAATTACTGGCACAAAAGTTTCTCACCTTCTTCTCGAAGAGAACGCAGCTCGATTCTCATCTTCTGCAGGGCTTCCTCCAGCTCTGAGCATCGAACTCTTTCCTTCTCCAGCGCTGACTTCATGTCAGTGTACTGTAAGGGTACGGCGGACTGACACGCCGCGGCTGTGGCTCCGTTAGCCGTGACTCCCACCTCCTCACGCCGACGGCCGAATATTCCCTGTGACACAGTGACATTAATACAGACAGTGTATGTGACATCCTACAGGTCTTTATGTGAGGGATAATGTACAAGCAGCCGCTTGTTATCGCAGAAATAAGCCCCGACAATCTCACAATGAAGGGGCTTATTTCGTGATAAAGACCTGCTGCTTGTACATTATCCTGCTAATTACACGTCAAATAAAAATACTGGACATAAAATATGAATTTGAAATATTTTAAGAATTTTTTTACCGAATGCAGACTTTCTGCAAAGAAAAGACATTTACTTTCAGTTTTAAGGTAAGAAACGACGTTCAAATATCACGAGCCGTCAATTTTGTTTAATCATTTGTAAATATAATGTCATGCTAGTAAAATACATATTCATATTTAATTTGTCAAAACAACCTGTCAAAATGATTTGCTGTCTCCGGGTTACCATGTGTCATTAGTCTTAATAGATTTTTATTTGGAAATAACGATCCATCAAATGTCGAGACTGGCCAATCAGAATCAATCATTCCAACGAGCCGTGTGATAAACAGTTTTAATGCACACCTTCCAGCCAATCAGAATCAAGTATTCCAATGATACGTGTATAAACGGTTATAATGCAGAACTTCCAGCCAATCAGAATCAAGCATTCAAATGTTAAAAACCCGATCTCTTCATTCATGTATTCTCTAACCCCTGAAGTTCAGTGTGATAAAGACACAAACATTCATTTATATCCTTAACTAAACATCAGACTGTAATAAGACATGATGAATGAGCTTCACGCTGAGACACCCAGAGGACAAACTGCACTAGAACTGTAATATAAAAGATGCTTATGCCTCTCTCTCTCTCTCTCACCTTCTTTTTCTTGGCGGGCTGGTCCATCTTGGCCTGCAGAAAGTCAATTAGTTTGGTTTGCTGAGAGATTGTTCCTTCCATTTTCACTTTCTCGTGAGAGTACACAGCCTGAAGAGAGACAAGACAGCGACAAGATGAGAGAAAGTAAAAGTTTCAATGTTCCAATGTCATTATAGACCGACACACAGTGTTCCAGCAGCTCAAAGTCAAGCATTTCATTACTATTTTATGATGGAGTTGAGCCCACCACACACACATACTGATAAATACATACATATATAGATGGACTGGACACGCTTTGGCTAAAAGAATCTGGCAAATGTATGAATGTTAATCTAGACTCGAATATCTCAAAACAATTCACTGATAAAATACTTCCTGAACATCATTTTACAGACAAAATGAAATCAAAAGTGAGCCTTTACCTGAACATCAGTAGTGTTTTATGAACAATTTATCAATACATTTACATACATTTACATTTAGTCATTTAGCAGACGCTTTTATCCAAAGCGACTTACAAGTGGGGTAGGTAATGGAAGCAATTAGGACAGCATAAGTACAACAAGGGCATAAGTGCAATCAGAAAGAAGAGGTTTCATATAGCCTAACACAGTATACAGAAACATTCATTCATACATTTTTTTTTTTTTTTTTTTTTGAGTAGAGAAGAAACGAGTAGAGAAGAAAAGAGTAGAGAAGAAACTTGAGTCAGAACAGAACAGTAAGATGTTGGCGGAAGAGATGGGTTTTCAGGCGATTCTTAAAGATGGCTACAGAATCTGCAGATCTTGTAGCAGCAGGCAGATCATTCCACATAGGTGGAACAGATCCGGAGAAGGTGCGCGAGAGAGATTTTCTACCTTTATGGGATGGCACCACAAGACGCCGTTCGTTTGCAGAGCGTAGGGATCTGGCGGGTACATATGTCTGCAGTAGTGAGTGAAGATAAGGTGGTGCCAAACCAGTGGTGGTCTTGTAGGCCAGGAGCAGAGTCTTGAATTTGATGCGAGCGACTATAGGGAGCCAATGTAGCTTAATGAGTAGAGGAGTAACGTGTGCTCTCTTCGGTTCATTAAAGATGACTCTTGCCGCAGCATTCTGGATCATCTGTAGAGGTTTGGTTGTGCAAGCTGGAAGTCCTCCCAGTAGTGCATTGCAGTAGTCCAGTTTGGACAGGACTAGAGCCTGTACTAGGACTTGCGTAGCATGCTCTGATAGGAAGGGTCTAATTTTCCTGATATTGTAGAGGATGAATCTACAGGACCGGGTGGTGCTGGCAACTTGATCTGTGAAGTTGAGCTGGTCATCGATCACCACTCCCAGGTTTCTTGCCTTTCTGGAAGGTGTTATGGTTGATGAGCCCAGTTGAATGGAAAGGTTGTGATAAGTTTTTATATCAGCCGGGATTACAAGCAGTTCGGTTTTTGAAAGGTTCAACTGCAGGTGATGGCCGTTCATCCAGAGTGAGATGTCGGCTAGGCAAGCTGAGATGCGTGCTGAGACAGTCGGATCGTCAGGGCGAAAAGACAGGTAGAGTTGTGTATCATCCGCATAGCAGTGATAGGAAAAGCCATGTTTCCTAATGACAGAGCCAAGGGATGTCATGTATACAGAGAATAGCAACGGACCAAGCATGAGCCCTGAGGCACACCTGTGTCGAGATGTTGGGACTCAGACACCTCACCCTTCCAAGATACTCTAAATGACCTACCTGAGAGGTAAGACCTGAGCCATTGTAGCACCATTCCGGAGACCCCCATAGCCTGAGAGTGGACAGGAGGATGTGATGGTTAACAGTGTCAAAGGCGGCAGATAGATCCAGTAGGATGAGAACAGATGAGTTAGAGGAAGCTCTTTCCAGTCTCAGGGCTTCGATAACAGAGAGCAGCGCAGTCTCAGTGGAATGACCGCTCTTGAACCAGACTGGTGCTGTCCAGGAGGTTGTTCTGGATGAGGAAGGATGAGAGCTGGTTACAGACAACACGTTCTAGAGTTTTAGCAGCGAAGGGGAGTAGGGATACCGGTCTGTAGTTTCTCTAACAGTGCAGGATTAAGAGTAGGCTTCTTTAGTAGTGGGGTAATACGGGCCTCTTTGAAGAGAGTAGGAAATATGCCAGTGGTGAGGGAGGAGTTGATAATGTGAGTCAGAGAGGGTACAACTGATGGAGAGATGGCCTGGAGGAGATGGGTGGGGATGGGATCTAGGGGGCAGGTAGTCGGGTGGTTAGAAGAAATTGCCTTGGAAACTTCCTCTTCAGATAGGAGAGAGAACGAGGGGAACGAGCATGTGTCTGGGGATTGACTGTGGTCAAGAGGTGGTGGGGTAGAGAATGATTGCTGATGGTGTTCGTTTTCTTTACAAAGAACGATGCAAAATCGTCAGCTGTTAAGTCTGAAGGAGGAGGGTGAGGGGGTAGGAGGGCAAAGGAGGAGAGAAAAGGTTTTGAGAGAGTACGAGGGTCAGGAGGAGAGTTGTTGCTTTTAGTGTGGTAGTATTGGGTTTTCGCAGAGGAGACATCCGCAGAAAAGGAAGAAAGAATAGACTGGTAGGAGAGGAGGTTCAGTGGTTCTTTTGATTTGCGCCACTTTCTCCTCAGCGGACCTGAGAGGGCGCGATGCTCACGGAGAACATCAGATAACCAGGGGGCAGAAGAGATGCACGAGATGGCCTAGATTCAGAGGCAACAAGATGTCTAAGCAGGAGGTTTGTGTGGAGCAGAGCGGGGTGGCGGTGTTAGTATCAAGGAGAGAGAACTGTTTAGGGGGTGGGAGAGTAGCAGAGACTTGCAGAGGATAGGCGGGAGGGAGAGAGTGAGCGTAGGTTGCGTCGGAATGTGACCAGGGGGGAGGATGTGTGGGTCTGGAGAAGTTAATCGAGATCAAGAGTGATGAGGAAATGATCGACGTGTGCAGTGGGGGACCTGGGAGTGATGG